>VZSE01014217.1:3500105-3685105 GCA_013398275.1 Promerops cafer | reverse complement strand
GTTTTGGGTCTGCAGCCCCAGCATCCCCTCAAACTGTCCCGTGGCACCGTGCTCCGCCAGCACCACGGTGCCTCTCTCTGCACAGTTCACTGCCAGTGCCACCTTCCCCAAAATTCAATTTTTTTCCCTTCCCTTAGAACATTGCATCTTGTTCAATCCTTCCCCTGTCACACCGGCTCCGGCACTGCTTCAATTGGATTCCAAAAATAACCTCTTTATTCACACGGCTCATGCTATTATATCGTAGTACAGCTCGGGCAGGCGAGGGGTCATTCCATTATCCGGGAACGAGATAACTGAGTATTAGGGCAGCCAGGCTCTTTGACTCCCTGCCCTGTGGTAATGGGCCTTTTTTAAGGGCATTAACCAATGTTTCTACTTAGGTATTTGACAAGAGTAAAGGTAACATTGCCATTTAATCCTCCCTTGGCTTTTTTTCCCTGCCTATAGACAGCACTTGCACGTTTACTTCTCTTCGAGTGTTCAAACTTCAGTTCAAAACTACAGAGCTCCTTTTCTCCAAACCCTTCCCCTGGACTTCTGGTTACAGATCTGATTAAATATCCCAGGCACTAGGACACAGGGAATCATTCCTGCTCTGAATGCTGCTCTCCTCCCTTCACTGAGCAGCCCATGAATACAGACCTGTCCAGCAAGGACTGGGCAGGTGTCACTAATGAAGAAATACCAGGGCACGAGGAATATTCTCCCTGACCTGTGTGAATCTCCCCCTGACACAGCTGCAGCCTTTGAAACCTGCTACAGATATTAAGGACAAGCCACCTCTCTCTTTATCCGCATGCAACACCTGGAAGTGTTGCCTTCAGCTCCTTCTTACAGCAGGAAAATGCCAGAGATTTGGGAGAACCAGATGAGGTGCAGGGTTTGTAGTGTCACATCCATCTCTTCCTCACCCAGGGCAGAGCAGGAGACAGTGAGGGGACAGGGAGCAGGAGGAGTAGGGGAGAAGGGCTGAGAGGAGACAGCAGCTGGATGGGACAGCCAATTTGGACTCCTTTTCTGAGTCTACTGACGCATACACAGATTTTTCCAGGCAAGGAAGGATTCAGGATCTCCTCCAGCAGGAGCATGAAGCCGCTGTCAGAGCAGCAGGGAGAGACCGACTGCACAGCCGAGCTGTCCGTCCCTTCCATCCGCGTGCCAGGTCTAGGCAGAGCTTGGCAATAAAGCAAGTGGAGCTGAATGTTTCTCAAAGGCCTCGGTGCCAGCTGAGTTGGCATTTCCTGGTGCTCAATCTGAGTGCCAGGTCTCACTGCCCCTGCCCAGGCTCTGCTGCTCTCC
Source organism: Promerops cafer (assembly GCA_013398275.1). Classification (NCBI taxonomy): domain Eukaryota; kingdom Metazoa; phylum Chordata; class Aves; order Passeriformes; family Nectariniidae; genus Promerops; species Promerops cafer. Next base: position 3,683,803 of record VZSE01014217.1, on the reverse strand, counting down.
CTGACCAGCACGGTGCCAAACCAGCCCGGCACGGCACCGGTACCGCGCCGGCACCGGGAGCTCTGCACAGACACCTGCCTGCGTGGCCAGGTGAAGTGGGGTCCCTAAAGTTCACCGTGCCAGCATGGCACCTCTTTAGGAGTGAAAATGTATATTCCAAAGATTGTGGCTTAATTGATTGATTAATAACTGAAACTCTAATTGAATCCTCCCAGCTTGTACATAAGATGTCTTAATGTTAGAGCCTAGGGAGCAAACGCACAGCATGGAAGTATGAACTGCAGCACAACCAGCACCACTTTCAATTTAAAAGTCAATCTCATTATACAAGAAGCTGTTTCCTCTATCCCTCTGGAAAGGCAACAGCAATCTCCCATCTTCTCCCTACCAGAGCCACATGGTTTGTTAGTGTCTGTGGGAGATGCAAATACAAGGGTTTTTTTATTTGTTCCCACCGCTGCATATCTGAGCAGCTCAGTAAATATTCATGAGCTGCCATTGTAGGAGCTCTGAAAACTACAGAAAATATGCCCTCTGAGGTGACATGTAATTTGGCACTTCCCCCATGGAGAGGCAAAGGATGCAGCCAGAGCTGCAACATCCTAATAATTAAATACCTCGCTACAATCTAATCTTTTTTGGGTCTCATTAAACACAAGACACCTCAAACCTTTCCCATGCTCAGGGCCCCCTCTCACACAGAAGTTACCAGGACTAACCAAGAAGAGGACAAAGTGTGTGGATGTCCAAAACGGGGAGGACTGGCAGTATCTGGGGTCAGGAATGCCTGGAATTTCTTCCCAAATGCACATTTTATGATTATGATGCCTCTAACTGAGGAAAATAAAATCCCTCCATCCTTCCCAACACGACCCCAGGTCGTCGCTGGCTCCCCAGGAGCTGGGCAGACCTGTGCAACATGACCCACAGATGTCAGAGCAGATGTGCAGGGAGCAGAGCACATCTGGATGCCGATCCTGGAGCAAGGCAGGAGGGTCTTTGGGAGGAGATGAGCTCCCAGCAGGAGCTTGCCTGGTCCCCCATAGATGTGGGGCTGAAGGCAGGCTCTGTTGCAGCTGACACTGATGGTGCCACATGGTGACAAGGTGCCCCAGAGGGTCCTTGATCGAAGCCCCAGGCTGTGTTTATAACATCCCCTGTATAGATCTGCCAGCCAGGAGATGTCCTGCTACTTGTGCTGCTCATTTTAACTACCCTGGCATTGGCATTTCAGTGTTGTTCACGCCGTAATCTCCCAGATATCTGCTTCCTATTTGGATTCCTACCTGTCAGAGCTCCTCTCTCCCACTGGCAGTGTGGGTAGCGAGTGACCTTCAGCCAGGAAATGGTTATAGCCTTAAGACAACACAATTAAACATGTTTTATTGCTTAACACGCTGTGTCAGGAGCCTTAGTGGTGTTTTTGTTCCAGTCTTCTATCGTTTTCAGAAATGCCTGGAACTGTGACAGCTCAAAGCGCCAGTGCTCTCCTGCTCCCAGGTAATCAATAGAAGGCCTCAAGGTATCTCACACTTCTGTCAAACACGGGATTTTTAGCATGAAAGCATTTCCAAGAGTTTTTGGTCATTTCAAGACTCCTCCCACCCCCTTCTCTGACAGTTATCACAGCAAGGACACAGGGTGGCAGTGGAAGGAGGCAGCCTCAGCCACCCAGATGATCCCCAAAGAGAAAGGCCATGCAGGGTGTGTCCTCCTTTGGGGACAGCTCCTTGGCAAGTGCTGGGATGGGGTGGGATGGGATGGGATGGGATGGGATGGGATGGGATGGGATGGGATGGGATGGGCAGAGCTGTGGTCTGGCAGGTGTGTGTGCAGGTGAGGACGAGGCTGATGGGACACTTGCAAAAAATTATTCAGGCTGAAAACCATTATTTTCATTAGTGGAGATACTCTGGTTTCCTTGTCTGGTTTTACCTGTCTTCTGGTGTTTTTTTAAAGAATCCTTGTGGAGTTGATTCCAGCAGTAATTTCCCTGTTTTTCAGACAAACGTCCATGTTCACAGGAGCAGCGTTCCAGCATGAGATGTTTCTTTGGGCGCAAAACCTGCCTTTTCACTTTAGAAAATTATTCCAGGTGAAAATTAAACATTTATGTGTTTTGCAATCTCAAAAAGCTTGGGTTTTTCTCAGACGAAGATGATTTTCCACTATCTCCCTGTTTGTAACACCATGGGCTAGGTTGCCAGTGGCCAAAATCAAAGCAAAATTGTTAATAGGCTGAAATGAGCAATGCCAGCTTTGCTTGAAGAGTCTGATGTTGTGAGGATGTCCCTCACCCCAGCAGAACCCTCTCCGTGCCCACCACAGAACCACAGAATCCCAGACTGGTTTAGAGGGACCTTAAAGCTCACCCCATCCCACCCCCTGCTGTGGGCAGGGACACCTTCCACTATCCCAGGTTGCTCCAAGCCCTGTCCAACCTGACCTTGGACACTTCCAGGGACAGGGCAGCCACAGCCAGGGCCTCCCCACCCATCCCAGTGAGCCCCACAGCACTGCAGGAGCCAGAGCTATTTATTCCTCATTAATCTAAATCCTGCTTTCAGACCAGAACTGTTCCTGGGCGCGTTGCAGCAATGCAATGCTGACTGCAATCAGAATCGATTCCACATCAAGAATTCCTCCTGGGGCTCCCGAGGCTCTCCTGCAGCTGGGGACAGGGATGCAGTCAGTGCCTGGGGGCGGATCAGGCAGCTGGCACAGAGCTGCTGGAGCCACTGAGCTCCCCTCTGGGGGCAATGGGTGACCATCCTCCACTGAGTGCCGTGGTCCTGAAGAGCCCTGGAGAGCACCCCAAGGTGGCACTCGGCAGCCAGAGGCTGGCACTGCTGGGCTCTGCCTGCAGGAGGAAGAGAAAGCCTTCCTCTTTCAGACATAGACAGAAGCAGTGACACCCCTGCCCAGCTGTCCATCATTATTGTCACCACTGTCCCACACCAGGTCCGGTGGTCTTTGGCCCCTTCTCTTCTCCCTCTGGACTTTGCTGGACCTCGACTCTCCAGGATCACCTTGCAACTCTACAGTGAGTTCTCCATACTCAAAGCACCTCTTCTCCTGGCACCAGACTGGTCACTGCCTGTGCCCAGCTGCAGCAAGAGGCCCGTGAGGCCACAGCCAGGCACGGGCTCCATGGTGGCATCAGCCAGCAGCGAGGGAGGAGGCCACGAGGAGCCAAAGGCATCGCCCTTGATTGGAGAATCCTGACACAAATGGCAAGAGAAAAACAAATAGGGAGGGAAATGAACAAATTATACTGATAATTGGTTTAAAAAATGCATCAAAGAAAAATGATATCCAATAATACTGCTGGTTCCTAATGAATGTGTGTGTAATAAAATCAGGCTGTTTGGGCCGTGGTTAGCCCTGCACTTCACATCCCCAGATTAAAAATGGAACATCTGTGATGATTTAATTTACATGTTAATAACAAACAGGCCTCCAGAAACCAACGAATAAATGCCTTTTATTGCCGGCGTATCTTTTCCACTGCAGCTTGAATGAAAACTCTGGTAATTAATTGTTTTAAGCGATTCTATTAAAAAGTGTCTGGAAGTGCTGTGTGCCGAATGTTTATGTGGGCAGGCAGATGAGGAGAATACAGACGAGGAAGCAGCCTGCTAATTATGTGCCTTTTTAAAATTCACTGCCTTAAAGACATGGGATACTTTTATACATGGAAGTCGACCCAGGCGCGTTGGTTTTTCCCCATTGTTCCTTTCCAGTTGAAAAGTTTGCAATTTAAAATAAATAGCAAATCCTGATGTTGCTGGTTCCTGCACGAAATGAGATGGAGGCGAGAGTGCTCGCTCTGCCCGGACTGGCGGGCGCTGGGAGCAGCTGAGTCTGGCTGGGGGTGGCCATGTGTCCCTGCCAGCCTCGCCATGTGGTGACAGGGCACCTGGGACAGGGGACAAGGCCCATGTGTGCCCAGCACTGCGGCAGCAACTGTGAGTGAGTCCCGCAGCTGCTGCAGCCTCTCCCTCAGGATGTTTGTTTTGAAAAGGAAACTCCCTCAGATGTCCTGGGCTCACAAACACAAGGAAGGCACTTCAGCTGTCAAAATGCAGAGGTAGCACTGAAACTGCCATTTCCCAAGCCCTGCAAAATTCAGGCTGCAGGCTTGGATATTCAGCATCAGTGAATCTTCTTCCCCTTGGACGGCAAAATCCAGAACGTGTCAGCACTGGCCACCCCTCTGCACTGGCCACCCCTCTGCACTGGCCACCTCTCTGCACTGGCAAAGCACAGAGCTCCAGAGGCAGAGGGAGGCTCAGGCTGCTGCAGTGCTGGGCTCACCACTGACAGGTCACCCCAGTGCCAGGTGCCCCTCCAGCGTCTGTAAGGAACAGAAAATACACTCCCCAAAAGGAGGGAGAGGTGGCCTTGCCTAAGCACAGCCCCTTGTGCTGTAGATCACCACGAACACAACGGGAACCTTCAGATTCAGCCCCTCCACAGCTCCTGTACAGCTGCCCGTGGCCAAAAGCTGGCTGCTCCCCAGGCACAGAGGGGCAGGAGATAAGGGGTCCCCAGGTCTTGAGAGCCTGGGCCAGCCACAGGCCAGGTGAAGCAAAGGCACCACAAGTGACAGCAAACTGTGCCATGGTCCCACCACCATCACCAACCATGCCATGGTGTCACCAGGACAGACGGACGGGGCTCTGCCACCTCACGGGGGTTATTTATAGCAGGTGGCAGGAGGACAAATCTTCCAAACTAAAAATTACTCCTAAACCACAGCATAAATTTCATCTGACAGCAGGCAGCCAGCACAGCAATGGGGGAGGAAGCAGGGCTGCAGCAGTTCTGTTGGGTTTGCTATTAAAAGACGAGGAAGACGGAAAAAAAATACCTGTAAGGTGTGGGGTTATACACAGCTTGGAGTAATCACAGCCACGGTTCTCCTGGGGTGACAGGGAGCTCTCCAGAACCACCAACAAGGGGCTACAGTGCTCTCATGAGAAGGGGAGAGTTTTTTCTCTCCCTCTCTCTCTGCCTTTCATGTCGTGGTTGCTCAGAGCCCCGAGCTGCCCCCCTTGGCCAGGGGTGTGTGGCATTCCGCAGGCAGCAAAGAAAAGCCCCTTCTCCCCTTTGTTTTGCACATGAAAAGCTCTTTGCCTCCCTGTCAGCTGAATGCCATGAGAGGGACCTTCAGTGCATGCAGAGTTGGGGTAAGGCTGGCTGTGGCTGGCTCCCCCCAAACCCCCCGGCTCCCCAGGCGGGACAGCATTGAAAATAAACACGGAGGAAATCGCCATTCCATTCGAAAAGCACCTGGGAGCGTTTAGGAGGCTCCTCTGTAGGATAGAGAAAACCTTTCCTCCTTCCTCCCTCCTCCCTCCCCTTTGGTGCGGGGCTGTTCTCTGCTCAGCTCCACCGAGGCTGATCCCCAGGGGATGAGGCAACTTTCCCGAAAATTTCTTCCCCCTACTAAAAAAGAATGCTGGTTCGGCAGGGGAGCAGGAGGAGGAGAGGAAAGCAGTTCCTCGGGGATGGATATTTGCAGAGGAGGCAGCAGGAGAGAGGTGCCCGCAGGGGCCACTCTGAGAGGAGCCCTGGTGCCGGGGCAGCTCCCAGAGGCAGCTGCCAGCGATGCCTCGGCTGTGGTCCCCCCGGGATGAAATCATGGGCTGAAATCACATCCCAGGCTCTTCCCTGGGGCCAGGACTTCGGGGGAACTTCCTGGAGGCAGCAAAAAACAGCTTGGAGAAGGGAGAGGGAATGCTTGGAATGGGGAGGGATGGTGGGTGCCCAGAGTGGTGGCTGAGCACTCGCGGGGGCTCTGGGATGGGCACAGCCCCCGGCACCACGGGCTGCCCGATGGACCGCCCAGCTCGGGAGCACCAGTGCCCGCCCAGATCATCGCTGCCACCAGGCTGGGACCCCTCGCTGCCGTGGCCCTGTGCCACTCCCAGGGCCCCGCATTCCTCGGTACCCTTCAGACAGTGGCCCAGAGAAGCCAAATCCCCTCCTGCTCACCCAGCGGGCAGCGGGAGTGGCCTCGTCCCTGTCTTGAACAGAAGGAAAGAGCCACTTGTCAGCTCTCCACTCAGTCAATATTTCACTGAACTTCGTTTTCCCTGTTTAGTACAATTAAAATCCTGAGGAGAAGCCTTGTATAAATCAAAGTTCTTTTAAAGTGTACCACGCAGACACGCGTATCAGAGCCTCTGCACAGCGTGCGCCAGTAAAAAATATGCAACCCCCTTTGGCAACACAAGCAGAAATAAGCAATTTGGGATCTTAAAAGATAAAAGATAATAAAAGTAATTAAGATAATTAACCACCCTGAAGAGAGAAGAATTTACTGCTGTAAATTTTGTACGTAGTTTTAGTTGGCAATATCGCAGCTGCCACTCCAGTTAATATACAGCACGTCCCGGCGCTGCCTCCGCGGCAGCGGCAGCTGAGCAGGACCCAGTGCCATGCTGGGTCAGTGGTCATTCCCACCACGTCTGGGGAGTCTGCTCTGAGGCCTGAGCTGCTGGAGCTGCAGGGCACCCACCCCGCCTGGAATGTGAACAGCTCTGGGTGATGGCAAGGCAGCTGAGCACCAGGGACGGGACGGGACGGGACGGGACGGGACGGGACGGGACGGGACGGGACGGGACGGGACGGGACGGGACGGGATGGGATGGGATGGGATGGGATGGGATGGGATGGGATGCAGCTTCTCAGCTCTCAGCCAGAGCCTGCTCATTCCCGTCTCCTGCTGGAGTGAGTTCACTGTTTGCACAGGACCAGGAACAGCCAAGTGCTCTTTCTCTCATCAACCATTTGCCAGGTTCCCAAACCAGTGTGTTGTCTCATGCTGGCTGTCATGCTTCAGACAAACCACCTGCGAGCATCCCAAAGGAACCAAAACACTCCTCAGAATTCTCCATCGCCTCCAAAGCTCGGCTGCTGCTGTGCTTTGGTGAGCACACATCGTGCTGCTGGTATTGCCGTGTTGTTCCCCCTTCTCCCCACCCGTCTGTATCCATCTGTTGCAACCCAGCTCTGCTAACAGGCTTTGTGGGACAAGGAGTGGTTTGAGCTCCATGTGAAACAGAGGGAGCACAGCCACAGTTGGGAGTGCTGACCACCACTGCAAGCCCTCTTCTTCCTCTCCTGCCCTTCCCAAGGTGCCCATTGCAGCTCTGCCGTGAAGGATGCTTTCAGGGGCCTGGGGAGTGTCCTGCCACCATGCAGGGACACCAGGGCCAGTGTCATCTTCACTCTCTCTGCCCTCTGTCCCTTTGAGAGGCAGTCCTCTCATGACACAAACATCTCTATCCCCATTCTCCTCAGGGGCACCAGCCCTTTGCACTGCTCCTGTGTAGGATCAGCCTTTTCTGTGTCCAGTCACCCACCCCAGAGCAGCCCTGGAGGGGGGACGCTTCTGCCTCTCTATCTGTATTTATTCTGCTGAGATGTGCAGGCTCCAGTCCCCAGCACAAACCCTGGGTTCCCAACCACCCCTCCAGCCCAATTGCTCATCCCCACCTATCCATGATGCAGGCAGAGGCGGCTGAGCCAAGCCCGTGAGTCCCTGATGCTGGTGACAGGATTTTGCCTGCTCCCAGGCCTATGCTGGCATCATCTCTGGTGCCTCCTGGACTTCTCCAGGAGACACTGGGTTAATGTGGCAGAAAACCAACCCAGGGACACATCCAGGTCAGAGCTGACCCGATTCATTTCAGGCAGAGAACCAACGAGCTCAGTGCCAGCCCTGTGAGATGCAGGGCCGGTGGCAAGGAGCGGGGGAAGGACAGTGGTGGGAGGGTGTCCCTGTGTCCGCTGTGCTGTGACACACGGGGGTGGCTCTGCGGGTGCACAGCTGGTGGCAGAGCCCACCAGGCGCCTTCGGCCGTTGGGATGCTCCTGCACCCGCCACGCTCCAGCGCTTCCGGAGAAACCACATCCTGAAAGCAGCATCCCCACAGGCAGGAAGGAGCCCGGCTGTGGCAGCTGTGCAGGAAAGACAGAGTGGGGGTGAATTAGCACAAGAGCAGAGAAATCGCCTGCCTGCAAAGGAGGGAAGGTTGCAGTTGGAAGCATTCCCTGGTGACATGAGGGGACTGGCCATCACTCCTGTTAGGTCATGGGCAGTGGTGTCACCCAGCATCAGCCTGATGAACCATCCCACCACAGATCCAGCCTCCCTCTGCTCCTCCAAAACCAGGCAGTTTGTGCAGAGTGACCCCAAAAATCATCAGCTGCTTAGCCTTTTCCACACAATCCATCACACGCCATGTCCCCAAGCAGTGACAGGCTCACAGCCTCTCTGGGGTCCCCAGCAGAGCCCCCCAAAGCCTGTGGTTACCCCTCACTGCCCTGAGCTCCATGTGGGCTTTCACCTTCACGGTCTCATCCCTAAGGATCTCAGCAAGGGTCTCACATTCCTCCTCCTCTGCCCGTCCTGTTCTAGAGAAGAGTTGGAAGCAATTAGAGTATATTGGAACCAGTCTGTCCAGCGAGCACGGACAGGGAAAGGGGGAGTGACACCGGGGCTGTGGGGAGAGGAAGGGAAGATCCAGAATGGCTCAGCTCCATTCTCTAATGAAATGCAGTTTTTGTGACGGGGCTGTCCATGCCTGGCTGGGTCTGGCTGCATGTCTGCTGCAATAACTTTGTAATCTCCCAGCAGATTTCAACCAAATCTGACAGAAGTGTGGGGACAACGACATTCCTCCATGTTTCATGACAAAGGGCTCCTGCATGGGGAAGGCTGCCCTGTCCCTGTCCCTGTCCAGGGCTGGGGACATCTCAGCTCACTGTCACCGTGCCAAGGAGGACAGCAAAGGCTCTTCCAAACCACCCTGACTGTGGGAAACCTTTAGCAGATCTCACAAATGTCAGTGAGAGACAAACTCAAAAAAACTGGGTCGGGTTCCTGAAGCCATTGGGCTGCAAGAGGTGCCAGCATTTATGGATGCAGGGTGGCCACCGTGAGAGAACAGTGAGGGTACAAACCCATGGGTTCTTAGTCCCTGGGGCTTCCCTGCTCCAGCCCTTGTGCTTTCAGAGCTCATCCAGCCATCCCAGATGTGTTTCGTCCCACTTCCCCTTTTAATTTGGCAGAGAGTGAGAATCCGTCAAGTATTCCTGAAAATGCAAATGATCCTGTATTTTGCTAATTGTCTCCTCATCTACCCTGCTCTTGAGAAGCACCGAGTGCCAAGGTCTGTCATCTCTCTCCGAAACACTTCAGTCTGGGGCTGGTGGAGGGTGAGTGTCTGTATTGTGCACACAGGCAATCTCTGCAGCTCGGGAGCCTCCTCGTTTCTTTTCGAACACAACCCTTGAGTATTCCCTTCATCATTTTTCAAATCCTTTTGTAACTGGCTATTGTTCAGCACAAGAAGCTCTTAGGAGCTGAGGCTGAGTTTTATTTAATTACTGAAACGCAGAGTGAGCTGTGGCAAGTGCTACTCATGTTGGGTCCCTGGCCCCCTGGCCCTGCCAGACCCCTCAGCTCAGAGAGGACACCCCTGGGAGCAGGACAGCCCTTTCTCAAGGGCACCTCCAGGACCTCTGGGATCCAGTCCCCTCTTCAAAATGTCCTTGCTCTCCTTGGACATAATTTACACTCCCATGAGCTACGTTGTGCTTTCACTGTGGTTTGAGCTTTTGTATCATTTGGGTGGTTTTTAAAAAGGATCATAAGAGCTAAAAATTGGAATCAAATTATGGGTTCCTGGGTGCTGACTGAGCTCAGGGGGAAGGCCAAAGGAGACCCCATTGGATGGGGAGGGGTGAGTGTTTTGGGCTCTGAGACAAACCAGATTCCCTTGCTGACTGGTCACTGTGCTGCTGCAGAGCAGGACCTTGCTCTGGAGCTCAACAGAGCAAGATGCAGTGAAGCAAGCACATGCTTCCCTTTACCCCAGGCAAATCTTTGTCCAGCAGTTCCAGAATCAGAGCTGCTGGTGGGGAAACCTGGGAGGGAGAAATTAAGGGAAAAAAAAAAAAACCCAGCAGAAAAATAAGTTTATTTTATTCCAGAGTGACAAATCTATTTTGAAATGAAATCCAGAAGTGTTGCCAATGAGCCTTTGTTTGCTCTGGTACAAAAGTCCCCCGGATGGGTTCTGAGAAGGAGGAGGAAAAGGAGGAGGAGGAGGAAGAAGAGGAGGAGGAGAAAGAGGAGAAGGAGGAGGAGGAGGAGGAGGAGTGCAGCACTGCTGAGGCCCTTCTCAGCTGCATTCCAAGGGGCTTTCTGAAAAGAATGAAGTGTTGAGCGTTTGCCAAATAAAGGAGGGGGGCAAAGGTTGCTATTTATCCCAGAAAAGTGGCCAACATTATGTCTATTGATGGGAAGGAACCTGAAGAATTGTGGGAAGGAAGAAAGTTACTTCAGCTGCCAATCAAGAGCCCAAATTTCCATGAGCTGCCAATCATAATTAGAAGGAATGTGGCAGTTCAGGAAGGTCGCGGCAGCAAGGATCTCCCTGAATAAACACCAGGTCCCCATTGAACACCCTCCAAAGGCTTCAGTGGTAAAAACACCAACAGCTACATCGGCGGCGGTTGTTGTTCCTCTCTCAGAGACACCATAATTTTTCTCTGGTGCCGGGGATCATCCCTGGGCCTGAGCAGGCTCCTGACACTTGTAGGGGCACAGACCTGCGGTGCAGGCTGCCCTGCAGGGCACAGGCACCCACCGACATTCCCTCCCGGATGGGGCTGGGGCATCACTCCCTGGCTCTGCCTCCCCTTCCCCAGGGACGGCTCCTCCCAGGAGGATTTTGGGATCCAGGCTATTTGAGCTTTGCTTGATAACATGACTTTTCTAGCTGACAGCACAAAAACAGGAATAAAGGGAGCTCAGCACTCTGGGAAAGGCGAGGCTAACGCTGCTCTGAGAACCACCTCTCCAGAGGGTCCAAGGCCACTGTGGGGTGGGAGCTGGGCAAGGCAGGGCTGGATGGGGCGTGGGTTCATCCCCCCGGGGTGATGCAGTTCCCAGGGAGGAGCCCTGGAGGGACAGGACAGTTCCCCCATGTGCCAGCAGCTCGCCCCCAAGCCAGCCCACCTCCCACGGCATTTTGCAATCCCGAGGGAAAGGAGCCACCTGTACGGCTGCTCTGCTCATGGAAATGGATGGCAGTGCCCTGGCAGCAGCTTTTCAGAGAGGAGACGTCTCCCAGCTTGCCAGCAATCCGGAATGCAATGGGAGCAGCACCAGAACTAAGCAGCAAAGTTTCCACCCCCAAAGGGTCTCAAACCAGCCCCCAGGAGTGTGGCCCCAGCTGCCAGCACTGCAGCTCCTCACCCAGGACAGAGCCCCATGAGGGCAGCCAGGCCCTGGCACACAGCACACCAGAGCCCCGGGAGCTGCTCGCTCCCAACCACAGCCTGCTCCGGAGAAAATTGTTTCTGGGCAGGGAACCAACAGCGGGCCCCCAGGGCTGGAGTGGGCTGTGAGGGAGGTGCAGCCAGGACCCCCTGCCAGGAGTAATTCCAGCCTCACCAGACAAATTCTCTTACACATTCAGGCTGTTTTCAGTAACAACCACACAGTTTTTGCCCTGAGGATGCTGCTCAGCACCCAGGGACCGCAAAGGAAATTTCTCCTGTATCCAACCAAGCTGTTCTGCTCTCCTTGGATAGTGGGAGGTGTCCCAGCCTGTGTCAGGCAGCTGGAACTGGATGGCCTTTAGGGTCCCTTTTATCCCAAACCAGGCTGTGCTTGCATGATTCTACACTCCGCTATAACGCACTCTGCAGTAAAGCCACACACTGGGAGCTGCTGATGTTTAAATATCATTCCAGTGCACAGGCAGGCAGCCACCCACCAGTGTGAGCACAGCTGAACGGCCCCAAATCCCACTGGGCTGGACCAGAAGGCAGGATGGAGGCAGGATGGAAGCAGAGTGGGAGCTGTGCAGGCACACCAACCCTTGTCTGACAGTGCTGACAGTGATTCCCAGAGCCTGCGGACACAGCGGACAGGCAGCTCCTATATAGGGACTGACATTCCCAGTGGAGAGGGGAGCTCTGCTCTGTGTTTCTCCCAGGGGCTCTTCCAGCCTCCACATCCCCTGAGGTGAAATTCAGTGCTGGACATGAGTTCTCCCATGTGCTGAGGTGGCTGCAGTGAGCAGGGGCTGCAGAGCCTTGTGTCCAGTGCTCCAGGCACAGGCACTGGGGGTGTGCACGGAGTCCCCGGGTGTTCCCAGGGGTGCTGGAAGCTCTTGGCACGTGGTGCTAATGTGATGTGACTCCCAGCCCCGCGCTGCCTGCTGCAACATGCTCCCCTTCAGACCTGCACAGACACACAATATTTCACTCAATGTCTTCTGAGCCTTTTTGTTCTACGTGTATTTAAAAATTAGATGTTTAACTGCCTCCGTGGAGATGGGGCTTTTGAGGCAAAAATGAAACCTCTCACATGTCTTTAATAGAACTGGTGATAAAATGCAACTGTGAGCTTGACTGAAAAAATATCATGCACAGTCATTTCCTCTGCAGCCGTGATCATTCAAACAGCCAGGCACTGGCCTGACAATATTTAAAACAAATTGAAGTAAACAAAATGCATTTTATGCCCACTCCTACTTTCAGCTGTGCAGTTCATGTGTGGAGGCACCTGGCAGAAATCTTCCCGCAGAAAAGGACTTCAAGACCATTTATTGTACTGCAAAACGTGGAGCAAAAGTCCTAGAATTTGACTTAGTGGCCCCTGGTGACGTTTCAGCATGGGAAAAGGCTCTCTGGCTGTCCCAGCCTTGCATGAGGCTGGGTCAGACCCTCCTTGCCTGCCCTTGGGTGCGTCCCCTGTGCCCAACCAACGCTCCTTGTGGGGCACATCCGTAGTGCCCTTGGTGTTTAATTAGGAGGGACGTTGACTCCATGTTCGGTGCATCCCTCAGCGGGGCCAGGAGAGCAGAGCCCACGACATGCCCATGATGGGACACAGCCCACGACATGCCCATGATGGGACACAGCCCAAGACATGCCTATGATGGGACACAGCCCATGACATGCCCACGATGGAGCACAGCCAGTCTCTGTCGCGTGACACATGGAGCCATCTGCCCTGTGCTCCCCTTCCTGCCTCCCTCTGATGCTCATTTACTCCGTGGGGCAGGGAGCTGTGGGGCCCAGCTCTGGGGATTGATGCCCAACAAGGGCATCTGAGCAAGGCAAGCCCCAGCACAGCAGGAGCTGTTTCCCACAAGGGGTGGGGGTGTCCCTTGTATCACACCCTTGGGGCTTGCCCAGGGACTGTCCCCTGCCCACAGGTGCCCCGACAAGGGGCACTAGGTGTGCCCAGCATGCCCAGGTCCTTGGCAGTGCTCCCAGCCCAGCCTGTCCTCAGGGCTTTTTAGGCATCATCTCCCAGTGGAGAGCCTGTCCCAGCAGCCCCGGCCAGCCTGGACAGGTTGGTGTGGGGCCATGGCTGTGAATGAGTGACACAAATCCAAGGAGCCCACCTCCCTGTGTGATGGTCTGAGCGGTGCCCTGGTGCAAGCCTGGCCCCCGGGAAGCAGGGATGGCCCTGCGGGGTCCAGCCCTGCCCCGCAGCCACTCCCTGAGCGAGGGAACCCCCTCGAGCAAGGGCATTTTCGAGGGATGTTGTAACGGAGTGGGAGCCCTCCCTGCTTCCCGGGGGGGTTGCTTTGGTCCCCCCCCACCGTCCCCTTTCCTCCGATGTGAGCATTTAGGGAATGCTGGATGTGCTGCAGGATGCCAGCGCTGCCGGCCTCACCAGGAGTGTGGGTCGGGGATGGAGCAGCCCCACACCCTGACTGCCCCCACTCACCCAGGTGTGCCCTGCCCACATCCCCACACCAGGACACCGTGTGCTCACACCACAAGGGCATCGGGTCTGCACGGCTCTGCACTCCGAGGTGCAGGAATGGTGCTCGGATAATCGATACCAGCAGCGTCAGGGTTTACAAATCTTGTATCATTCATGCAAATGGGAAATGATGAAAAATAACCCTTCCCTGCCCTTCGTGCAGGCAGCTGGAGAAGCTTGCCCTTTCCTTAGTGTTAGTTAAGGCTAACATTAAAATACTCTCTACATTCTTGGTGCCTGTTCGATATATTTTATATAAGTTTAATAAAAAAAATTGCTAAGATCATTGGAAGGGTAAATAACTGCCATGCTGACATTGCTTCTATTTAAATCAGCTACACACTGCGTGCGTACATCGTTTGCATAAAACAATATTCAAGTAGGGTGATTTTAATGTTCTGTGCTATTTCTGACTCTCTCTGGATTGCTGTTTGCATATATTTGCATACCCTAGGAGAATTAAACTAGGAGTATGTAAATGAGCTTGCAGGCTCTGTGGTGGAGGAGTTTCTTCAGTTCTACAAAGCAGCTCCCCCAGCCTCCCCTGCCGCTGTGGCGGGGCCGGGACCGGGACCGAACCGGCAGCACCGGGGGCTCCGAGCAGCCTGGCTGGGGGGCACAGGGTAGTGACCACCCGCGGGTTCCTCCTGCTCCCTCCTCTCGTGCCCCCACAGTGCTCTCGGCTGTCCCCACAAGCCCCCAGGTCTGCCCTCGCTTTCCCGCTGGGATCCCGCTCGCCTTTCCAGAAGGGCTCTGGGCAAACGGGCCGGCACCGCTGGAGAGCACGGAGTGCTCCTCGGCGTTATCCCGGGGCAGCAGGCAAAGGAGCAGCGATGGGTTTCTGCAGGGGCTGAGGAAACTGTTCCCATCAGGATAATTCCACAGCCCTTCTACTAGGCTGGGCTTTTCCCCACCCCGACACGCTGCCGTGCGGCGCAGCGGTACAAACCGAGGGACATCCCTGCAGGGGAACAGCGAAGTCCAAAAACCCCAAACAAAGGCTCTCCCAGTGCTCCCTGCCCTTCCAAGGGGAGTGAGGATGGTGGGAACAATTTCCAGTGCCGTGTGATGAATCTCCAAGAGGCCACATGGGGGCTTAATTAAGCAGCCTGGTGAAGTCTAAGATTTTCCTGCTGATAATTGCTGAGCAGCCTTTGCACCGCCTGCCTCTCCCCACCGGCACGCCTGGGAGCACAGAGCCAGGGCTCGGCCACAGCAGGGCCCCCTGTGCAGCTGGATGCCAGGCTCCTCCGGGGGCTCTGGAGAGCACCACGGTGTGAGGCACCCGCTGTGGGAGGAAAGGATGGCCATGCCCTGGTGACAGCCCCGCATGGAGAGAGTCACCTCCCCCCTCACTCTGAGGCTCCTGGTGAGGGCAGCTCTGTGCACCCCCCATTCAGCCTCTGTCCCCTGGGCACCCCGAGATCCCACCCGAAGGATTAAAGCATCTGACCCCAGTGTTCATCTCAAGGATATTGTCATTTGCAGCAGTTTGCTGCCATCACAGAGTGCTGTGCCCCGTGCAGCCGGCTGCACTCCCCCAAAAGCACCCGGCTCTTGTGGCAAACCCACGGATTCAGCAGTACCTGAAAAGCTGAGATGCTGATCCCTGCACAAAGAAGGGCCTCAGCAGCCCAGGGACCAGCCAGGCACTGCACAGGGCTGCTCCACACTCCCAGTGGAGCCATGGAAAGGAGGGGCAGCGACATGGGACAGATTCCCAGGATTCCCAGTACTGCCTGGGAGCACCCTGGGGACAAGGCACATTTTGGGAGAAGCGTGGGTGGGCACAGGCACCCTGTGTCCAGGGCACCTATGGATGTGTGCAGGACTGGACACACACAGGTGGATCCTGATCTGTTCCTGCACATGCACACAGGTGAGCAGTGGTGGGATGCCTTGTGTTATGCACCACAGATCATCCTTTCATCTCTCACAGGGGCCAAATCCAGAGCAGCAGCTGCTGACCAGGATGTGCAGGGGAACTGGAATGGCTCCTCCATAAATGAGAGGCTCCTCCAGAGCCTGAGCACAGCTATGACCACCCTGCTCAGCCTGCCACACCAGGGTGTCACAGAAGTTCTGTGGTGCCTGTTCTCAGAGCCGGTGGCTCCACATCTTGTTGGAGGCATCCTTTCAATAATTAAAGAGGTATTGGCTTCTTGAGCTGGAGAGATCATTGCTGTGGAGGGACTGGTAATAACTTCCCACCACAGAAGGACTTTTTCATTCTCCTGCTGATCATGACTTGGCTTTACTGTAAATTAAACATATCCTCACCGACACCTGAAGGTTAAGGGGGATTTTCCTGCACTAAATCAAAGCGGACACCAGTTTCTTCTGTAGGAAGAATCTGAACTGGCTTAAAAGGTCAAACAGTTTGGCACAGGATTTGGGTGGTTGTTTAAGGTCATCAGGCAGCCTGCTCGTGTCAATACATCAATTATTAACAAGTCATTTGAGTTAAAGTGAATTAGTCTTTTCTCTTCCCATCCTGTTAACAGGATTAGCAAAAAGTAAATAAAAATAGCAATGGAGGTGAGAAAAGCAGGGGCTCAAAGGCACTCATGCAGCTCAAAGGCAAGTGCAAGGCAACGTCCCCATGCTCACCTCCATAGGACCCCAGTGCCGGGTGTCCACCCGGGCTGGCTCTGATGGGGCTTCCAAGCCTCTCCTTGCCTGCTCACACCTGGGCAAGATCACAGGGGCCAGGCTGGTCACCAGCTGGGGAATTCTTGTGGAATACTCCAGCCTTTGTAGCCAGGATGGCCTCAAGCCAGGGAGGGATGCTCATGGCAGGACTGGGCATCCTGCCAAACTCTGGCCAGCCCTGGAGTCCAGAGCCACTCACACAGGGACCCTCCAGTCTCACCTTGTTTTCCCAGCAGCTGTGGTGAGTACCAACCAGAGGAGGCTGGGCCAGGACTGGGGTGGTGGATAACTGCACCCATTCCCATGGCAGACAGGATTCATCCCCAGTTTTTGGGCTCAGACCCAGCTGCAACAGCAAACGGGTATTAAAATGACAAGAAGAGGGAGAGGCTGATTACGCCTACTGTGCAAGGGACTGGTAACATGTTCAGTGAAACAGGAACATGCATTTTCTTTCCTGTGCCCCACTGCTGCAGCAGCACTGGCATTACACTGGAACTTTCTCTCAGGATGGAAGGGTCTGGCAGTGCTTGGCAGAATCCATTCCCAGTGAGCAGGAGAAATCAGAAGATCCGGCCCTGGGAGGGAGCTGAGCCAGCTCCAACAACCAGCACAGGGTTTGAATCTTTGTGCTCGGATTCACTTTTAGGGTGGGTGGAAAATAATTTACCAAATTTACATTTTTTCATGACATTTTTAATTTTTCATATCCAGCTTGGACCAAAATTTTGAAACTGTTTTAAAGATTTTACCTCTTCCTTCCTGCTCAGTAGCAAAACAGGAGGGCAAGGGATTGAAGCCAAGGGGAAAAGAAAGAGGATAAAAAGAAGAATTATTCTTTCACAGAATTTGTGGCATGCTTAAAAGAAAGAAAAAAAACCTACAGGGAAAGTTTTTGATGTTTTAACAGTCTTTTTATCACATCAAAATTTTAAGATATATTTTTGTCTTGCATTAGTTTTAATAAACGTGTCTTAGCGGTTCCTTTTATCGCTGTTCCTGGACTAATTAAATGTACACATACATTTTTAAATGTTCACTTTGCTTCAGCACTCACTGGTTCAGTATTATTTAAGAGCTTATTTAACACCTTGCACAAAGCCCTTTGAAATTCCTTCCAGGAAATGTCACACCTTGCAGAGGGAAGGCAGCCCTCCGAGAACATAGACCCACATTTGTATTTACAGGCAAGTGCATCAACACACAGGGAAGGGGCTGGGGGGGCTGGGGGTGCCCGTGTCTCCCAGTGCTCAGCTACAGGCAGGGGGCTGCTCACTGCTCCCCCAAATTGCCCAAATATGCTGCCTGTGTGTGCTCTGGTTCCGAGAGCCAGGACAGGGGGTACAGATTGTGCCAGACCAGGTCAGGGTTCTCCTGAGGAGCAGGGCCAGGAGGTGCAGGTGGTGCTGGACCAGCTGAGGATCCCTTGCCCCCAGAATCCCAGGATGGTGGGAGCCCAGTCAGCCTGGCACCCTGGGAACACGGCAGCAGAAAGGATCCGTCCACCTCCAGCACTGCTTCAGCTTGAAGGATCAGCATGGGCCAGGCAGGTACATTAAATGAATGTGCATTAAAGCAGCAAAGTTAAACGCAAGGTCCCCTCGTGGCTTTGCCGAGAATTCAGGCATCTCTCATCCCCACCATCCCGTGGATCACGCCAACCTGTGCCTGCTCACCTGCTCTCCTGCAGCAGATGCCAAGTCCCCATTTGTCCACGGCCCAAAACCACCCTCTCCTCCAGAAATCCTCCCTCTCCCCCAAATCCGTGGTGTTATTTGTTTAAAATAAGACACTGGCACTTGTCAGGAGACTTTTTGCAGCGTATTGTTTTAAAGAAGACATTCAATTACCTCGGCTGCAATGCTTCACTGTGCTCTGATGATCTACTAAGGGAAAAATAACTAATATGTAGCATGTTGTGTCATAGACAATTATAGAGAACATCGCTTTTAAGGAAACAAGACTTGTGCCCAGTTGTGCGAGATTTATTAAGTTTGCTGTTTTACAGCAACACGGCAAACTCAGGGAGGGGAACACATTTGCATCTCCTCCCCAAACCCCTTGCTGCAGGAGGAGAGGACTGATTTTCCTTCCCTCATTAAAAGATGAGGAGCTGGTGAGGCTGCGAAGGACTGAGATAAACATCTCGACAGACACACGATTATTTCCTCCTTTAGTTTTACACAGCGTGAGATTCTTATGTGGAAACAAAGTGATTTGGCTATAGATTTATAGAGGGAGCAAATGATTTGGTCCTACATGATGGAGCATATCATGCATATTCCGTGCCTTTGCTCGTGGGCATTCTCAGCTCGGCGCAGCTGATGGCGGGAGGCAGGAGGGAGAGGAGCTGGGAATGTGACATTATGCACAAGAGGGAACGCTGCGAGGATTTCACATCTCCTCTGGTGAACAATGTGACTGAGAAATGCACTTACTGGAAAGGATAACTTAATTCATCCACCAGGCAGCAAGCATCCAGGAATCTGCACAGCGGAGAGGGGCCTGGAGAGCCCCAGGGACAGGGATAACAGGGACAGGAGCACAGAGGAGCCTTGGCAGAGGTGGATCCTCCTCTGCCCCTGCTGTCTTTGCTCCCACGGACTGCACTCCCTCACAGACCATGGCAGTTTGGGCAGTTCTTAGCAATGTTTTTTATTTGAGTGCTAATCTGTCCACACACAAAGAAAGACCCCGCTCCAAGGATCTTGCAGTTTAAGACCTTGATCCTGCAGACTTATCAAAGTGCTTCATTTTAAGCACGTGATTAATGCTGTTGACTCTGGTGCTTAAAATTCATAGAACTGTTTGGGGCTGGAGCTGACAGCCAGAGTCCTCTGGAGATGTTAATGTGCCTTAGCAGAAAACATAACAGTGCATCCATGGGAGGTGCCTGCAGAGTCACCCAGAAATAGCACAAGGAACAGCTATTTTTTCCCAGGAAGAGGAGCCTGGGAGCAGGGATCCACGCTCTCAGTTGGCAGGAGCTGACTTTGATAGGCTTTGGAGTGGTGGGCATTCCTGCAAGCATTTGGATGCGATTCATGAAGAAGCTTGTGGGGTGTGATTGATGGGTTCGCAGTCTTCACTGAGAAAGGAAGAGAGGGCTAAAAACAATGAATAAGTCTTTATGGAATTCAAAATTCCCACCCAACGCATTTATCTTTTCCGTTGGCTATAAATGGGCTGGCAGTGGGATAGCATCATTCCTGCGTTGCTGGAAAGTGCAGGGCAGCCTTCACACCACCCACCGCAGCGATAAACAATGTTCTCATGAGCCCGCTGCTATTTATAGCAGCGATCCTATTTCACACATATTTGCCTCAGTTACTGAGCAAGGGCACTTTCCTGGCCCTGATGGATCTGAGCACAACCACCTGCCAGTCCCAGGGGAGGGCTGCTGTTCCGGGGATGCAGCGCTCTGTCTCTGCACAAGCCATCACCTGGGATGAGCAGCACGGGATGTCATTAATGGCACAGGTACAGCACACACACACACACACATCTGAGCTTCCCACCTGGGCGGGAGAGGGAGGAGATGAGAAGGGAGGGGGAAGGATTTTAAAGTATGAATGATCTGTTTCCTGCTCAGAACTCAGGCATATCCAATAACCTCAAGCAAAGCAAATCTCAGCCTGAATTAAAGGCTCTAGTGGGCTGGATTCTCCTAAACATTCAGCACCAGTTGCAAACCCTCCAGTTTCAGGCTCATCTGCTATCGCTGTGCCGTTGCCTGAGTTGGTGTCCTCACTTGCTCTGAAGTGCTGTAGGCAGAAACCAGCTCATGTTCGGGGGAAGATGTGCCAACAGAGAAGAGCGAGCAGCGATCCAGCACTAGCGATGGGGGCTGATGGCTCAGCAGCAGTGGCTGAGCTCCTGCCTCTCCCTGGGGCAGCAGCACCTCCTGCACCCAGCTCTGACACCTGCCCAGGTGTGAGGTACCTGGTGAGTGTGTGCCAGCCCCTTGCCCTGGCTGCCAGCTGCCTCCTGAGCCACCACTTCCTCCACACAACAGACAGGAGAAGCAGGAGCCAAGAGCCAGACCTAACAAGAGGGCTGAGCTGCTCCTCATCACCATAACACCATGGCAGGGTGTCACAAGCAAGCACACACAAGGCTTTGGGGGCTCTGGGCTTTCCTCTGTATTTGCTTAAAAAATCCTCCTACCTGGTATAGGAACCAAATGCACCTTCTGGCCTGGTGATTTATAGCTGTGCTTTGCTTGTCTTGTTTCCCTCAGTGTGATATGCAAATCCCAGCAACAGGGAATGCAGAGAGCTCTTCCTGCTGTAAATTCACCCTGCCAAGACCCAGAGCACCCTTGCAGAGACAGCCCAGGGGAGCCCTTTAATTACCACTGCCAGACAAGGGACAGCTCCTCGGCAGCTCCTGGGGACCTGGCAGCTCAGCAGTGGCATCGCCTCGTGTTTCCCAGGGTGGGTTGTGTCACACAAGATGTTTGAGCATTCCCTGGTTAATGTGACTTTGAGCTCCCAAGAGATGCTCAGCCCTGAGTCTGACTGAGAGGACACAAAAGCCCCAGGGCCATGTTGGGGGTGGGGGTGGGAGCCAGGGTCTTAACGTTCCTGCTGTCTTCCTGCATGGGAATGGCAAAGGGGACTCCAGAAGTGTCAGATCCATCTGACACTAGGAAAATTCTTATAAATAAAATAGTTCCCATAAAATCTGTATGAGATCTCCACAGTCCATCTTATACAGACAGTAATAAAGGAAAGGCACAGTAGCAGCAGCCAGAGCCACCATCTTGCAACAAGAAATCTGATTTTAAGAAATATGAAAAGAAAAGCCATTTACTCACTATTAACATTTTAGCAATGAGGGCCAATACATTACTGACACTTTGGGTGACCCAGAGAGGTCCAAGCAGCTCGGCTGGTGCAGGAGCATTTCTGCACTGCCAGCAGGGCTGGGAGCCAGTACAGGGACTCCTGGGACATGAAGGTGGCAAACTGCGCTGGCTGGCTCAGTGCCACCACCCAGGTCACAACCCTTCCTCCAGCAAAGCTTAAGGTTTTTTTAAACCCTCCTAATCAACCCAAGAACTGCCTGATGTGAAAGGCAAAATCCAACCATGTTCATCATTTTCTGTCACCTTTCGCAAACCAGCAGCCCCAGCCCAAGCTGCGCCTCCAGTTCCATTCTCTCTCATCACATCTGGAAGGGACAGTGGATAGTGATTCCCAATGCTCACAGGTATTCATCCAGCTCCTGTAAGTCATTCCTCACCTGTTCAAACCTTTGTCATCGAAGCATTTAGAGCATGAAACCCAATTAAAGATCAACCTCTTGCTGTTACAATGGAAGAACTACAAGAATTAGCACTTAAGCTGCATTAGCAGGAGGCATTTCTAATGACACTGCACCCGCATTTATCTTTGGTGATCACTCAGGGCACACCAAGGGGAGCTCTCATTTCTGGGCACATTATCTACCAGGCAGCAAGTTTTTCCTGCATCCTGTGCTGCACAGAGCACTGTGCAGGATCAGGTGTTCGGTCATCCCTCAGGAAACATGGCAGGTGAGGTACCTGCAGGACATCTGCTGAGGGACCTCTCCAGGGAAGCAACAACTGAGAGGCCACAGAAAACTGAGCCAGAACAGGCCTGGACAAGGCTGGGGTAATGGACACACAAGAAAATGTTGGTGAGAATAAAGTCTGGCTGGGAGCCCTTGCCCAGTCATGGCTGGGGCACTGCTGGTGCTCCCTGAGTGCCCCGTGCAGGGAGAGGGGAGCAGACACTGGGCAGCAGAGCTCACAGAGACAGGAGCTGCAGGTATCAGTTGAGCCTGTGTCCTTATAATAAAAAGAATTCTCAGCACCACTGGTTCATGTTGGAGCAGTCTGTAAGCAGTCTATAAGCCACTCTGCCCTCCAGCAAGGGAGGTTAATATTATTCACTCCAGTCTGCAGAGAAGGACGCAAAACCATGGAGAGGTTATGGGCCAGATAACCAAAAATGGCTTTTAGTTCTGGGCACTTTCATTTTACACTGTCTGACCTCTGAAGCACTATCAATCCGATTTTCAAAGGCATTGAGCAGATCCTGCTTTCACTGACCTTAAACACAGAGACACACAAAATTAAAGGGAACTCTACAGACTGTTGGCCAGAGAGAGCCCATGAGCCACCGGTCAGAGAGAGGAGGAGGGAGCTGGAGATCACCAGAGCTGAGTCACGCATACACCTCTGGCCTTTTTGAGTTTCTTTTACCAAATCAAAGGCCAGCATGGTGTGGGAACAGGCAGGTATGAGCTGCCTGTTAAGTGATTTGAACTGAAGACGGCAAGAACTTTTCCACTGCCAGAGTTCAGAGGTGCAGAGCAGCATCCTCCACTCCCACCCACCTCCTGGGGGTCTTTCAACCCATGTCAGCCAATGGCTTAAAACAACCCTAATGTGTGCAATGGGATGACTTTTCCTCCACTGTCCAACCTGAAAAGATGCCCCCTCTTGCTTCCTGCTGCCTGTGTCCTGCCCCCTGAGCAGCTCCCGAGCAGCCTCCCTCTGAGGAGCCTGGGCAGAGCATTTGTATTCAAGAGTCAAATAATATTTCATGGATATTCCAAAAGTTGGGTAAATTCTTTCTCTCAGCCTTCATTACCTAGAAAGCTTCACAACCTCGAGACTGTAATTATGTACGTGAATAATGAGATTAGCTAACTCCTAATGAGATCAACTAACTCCTGCTCCATCCCTGTAGATACAGGAGGCCTTTGTGGGAAGCCCTGTGTGCTCAGATTCCATATCAGCAGCAGCTTCTGAGGCTGCTGTGGGAACCACCATGGCCTTTCCAACTCCTGCTCCTCACAGAAATCCAAAGTTTCATTGGGATATGGTGGGAGGATGGTGAAGCTGGAGTGGGCATTTCACAGCATCCACACAGCATCCTGCCACCCCGAGCATCCCTGGGAGTGTGCAGTAGGCACAGGATCAGTGAGGGATGGCCCAGGGAGCACTCTCGGGGTGTCACAGAATGTCCCAGGGTGCCACAGCCGTATCAACGACACCCTGTGGCTGATGCAGTGTCATTGTTTGGCAATGGGCACGGATGGATGACGGCCGAAGGAATGGCAATGGGAATGTGGCAGCGGCTCCGTCAGCACCAGGCGCTGGCTGGGAAGGGCTGAGCAGCTGGTGAGTGAGGCACACACCCTGGTACCCACACCCACACCCACACCCACACCCACACCCACACCCACACCCACATCCATGTGAACCGCCGCTGGCGCGTTGAAGAACCTGTCTGCATTCCAGGAATGTGTTCAGGGAAACGTACATGGAGAAATGCCTTACAATGGGAACAACCTTCCCTGCACCCGGCTGTGGAGCTGCTCCTTGACTGTAATTGGGGACCTGGTAATTAGATGATGGCAAAATGTACCAGCAGCTCAGTTTTCATTCTGTGGTCCAAATTACAAACCATCATATTTTGAAAGTGATGCTGACATTCCTCAGCCAGGAGCCTTTGCCAAAAACAACTTGAGCAAGGCTTGTCTTGGCACCGAATCAAACTCGGGGCCCCAGCAGCGAAACTGAAAACATTTACACAGCTGGACCCAAATCACCCGATTTTCTAAAGAGTTTGTCAGAGCCTGAAGCTCTCGGTATATTTCTGCCTGTTTTAAAGGGGCCTGTGTTCTCACAATCCCCCAGCTCTCCATACAGAGAAAATAAAATACTTGAGGAAAAGTGGGTGGTCTTTCCATTGCAGTCCGAAAAAATAATCCAGAAAAGTCTCATGAGGAAAATGCGAACGAGCCTGGTGTTCACCCAGCCCATCCACAGATGTGCCAGACATATTTCATTTGCATATATAGATATGGAAACCTCATCATTTTGCTGTACGTATGTAATGGCTAATAAATGCATTAGCAAACCACTAATGAAAACAAATTGGAGCCAGTGTCAGGAATTACGCCAGCGTGAGGAATTACCTTGCTGCATTTTTTCCTATCTAAATGTCCTGACGATATTATTTTATTACATCAGTCATACCCGCTGCGTATGCATTATCCATCCCTCACTCCAGCCAGGGCCAGTTCCTCTCGGGCTCTTCGGAATCATCCTCCCCATCAGCGTGGGCACAGGCAGGGACACAGGCAGGGATGGGCAGGGATGGGCAGGGACGGGCAGGGACAGGCAGAGGAGAGCAGTCTCCATGGCCACCATGTATGGAGCACCCCAGCTCTCGGACCTTTCCAGAATGCCACCGTGCCCACCAACAGCTGCCACACTACCGGTGACACCGTTCCTGTTGCAGGCAGCAAGTTTCCATTTTGTGCCTGTTTTTTGTTTTTTCCTTGGAAAACAGGTCCTGTATTTTCACACACAGGGGAAAGAGCCTGAAAAACTGGCTGAAATGGCCACACTTGGTTCCAGCCCTTGGGAGGGACCTGTCTGGTGCTGCAGGCTCAGGCTCCCCCTCCCTACCTCAGAACAAGTCTGGCACTGGGTATTTGCCCCGTTCCTTTTCTTTCCTGCGTGCCACCTGATTATTATTTTTTTTCTTATTTATAAAAGCAACAAGAGCAGATCCTCTGATGATTTAGGGATGTCACAGGCCTGGCTTGAGCTGGCTGGGGCATCTGTCCCACACCAGAGAGTGGCCCTTGACTACACACTGCCTTCACAACAGAGAGTGGGACACCACAATTAGTGAACTTGCCTCGTTTGCTTACTCTAAAGGCTTCCTATTGATTACTTAGAGCCCTGCAGCAGCCAGCAGTGGCCTCGGTCACCTCTGAACAAACACAGCACACAAACTCTGCTCCCTGCCTTGAGAAATTCAGTTTCTTCTTCCTCCAAGATAATTAACAGCCTGTTTGACAGGAATCCCTCTTCAAAGGCCCTCTTTGCTCAGCTGTGATTGCTACCAGAAGCCATGGTGGAGCCATTTTTCAGAGTTCAACTTAAATTTTTGTGGCTACATGGGGACCTCAAAATCCTGCAAAATTAATTTTTTTTAATGCAAAACCTTTTAAGTAAAAATACTTGTAATTGCAACCTAAAGCAATGTGGGATCTGTGAATGGCTCTCTGATTAATTCTTCTGCGAGGCGAGTCTCCTCTCTCTGTTCTACTGAACAAGCATACACATATTATTGGGATTAATGCTGCATAATACATAATTAATGAAACTGCATAAATATGCAGATTTGGAATTGCAGATTGACTGCCACGGCTCTGTCCCCGAGCGCTGGGATAACGGATTGGATGTTCGTTATTACCATATTTAAAACTATTTCCCTGTGAACATGTGCAAACCAATAACTCGGAAGGGCAGACAGCAGCAGTGACCATCTCCAACATCCAAGGGAAGGAAGGGCTGTGTGCCTGGCAGGTACAGCCCAGACCCCCCTGCAATGGGGAGCAGGGACACAGGCACTGCCCTGCAGCCCTCTGCCAGCCAGGAGCTCCAGAGAAATGGTTTTAAAAACATAAACCAGGTGTATCTGGTGCTGGGAAGCTGGAATGTGGTACCGGTGTCACACAACAGGCAGGAGAGGCTGGCGAGGAAGGAGGGGGCAAAGCTCGTGGGGGATCTGAGTCCCACACCAGGCACGGGCACTGCAGGTAAGAAAAGCTTTGGAAATCAAGACATCTCTGGGCATTTTCCCAGGTCTTTGGGATGGGGCATCAGCAGGAGCTGGTCAACAAACAGTTCCCAAATGTCCTTCATAGCTCACCATCAATCACTCACCAAAAGATACTGCATGGAACATGGGAAAATGCCATTCAGGTCTTTTGGCTGGCATGGCAAAGGCTGTGCCCCCCCAAGTCCGGGTTCTCTCCCTGCACTTTGCTAAGGTAGATAGAGAGATTTCCTTGGATGGCTCCTGCGTTGTGAAGCCACCAGCTGCTGCGTTTTGGTGGTGATGGGAGAGGCAGAGCAGAGCCACAGAAGGGTGGTGTTGCTGAGGGTTATCCCCTGATAGCAAGTGGGAGCAGGAGCTTGGGATTTGCTGGTGGATTGAGCTGACCTCGAGCTCTCAGGGGTATATTCCAGGTGTCCCCAGAGCAGCAGCAGGTCGCTTGTTCTGCTTCATGCTGCCTGTTTGCTCTGTTGAGGATGTCAGGATTTAATGCACGCTGCTGTTGAGAGGATTCAGATCTCACCCAGGGAGCTTGATCTGCAGGTCTCCAAGCTCTGCCCAGGGAGGACTGCAAGCATTGTTCCCATTCCTCACATTTACAGGCTCAAATTCTTACTTGTAGAAAAGGAAAAGCTTCCCCAAGAGGTGTTTGGGAAATGTTTTTACTTTAAAGTACAAGTTTCCTATGGATGTCTTCAGATGTTTATTGAAGTGGAATAAATGAAAGTGTGAGTATGTGCTGTCTTAGGAAGGATGGGAATTGCAGCTCCATGCACCAGAACGGCTCAGCCAGGTGCCCAACCTGCCTGGGGTGACATCTGTGTGGGAGATGACGTCCCTGGAGAGCCCAGGCTCATGGAGAAGCACAGCACTTTCTCCTGCAGCCAAGATGAAGACCCAGCACTCAGCTCCATGTGCAGAGCCCCTGCACAGGCCAGGGCACCTCTGCCTGTCCTGCTCACCCCCATCTCTGGGAGCACAGAGCATTTATCCGGCACATCAGCCAGGTGTCCTGACCTCCCAACACCTGCTACATTCTTAGACTGTCCCAAAAGTGAGAGGGAGAGGCTTTGTGTCCAGCCTCATCCCTCTCTTCCTTCTCACTCTGCGCTCCCTGGCTCCACTGGCCACACGGTCAGTGCCACTTCTCCAGCCACTGACCCCCCATATCCCCCAGCTTCTCTGGCAGGGAAGGAAGTGGGAAGAGGGAAGGAGAAAATACATGTATGGGGGTACCTAAGTCAGGTTTAATTCTTTCAGTCGAGCAACATGGTCTCAGCAATGAGCTTAACCCCACCACATTTCGTGATGAAATATTACTTGCTTAGCCAAATATCTTCCTTTCCACTTTTGTTCTCAGGGAATGCCTGCACCCTTCTCCTTTGTGAAATAACTCCCACCGCAAGGGCCTCAAACAATCCCTTTCTTCTGGAAAATATCACACAGCAAAAGCAGAGCAGCAGCTTGGCCAGAGCTTTGGGAATGTGTGTGAGCAGCGCAGTCGGAGCTGGAGAGTGGGGCCAGCCTCCCAAAGGCCAATCCATCACAATCCTCCATCAAGACGAGACGTGCAAGTGAGAGATGAGACCCTCGGAAGGAGAGGAGGGGACAGGTGACCTTAATTGCTCCACGGTTATTGATAGGGCAACTTGTCTTCACGATGCAAATTACCCTATAAATAAAAGTAAAACAACTACAGGAAGCAATTTGCCGCTTTGTTAGAGTTGAAGTAGACTGAAAATTAAATCAAGACATGGGATCGCTAATTCCACAGGGCTCTTCTGGAGCCTCTGCAGGCAGGGCCAGAATCATGGGCCGTGGGGTAACTGAGTCACAGCTGCTTTTCATGGGCTCATGAGGGAGGATGGGACAATGGGTCCAGCCCTGGAACCAAGCCACCAGCAGAGGTGAGGGCATCACCTTCCTGCACCATTGCCCCAGCACCAGTGACTGGTGGGGGATGCCTGCTGTGTGGTGAACCCCCATGGAAGCTTGAGCTCTCCCAGCTCTGGGAGAAGACAGGGATTGTCCTCTTGCCACGCCGGGGCAGCCACCCACACCCACCATGACTCTGGTGCCCAACAGCCGTGTGTCCTCTTTGCTGTTTGGTCCATGAGGTGTCTGTGAGGCTCAGAGGTGACCTGGCATGTGCCCCCCAGAAATGATGCACTTGCTGCTCCTCACTGGCTTCCCCTGGCACACGGTGCAGAGGTGGGTTCAGCACAGCCACTTGTCATTGTCAGTGGAAGAAACATATCTGAGTCATGAAACTACACTTCTCTGACACCTTTAGTAGGTATAACTCTTGCTTTACATTTCTAAAACACCTTGTAATTTACAGATCATTGTATCCAATATTTATTTGTCCACTGAAGGAGCCACAGCTTTGCCCAAAGGCTTCTTAGCAGAGGTTCTCTAGCTCCCTGATGGCCTCAGCCCAGTGTTCCCACTGCAGTGGGATCTGGTGTAGTGCTGCTGCATCCTCAACCCACTGCAGCCTCACCCCCACTGCTCACAGTTTTTCCCACCTCCCCAAAGCAGTAATAATGCCCCATCCCACCCCTTGCTCCGGGGCCAGGGCAGCATCTGACAAGAGCAGGGTGGAGGGAGCAAACAGGCAGAACCAGGGGTTTTGTCAGCTGGCTGTGCCAGGGAAATTAAAACGCATTATTTTGTCACTAACTTGCAGCTTTTCTCAAAATACTGGCAGCTACAGAGATTTTCTCCAGCCCCAAAGGAGCACTTTTAAGTGCTTCATTTTAAGACGATACTTCTTTCCCCGGTCTTTTTTTTTCATTTATCTTTTGTGTTTGTTTTCAAACCTGTCGGAAAGCACTGATATTTCCAAGCTTTGTTGCTGCTGTTGTTGTTGTTGTTTCCCTCCTGATGCTTTTCTTTCCCGTTTCTGAGCATCCTCACTGGCTCTGCACGAGGCCCCCGGAGGCTGCACAGCAGCAGGATGCGATGCCGGAGCCTCTGCCTTGCTGGGTGAGCTGCTCCACTCCTCGAAGCTTTGAAGCTGCCACTTTGCATTCCCGCAGAAGGATCATGCTGTTGTTTCTTCAGGAAATTACGGAACACTTTGTGAAGCGACATCAATGGGAACAATAAGGGCAGCGACCCCAGCAGGCCCCGGCACCTGGCTGGTGCCAGGGCTGGCACTGGCCATGATGGTGGCCGTGAGTGAGTGCCAGCAGTCCCCACAGACCATGAGTGAGGGTCAGCAGGCCCCACAGACACCCCGTGGGTGAGGGCCAGCAGCCCGCACAGACACTGAGCAGGTGAGGGCCACCAGGCCCCACAGACACTGAGCAGGTGCCCGGGCCACCAGGCCCCACAGACACCCCACAGGGTGAGGGCCACCAGGCCCCACAGACACCCCACGGGGTGAGGGCCACCAGGCCCCACAAACACTGAGCAGGTGAGGGCCACCAGGCCCCACAGACACCCCACAGATGAGGGCCAGCAGCCCCCACAGACACCCCATGGGTGAGGGCCACCAGGCCCCACAAACACTGAGCAGGTGAGGGCCACCAGGTCCCACAGACACTGAGCAGGTGAGGGCCAGCAGCCCCCACAGACACCCCACGGGTGAGGGCCACCAGTCCAAGCAGACACCCTGCGGCTCCGCCGGTGCTCGCCGGTCCAGGCCCGTTCTCTCCCTCAGCTGTGTGCAAACAACTTGTATAGCTCACACCTCGCTCCCCACGGGCCATGCTGCCTGTCTTGGACGTGTGAGGAGATGGAAAATACACAACTTTCCCAGGCAGTTTTTTCCAGTCAGTCATTGCTCTCCCTCCTGCAGTCTGAGCCTTATTTCCATGTTAAATGTCTTGCTCCCGCCTGTAGCCTTTGGCTCAGTTCTGCTTTCGCTGCAAGACTTGAGGTCCCCCCATCCCTGGTACTTACTCCTGAGAAGGTACTTCAGGATTTAATGAAGGCATTTACTCTTCTTCTTGATCTCATTTAAGCTCTTTAATCTCTTCTTCTGTAACTCATTCTCTTCATCTCATAAACAACTTTGTGGCTTTCTTTGACACATTGAGGATCCCTTTACAAACCCTGACACTGGAGCCATGGGCAATATTCTGGTGTCCCTCTCACCAATGCCAGGCAAGTTTATTGTGCCATAAAAACATTGCACTGCTCCTACTTACTACTCCTTTCCGTGTATCCCCTGAATGAATTAGCTCTTTATCACAAGGTCAGGGCACTATGCCTGTGGCCTCTGTCTGCTCAGATGCTTTGCAAAGTCGTTCGGGAATGTGAAACCACCTCCTGCTCTGGCAACAAATCCGTCATTCTTGGCCAGTATGAGAGGGATGATTTTGTATTTACTTACATTAAAATACATTTTGTTCCAATGACTGCATCTATCTTCTATAAATGCTCTCGACTGGTATCTACTATACCCCAGTTCCTCAGCTCTTCATCAAGTGGTCACACCCAACTTCTGAGCAGGACTGAAGTCCAGACTCACATCATTCAGGGGGAATCTCAATCCCTTGCGCACTCTTGTAGCACAGCCACTGCCCTCCCACAGTTTTAGCCTCTATTCCAAGGTTTATTGAGCACAAGCTTACAGCCCAGTGATCACAGCCAGGTGTTCAGCATTCCTAAGTGTTCCACAGCTCACCAATAGTCATCACAAATCCATCTTATGCATCTCATCCATGTCTTGGCCTCCTGCTCCTTCCAGTTCCCTCCTCTTCAACTCAAAAATTCATGAACATGTGAGTTTGCTAGGGACAACTACGTCTGGTTCTTTAGTTCCCCTTTCTCATGGATAAAGCAGAATCATTCATCAGTGATTTCAGCTCAGGCACCCAAGAGAAAAGCCACACGTTCTCCTCAGCAATGGACAAACAGGCTTATTGCTTCTTGCCAGGATAGAACCCAAAACCCCCATGTGGGAGCACCAATACACAGCCAAGATAAACAGGCAGCTGCCAGGTCCTTGGATCTGCAGTTGTGCGATACTTAGGATCTCTTCCTGAGGGCCTTTTCCTTCAGAGCTTTTCTTTCAAACAGAAACGTTCAATGAACTTCATAAATCGTTACTTTTGCTGCAATTAAATATTTGTGTGTTTGTGTCTGGTGCACACCACAGTTCACATTGTGCTCAGCACCACCAGGAAGTGGAAGCAGTGAGACCAGCTGAATCTAAAGGTGCTGGAGACAAAGCTGCCCATGACTCATCTCACCCACGTCCCCACTGCAGTTCCACAGTGGCTTTTCATCCCCTCCTGTCTGACCAGAGAGAGCAAGGTGTGGAGCCGCTGGTGCAGGGCTCGGATGCACAGGATTCCCAAGCCAACAGGAGATGCAGAGGCAGGGCAGTCAGTCCTGCAGAGCCACCAGGCATTTCCAGGTTGTGCAAGAGTTTTTAAAAGGGAAAAGGAATATGATGGAAAAGGTGCAGGTGAGGTCAGGAGCAGCTCAGTCCATTGGAGACCATGACGAGCTGAGCCAGGAACAGGCTCCCCTCAGAGAACTGCCATCACGCCAAAACCAAGAGAAAGGAGATAAAACCCCAGGGGATGAGGCGGGGAGGAGCAGGGGGAATGGGCAGGACAATTACATTAACTGAAACAATGTGTTATATTTTAAATATTAAAAACTTATGACTCTACATGGCAAGTACCTGATGCAGTGAAGGAGGAGAAGGAAACCGAAGCCATGGTTAAACAATACACAAGGCATCGGGGTCTGGTTTGTATTAAATCCATTTGGAGTCTGAGTTTCTCCTTTGACAGCTGGCCATACTGCTCAAAGGGAATAAGAAAGTTTTTGTTTTTTAAAAAAGACATGTAATGGGTTTCTTATGTACTAGAAAAGAAACGCTCTCTGAGCTGGATCACCTATTTTCTTGTCAAAAGACTTTGGACAAAACGTAATCATGAATAAAATGCCTCATGATTTTTCAAAGGGCTCTTTTATTTGAAGTCAGCTTTTCTGAAATGGAAGGCAGGACTGGGTAAGGCAGCTCAGGGCAGGAGGCAGCTCTCACGCCAGGCCTCTGCTCCAGCCTCTCAGGCCACACCATGCTGGACCCAGGACCCACTACAGCTCTGTGCTGGGGAACACCTTCCCAAGATCCAGGAGACCTGCAGCCAGGCTGGCTGGCATCAGCACTGTCCCCTCTCTGAGCCACCTCCAAGGCAACACCACTGGGATCTCATTCATCCCCTGCCACTGGGATTCACCCCCACAGCTGCATGAGCGTCAGTACCTATGGTCTCTCAGCCTGTCTGGAAAGGCACGACCACCCTGAGCAAGGGGGCAGCCCCAGCAGCACAGCCTGGAGCTGGTGTGTCCCTGGTGGCAATGCTGTGATCCATGAGCAGAGTCAGCAGCCAGCACAGCACTGGGGCTGCAGGAAGCTTCAGCCTCTGAGGACTGAATCTGGGCTGCAAACATCTCCAGAATAAGTTTTCTCAGAAAGATTTATCTACTCCTGGCTTCTCAGTGGATTTCCTGCTCTGGTGCTGGTCGAATCCAGGGAGCACAACTTGTCATTAACTACTCTGCCATTGCTCGGGCCATCATCCTCCCATCCTCTCAGCTCCCTCTGGGCAGTGTGATGCTCTGAGGGGCACGAGGCAGTGCAGAGACTGGGGGATGCACCCACTGTCACCACCTCCCTGGGTATGAGACTCTCACAGGTCTTCCATAAATCCACGCAAACCTGAGAACGTTTTCTGGCTGTTGGTTGGCCTGGGGTTTTTCTTGGCTCTTGCCAGTTGTTTATGGACAGAAGATTTTCAGCCCTTTGTCGTGGACACCCGGCAGCAGAGAGGACACTGGAATTTTAATTGTTCAAGAGCTCTAATAGGTGTAATAGCCTTGTGTGTTACATATGCATTAATTAAGTAACACTGCATTTAGCTCCAAATCATGCGGAAGGCGCGTGCTGTGTTTGCACAGACATAAATATCTCCTCAGTTAGAGCGCAGGCGAGCAGCTCTGCTCCCTTTGCACTGCAGTGCTTCCACCCTGGGGAAAATGGGAGCCTTGGAAAGCTTATCCCTGGGTAGTCCCAACTCACTGGGTAGGAGCTCAGCATGTCCACGTCCCCTCCTCTCAGATGGGCCTTCTGAAATGATCTGGTTTGTGTGGTGCCAGCTCTGGGAGAGCCTCTGCAGCGATTCACACCTTACCCACCACCCCAAGCAAATGAGCTGGTATCCTATTTTGGGGTCCCCCTGTACCCAAATCTTTCAGCCCTGCTCTTTCACTGCAAACACCCTTGCAGCAATCTGTAAGCGTTAAGAACATTGTGGAGAGAAACTGCAAGGGGAAAGAGGAAACAAAAGGATCCAGCATTGTCAATGTAATGTATTCTCATCGTGATCCACAGGGAACTTCCATGCCTTAGACGGGAACATACCACCAGATCGTCAGTGGAGAGCTGCTCATGTCAAACCCCAGTACTGCTGCTCTCACTTTGCTGCTTCAGTGCAACCTGGTTCTGAAGCAAAATGTGAAGCTGGAATCCCACATGTTGGATGAGCTCGGATACACAGGCTGGACAAATATTTGGAAGAGTATTCGCTTTCACAAGGCAACATTATGCAATGTGGATTAATTATACAGGGTATGGTCCTGACTGGGCTTTGGATGATTAAAGCTGTTCTGGAATTCCAGAGGATTACTTAAATGTGCAGCATTAGTGGAGGTAAAACATCTTCAATATCCCTTTCCTGCAGCCTCCATTTCCTTGAGAGAAATATGCAGATTAGAGCTCAGAATTAATCTGCGGAGGCTCCGAACTGGGCTCCTGCCCCCAAAGAGTATTGAGAGGTGTGGGGCAAGGAGAGAGAAGGCTCTGGGAAAGGGGAATACTGAGGGAGAGACATTTTATATGTTTGTGAAACAATCACAAGAAACAAGCTACTTATTCCACATGTTTTAGTCTGGGAGAAAAGAGCCTGGATGCAGGCACAGTAAGTGCAATCTATATGTGTAATTAAGAAATGATTTCCTGAGATCTTCCTTAAAACACGTCTGAATACAGATCAAATTTGCATAAATAACTTATGCCTTTCACTTTTTCCTTGTGGAAAACACATAACATTGCCTCTTGCTTTCTGGTTTCCAGAGCCTGCCTGGCTCAGAGGAGGATTTGCCATATTACATGATTCTTCCCAATTGTAATCAGCCTTAAATCTGAATAAAAGCAGCAAATGGCTGACTGGCACCCAGGCTTCCCTCCCTCCCTGCCCCCATGGCAGCGGCAGCGGCGGCTTCGAGCGGGAAAAGACACGACTGCAGCGCTGGGTTTGCATTAGTATTCATGGAGCATCCGACTCCAGAGAGGATTAATAGACTCTGATGCCTAATATCCTGGAGAACAATTAATTTGCCCACAGTTTTGTCATGGTTGAAAGTCAAATGCTGGAACAGATCGATGCACTGAGCTGCAAGTTGAACACTGCAACCTTCTGCTGGAGCTGAATTTTAATTTTCCCATCATCATTTCCCTCCGTTCCCAGCACACCAGTTTTCTAATAGATCTAAAAGCCTCTTACCTTCTTCCATCACATGTTGGGCTTCATAACAAAAGTCCACGTTGATTGTTCAAATATTAGAGCCTTGTATTGCTCTCCATTACGGGATTAGAGATGTTCAAGGCCCCTTGTGTTTTGACCTTTTCCTGTCTCGTTTCTCTTTAAATGGTATGAAAAATGCCAACCTTCTGTAATTAAAGCCAAAACGGAATGCAGGAATAAAGCTTCTTTCCTTGCAATTATTCAGTATTTAGATTCCCGTTTTGATAGAAGTGTTTGTGCAGAAATCAAGGCTGGGGTTTATCAAAGCGGGGTCAAGGGGAAGGGCTGGCAGCTTTCCCCTTTCCGTTGGGAAGGGCTGGCAGCTCCACGTCCAGCCCCTGGAGCCTGCAGCAGCCAGAGCTGTTGCCCTGGGCTTGCACTGGCCTGGGAGCTGATTCCTTGTTCCACCAGATCATCCGGCGAGTTTGTGCAAGCCACTGAAACAGTGCACACAGGGGAGAAAACATATCAATAAACAGGCTCAGATGGTTGTCATGGGAAAGTAGTGCAAGCATCAGAAAAAATTACTTTTATATATATATGTATATATATATATATAAAGAGTCCAGATGTCCCCATGGGCACAGCACAGTGCCCAGGGCCTGGGTAGGGAGTGCTTGGGGCAGCCCTGCAGCCCTCCTGGCCCTTCCTTTCATCCCAGGGGTTCACCTCTCCCTGGCGGCAGCTCAGAAGGCTCTGGACACATGGGAGGGGGGATAGAGACCCTGTAGCAGGGCCGGGAGCAGGGATGGGCTGGCTGGAGGCATTTCCCTGCTGCCCTCCCTCCGTGTCTCCCCGTGGAAATAACAACGTGCTGCCAGAGGCAGATTTAAGGACCAACATGAAACGAGTCTGCAGTGGTGGGGAGGCATCAAATCCCACCAAGTGCAGACTGCCCATCACCGCCCTCAGCCTCAACCAGAGCTCAGCCTCCAGCCCCTGGGGCTGGATTTTCCAGTCCCTGCAAAGGGGGACAAGTCCTTTTAGCTGAAATCCTGCAGCACAGCAGGCAGTAGAGGGTCCTGTCCCACTGCCCATGTGAAAACACCTTCCTGCCACACTGGGCTTGTGACACATCCTGGCACTGCTCTTCTCGTGCACCATCAGGGAGGCTCCCAGCACACTGCCTGGCTTTTCCCAGGGAAAAAAGGGACACAATGGGTTAAGGGCAGGACTGTATGACTCTTCCCAAGCTATTGTGCTGTTCCCTAAGCATTTCTGGTGTCCAGGCTTTTGTGGTTTAATTATGGTCTGCTCCAAATGGTCTCAACTAACAGATCAATATATAGGAACATTAGAATTGTTAATATGAATGGCTGATTTGAATTTAAGTGCAACTTCAATTTAATCATTTTAGAAATGAAACGACATGTGAGGGCCCTCCTTCTCCTTCTCCTTCTCCTTCTCCTTCTCCTTCTCCTTCTCCTTCTCCTTCTCCTTCTCCTTCTCCTTCTCCTTCTCCTTCTCCTTCTCCTTCTCCTTCTCCTTCTCCTTCTCCTCCTTTCCCAGTGCAGCAGCTCCAGCGCCCTATGGGGATCACAAAACTCCCTGACATGCACATTTTCCTTCAGTCAAGAGTTAAGCCCTATGAGCTGCTGGATCATGACAAAAGTGGGGTTTTAGCAGCCTTTCCTACAAGCACGGTAATCCCAAATCCAACAGTGATTAGCTTGGACTCAAAGCTCACAGCAGAAATTAATTCTAAATCAGGGTCCTGGAGCCATGTCTCTCCAAACCCTTTCCAAGGCTGATTGCGATGTATGAGCAGGCAGAAAACAGCCCAGATGTCTCAACTTTCCCAGTTCATCCAGGAATTCTGCCAGCTGCAGGGGTTGCCCTGCTGCCTGCCTGGAGGACACAGTGTCACTGGGCAGCTGCCAGAGCCGCTGGAGCCGCTGGCCATGGGAGCCACGAGAAGCACAGGGATTCCCCAGAGCCACCAGCATCAGCTCTCACAGCTTCTGGCCAGGACTGGTCTCACACCCTAGAGTCACCCTGGACATCAACAAAATAATCCAGAGGCACATAAGGAAAAAGACAGAATAGAGTGCCTGGGTGCAATTTTTGCAAGTAAAGCTACATGAGCTTTGGGGTGACTTTATTGCAGCCTTCCAGTACCTGAAAGGGCTGACAAGAAAGGAGAGAGACTATTTACAAAGGCCTGGAGTGACAGGGCAAAGGAGGACAGCTTCATACTGAAAGAGGGAAAATTTAACTTAGATATTAGTGAGAAATTCTTCCCTGTGAAGGTGGTGAGGCCCTGGTACACGTTGCCCAGAGGAGCTGTGGCTGCCCCATCCCTGGAAGTGTCCAAAGCCAGGCTGGACAGGGCTCAGAGCAACCTCATGTAGTGGAAGGTGTCCCTACCCCGGATGATCTTTATAGTCTCTTCCAGCTCAAACTATCCTGTGATTCTATGATTCTGTGATTCTATGTTTCTGTGATTCTATAAACTTATTAGTCTAGAAAAATGAAAATGAAAGCATTCACCAATCTCCTGTAGCAGTAACAGACTGGGTCTGAAGCTCTGCCCACGTACACATGATTTTTCTGACTGCCACATATATATCCAGCTCTCATTTCATTTATCAGCCATGAAGTGCTCAGATATAAAAGTAATGCAGCTTCCAAGCACAAGTTTCTGAGTCTTTCCACAGCCATTTCAGAGGGACCAAATTTCAGAAAAAAGTCCAGATGAGGGCAGATCTTGAGGGGCCTCTGCCTGCCCTGGGCCACTCGGATGCACTGGCAGCTTTCCTCCCAGCAAAGAAAATCTGCAATCAGCTTGTGCAGGAAAGCCAGGGAGCTTTGCTGGGCACGGAGCTGTGCTGGCTATGTGGAAAAAAAAGTGGGAAAAGACGGATTTTTGAGGAAGCAGAAAGAAAGAGCAAAGGTCTGTCTGTTCTCTTATTGCCATCCAGTGTCAGTCCACTGGCCCCAGCAACGCTGGGTCTGATTCTAGCAGCCAGACCCAGGTCTGCCTTTGGAGAGGTAAAAGCTGGACCAAGAGCCCAGAACTCGGCCCTCAAACTGAGCTGCTGGTTTTTTCTGTGACAGATTAAACCAAACATTCTTCTCAGTGTTACTTTGTTGGCCAATGCATCAGCCTGACTGACAAGCACCGACTGCATCCTGAGAACAATCTGAAGGCAACCCAGGGAACCCACCCAGATGGTGCTCAAAAGCCTTGCAGAGCAGAATGGGCTCTGCTCGACGCAGGAATTTCGCAGCAGGAACAAAGGGAACTTTGCAAACAGAGCTTTGAAACGGAAGTCATTTTATCCAGCATGCCTGCAGGAAACAAGAATCCATCTTCCAGCACAATCAAACACAGAGCTGTGCATGGGCATAATTATTAGGGGAATGATAGCAACAGCAGAGGAGCTCATCAGTCAGAAAGCTGCATAATTCCTAAACTGTGTCTTATGCTGAACCACCTGGATTTAAAGTAGCATTTGCAGAGAAGATGAATGAATCCTCCTTCCCAACATGCCTGAAGTCACACCAGCAGAAGGGTCACTGCAGACATCACTGCAGACATCAGACATCACCTGCTCTGCCCCATGCTTGGGCACACTCAACTGTCCAACCCCTCTGACAGGCCTTCCCTCCTGTGCCTCTCACTTGAGAGGACAGTGCAAGCCAGAGAAATTGTGTGTTTGCTTTTCAGGTATTTTGTCAGAATCTGTGCTCTTCATTCCCAATCCAAGCTATAGCTGTGGGCAGGCAGAGGCTGTGGCCAGGAAGAGGCTACGGGCAGGCAGAGGACAGCTGTCACTGAAAGGATTTGTTTGTGTGATTCTCCCTCCACCTTCCTAAAAATGCCACACATTGTTCACAGCTCAGCAGCTCTCTCCAAGTCTGTCCTGCCTGGGAAAAACGGGATTGTTTAAATAACAGAGCAAAGCTCTTGGCTCTGCTGGATGCCATTAAAATGGAGACAAGGAAAGGCTCAATCTGGTGGGACTCCCACCACCCCTGTGCCAAGGCCAGGCCTCAGTGCCAGACCCTGCCAGCCTTGGGAGGGCAATCCCAACACCCACCTGAGCTCCAGCGCCCGAGGGCGGGTGAGTGAGCTCTGCCGAGCGTGGCTGCCAAAGTGCAGATTGGCAGTTGGCAGGAAGAAGAACTCAGAATATGCCAAAAAGGCCAATTCCAGCCCTCTCACCAAACCAGCCAGAAGAATGAGCCCCATCCAGGCAGGGACGGGTTCCCTGCAGGTGTTCGGCGGCCTGCTCGCAGCTGCAGGGGACCTGCACGGATGTGGCTTGACAAACACTTTCAGCTTTGCTGCGAGAATCTCCTCTAATATTTAAGACGCTCCTTTTTTAAGCATTTCAGTTTCGTGGAGAACGGCGAGCTCTGTCCTGGGGAGCTCATTCCGAGGGAAGAGTGGGATTAAGAACTTCAAAGTAGAGTTCTCCCCTGTGACAAGTTCTTAGAAGAGACCCTGTCCAAGAGTTATCACATCTCTCCAGCAAAGGAAAAGATTTGCCATGAGAATCCTTCTGGGCTCAGGAACTTGTGCAGAGGCGGAGATTTCTGCCAGCAGCGGCTGCTCTCCAATGGGAAGCACACCCTCCTCCCGGAGGTGTGAAATCTCCAAGGAGGGCAGGCTTCTTCCCACGTGGCAGCCGGGGAACATGCCAGCAGAAGCATGTGCTATTTTAGGAAGGCAGGAAAGGAATGAAAAGGCTTTCAGAGGACTGAAAAGCCAACGTGGGATGGATGGAAGGGTGACAACTGGCTCCAACAGAAAGAGAAAAACCAATGGGCTGCAGAGTAGAGAGGGATTGTAGCCTCTGAGTGTGGGAAAAGACTCCTGTCCTACTGTGCTGCTTCCCTGGGGTTCACACTGAGAGTTGGGACACCACAGCCCAGAGCTGGCCCCAGCCCCAGCAGCATCCCAGAGGATGCCACATGCTGTGGCAGACAGCCTGGTGATGCAGTGCCTGGGCAAGCTGGGCAAGTGGGCAGGGCTGTGCTCTTTGCCTGTGCAGCCATTCCAGGCTGTCCAGAGCAGGGGAGGAGTAGCAGGCCAGGTATCAGCCTGGGTCAAAACAGCTCCAGAAATACCAACAGGAAAAGCTTTTTTGTCTCCTGTGTCTCAACATCTGCTCCAAGTCTTGCCACAGGGCCCTCAGTGCAGGAGAATTCAGAGAGCTTCATATTTTGTTACCACTGCACAGCATCCTCCTTGGTCTCTTCCCTTTTGTATCTGCCCCCAAAACCACTCTGCTCTTTGGGAATCTCTAAAGCAGCCTGGGATACAACGGGCTGCTCAAAAATAGTTTCTTCCTGTCCTGCAAACAAAGATGATCCACAGCAATGAGGCTTCCCTGGCAGAAGAGTGAGTGAAAAGGGTGACCACAAGCTGGTAATTCCCAGGGAACCCTGTCAGGAGGCCTTGTCACTGGTCTGGAGACCTTCTTATGTCAAGAGACAAGGTGCTGGAAAGGTCTTCTCCTGTCAGGCACTCTGCCCTTGTTGGATCTCTTCATACTCAAGGCAGACCATGGCAACAAAGAACTGTGATTTGAGTATTAGACCCCAAGATTAGACCCCGAATATTATTTGAATATTAGACCCCAGAAAACTGCAGGAGTTTTGCGCCTGTTTTCACATGACCATTCCCATTGGCAGAGCTGAACAAATCTGCCATGAATATTTGATCCTTTCTTTACATTACCAGATTGAGACTGCCCCAGACCTGCTCATTATTCAGCAGGATTGATGCAGCACTTTGTAAGCTCTGTGTGGCACTGGGGGTGCTCAGCTCCACCTCTGCAGGTGACAAGAGCAGGTGTCACCGTGGGGGCAAGGACAGGGCTGCTTGAGCCTGAGCGATGCCACCTTTGCAGGTACCACTGTGGGAGAGAAGAAGAGCCCAGCGTGAGGGGTTTGGGTGAGCAGCCCCTGAGAAAAATGTTTTTAGTTTGTCAGTTCACTGATAAAGCAAACAAAACAATGTCAGCTTCTGATGGCTGTGGAGACTGGGGGTAAAGATTCAGTGCTGCTGCATGTTCAACATCCCAGTGGCAAGAAGGTTGTAGAGGAGGGACAGTGGAGAGGTGAGGATCCTGCACCAGGCTCCGGGGGCTTTTTGGCAGGTGGTGGTAAAACTTTTGGGGTCAAAAGTTTCACTCAATGATCTTGGAGGTCTTTTCCAACCTTAATGATTCTGTGATTTCTATGATTTCTGGCTCTCTGGTGAGGTTTTCCACGTCCCAGATGTGGCAGGTAATGAGAGCACTTGACTGCTGAACTCTTTTTGACATCTCTGCTTTTGCTCTTCTGCAGGAAAAAGAAAGCAAATCCATTCTGATTCCTGTGGAATTCACTCCTCACCTCTGGGTGGTGTTTTAGAAATCAAAAGTAAATCCATTATTTTGCTTCTTGTCTAAGGACTCGAAGCTTTTCACAGATGTTAAGGCCACTTATAAGTGAACGGATTTGTATTTCAAGCTTCTGGCTGTATTTTTCATGCGTTTTAAGTACTGACAATGGGAGAGGTAAATGCACAAACTCAGCAAGGATACTCACACATACCAGGATTAGACAAGCAAAAAGAAGCAAATGTATCTATCCCTCTGCCCTGGTCATCCTGAGGGCAACTTATCTCCAAAATACTTTCTTAAAACTCTCCCAGTGTATCTGGAGCTTGCAGCTTCCTTTCTTCCCTGGAAGAACCTTCACAAATTTCCCCCGCTTCTCATTTGTCAAGGCTGGATAGAGGAGAGAAGAGCTGCTCTTTTTCCACCCAGTGTGACATTCGGCCACACTCTGGGCTTAGTCTTCATCTGTGGTGTAATTCCATTTCCCCTCTGCATGATGTGCTCTCGGGAGCCTGCCTTGTGCATAAAAGATCCATGATGGGGAGCCACATCCTTCATTTTTTTTTTCCATGAGCAGGTGCAAAATATAATGTCCCTGATTTTCAGGATCTGATTAAACTGTCATAGATGTGGAGCAACCTCAATAACTCCCAGCGCCAGGGAGGGACGGCTTATTTCAGCACTGCACCCTCCTATGCCAGCGGAAAGCATCTCTCAGCATTTCAATTGCAAAGCCCTATCCTCAGAATTTGTTTATTTAAATTGCAGGAATTTGGTGCTCCTGGAAGCCTGTAATCCATAGTCTGGAGTCCAGCAGGCACAGCCACATCCCTGATC
Source organism: Promerops cafer (assembly GCA_013398275.1). Classification (NCBI taxonomy): domain Eukaryota; kingdom Metazoa; phylum Chordata; class Aves; order Passeriformes; family Nectariniidae; genus Promerops; species Promerops cafer. Next base: position 3,642,003 of record VZSE01014217.1, on the reverse strand, counting down.
TTCAAGAGGGGCCGCTGGTCTCGAGCAATGATGCGCAAACCTCGCAGGCAGTGGGAGCACCAGCTACCCCCAGCAGGTCCCAGCCCTCCGTGCCTCCAGCACTGGGGTTTGTCCCAGGCTCTCCCACACGTGTGCTTTTGTGCTCACTCATCCAGCCACAGCTCCTTTCCCCAGCCTCTCTCTTTCCTTCCTCTGACAGCAAAACTGCCTGGGCACAGATTCCCAGCAACAGCTTCCGGCACTCCCTCACCTTTGCTGAAGTTCCTCAGTGATTCACCTGTCTCAAAAACAGTATTTATTTTTCTGTTTTCCAGGTATTGGAGCACCAGGACAAAAACAAGAGGATGGGGACCTCCTCCAGTTCTGCAAGAACTTGGACTATGCAGTGGCCAATTTGAGGAGCTGCTCTCCAGGGGAGGAAGAGGCTGAAGCACAAGAAGGGAGAATTCCCTCAGATGAAATAGTGACAGGAACCAGCTCTGTGTTTTGGAGGGGGAGAACCCCCTTGTCAAAGGGGGTGACAGCAGGACCCCAGAACCAACAAACCACTGGGGCAGGGGCAGCGAGGGTCACAGAGCACTCTGAGCTCAGCCAGTCTTCACTGCCTTCCCTTTGCTGCTTTTTGGCAAAGCTGTTTCCAATATTGGAATTGAATGCTTAACTGTTACACTGATGGAATAAATTAGACTGAACCTTTTATCCCGAAATCTTCTCCATAAGAAAGAGACATCTGAGGGCTCTGGCAAGCTGACAGGTATTCCCTTCCCTGGGGGCTGGCAGGGGGGTCACAGATGTCCCTGGCTGACGCCAGCCGGAGCGGGGTATCCGCGTTCCAGCGCTCCAGCGCGTCCCTGGCCGGCGGGATGGGCTGGCCTGGCACGGGCACGGCCCAGCTGCAGGAGGGATCGCCCTTGGCAAGGGATCAGTAGCATTTCTCTGGCAAGTGCCAGCGCGATGGGAGCAGCCTGTGAGGCGCTGTGCCCGCCTTGCTCCGCGACAGGAATTAGCCAGATAATTGCTCTGGCTCCCAGGGTGTCCTGGCCACCCAGAGGTGCAGCTCTGCTCCAGCACTCCCAGGACATTTTGCCATGTCCTCACCACAGTGCAGGGTTGAGCCAGGCTGGATCCCAGACCGGCCTGTACCAAGACCAGCCTGGCTAGTCCAGAACAATGTACTGCACTGGTGTCAAAATCCTCTGGCAAGCTGCCATGCCACGGCCTTGTTTCATATTCAAAGGTAGATGTGCTGATGCTGGAGTTAAAAAACCCAACTATTCAAATTAGCAATCAGCACCAATGATTGTCCTTCTATCCCGTCCCTGTGCTGAAACAGGAGCTGCAGTCCCTGCACACAACCAGTGAACACATGCTCAGCATCTGATTCCGAAGAAGGCTTCGGCACCGTGAAAAGAACAGGGAGAAGGTACGGCAGAGTGGGAGCTGCCATCTGGGCTTGCATCTGCGCCTTTGCCAAGGCACAGATGGAGGATCCTTTTCTCTGACTCGTATTTGGCCCTGGAAACCGGGGGATGATGGAATGAAGAAGCAGCTCTACCTGGAGCCTGGTCACTATTTGGGACTCAACATTAATGCCAAGCCTGTGAGGCTCCTGTGACCAGCACTGGGGGAGGTGCCAGGTGGGGTCAGGCTGTGGGGACAGTGGCTGGTGACACGGCCCGTCCGCCAGCACTGGAAGTGGTGCCATGGTTGCTGGATGGGGAGACACCCCACCATGAGTGACCTGCCACTGGCACCCAACACTTCACCGTGCAGCTGAAGATGCACTTCGCTGTGGTGTGTCAGCACCATGCAGTGCCTTCCCCACCTTCGAGAGACTCAGGGTTCTCTTGGGTCCATGGAGTGACACCTGGCCTCCAAGTGACACGGAAGACAAGAACATGTCTGACTGGGAAGAACAAGGATACTATAGGAATAGGGAAACTTGATGCCACTGGCAGGAGGAGCTTAGGCTCTGAAGATGAAATAAGGCAGGGAGGTCATTGCTACAAGCAGTGAGGCCTTTTCTCCAGGTCAAGGGCTGTAGCCAAGCTATGGGCTGAATGTACACATGCTGTAACAGGGGAGGTCTGGGCAGGAGCCAAACCTGTCTTAAAACACATATAGAAAATAACAACAGCATGAAAACACTCGCGAGTTCCCCTTTCCTTCTCCAAGGATGACATTCTTGGCTCTCCTTCTTTAAGTCACACATTACCTAAATTCCTCCTGTTTCTCTTACCCCATTCATCCCCAGTCAGGTTGGGATCTGGGGGTCCTTTCCTACAGTTATTCCTTGACACCAAAGAGAAACGGTTCCGAAGTGGAAAAGGATGAAGGGTGGTGGAGGGGCAGCCCAGGAAGCGTGGGCAAGGGCTGCTGCAGACACCAGCTGCCCACAAGGCTCAGCACCCCAAGGCTCAGCATCTCCCTCCACCGAGGGGCCGTGGGGCTGTTCAGTGATACCCAGCAACCACTGCAGTTATCTCAGTGTCTCCTTTGCCCCATCAGCAAGAGGCAGAGAAGGAACAGCCCTGGGAGGACAGTGGCAGAATATTTTCTGGTGAACCGTGCAGTACCAAGGGGCTATCCAGTGCTCAGTAATTCCACAAATACATAGGATCATTGCCTGGCACAGGAAGGTGCATGTTCGACTGTCTCCGAGTTCCATGCCTGCTGTTCCAGCACATGGCTGGGTGGGTGTGGTGACTCCCCAGCAAGAGAAGGACTTTTTTTGCTGGCCTCCCTCCCCCTGCTGAACTCCCAGGGGTCCTGTCTGCTCCTTCAGAGCTCATTCCTCAGTGGAAAGAACCCACCACACCCAACCCACAGAATCCTCAGCACCAGAAAGCCAATTCCAAATGTAAAGCCTTGGGGAGGCAGAAGCCTGAACAGCCAGATCAGTAGCAGGCGGGGGAACAGTGACACAAATTGGAGGGAGTTTGAGCCCTTGTGGTGCTGGGCTGGTTTGAGGCAGGACTCAGTCCCCAGGCCAGGAGCAATGTATCTGCTGGGCCACGTGCTTGGGGAGCCGGGAATGCCTCACTCAGCCAAGCAAAGCTGCAGCACCTTGACACATGTCCTGTACCCATCGCATTTCGTGAGTCTAATTAAGTGCAGGAGCAGAAATGGTGGAGCACAACAGAGAGCTTGGAGGCTGGCTGTCCACAAAAGCTTCCTCAGAGCCGGATTGTTCAGATGAAGGAATGATCTCATGAGCAGATGGGAGAAAGGCTTTGCTTGTTCCACAGAAATCTGGGCTGGAGCAGACATGAGGAAACGCAGCACAGAAAACCATTGTGCTGGAGTGTGAGAATGGAGCCAGCAGCCGAGGGGGGAAGGTGTCGGGGGGTGTCCGCTCCCCCGCTCCCAGCAGCAGCCACGGGAGCATCCAGGCAGCCGACACAAGCCTCTGACTCGGCTGTGAATCTGGCACCAGCACTCACAGGGGGAACGGGGGAGCTCCGCTGGGCACTGCGTCCACTCGGTGACGAGCGCCAGCAAAGGAGAGTGCCACAAGTGCCACCTCCTGCACCACAGGACACACTCCCGAGGGGCTCGGGGACACCGCCGAGCCCAGACAGGGAGAGAGATACTTGCAGACAGCAAAACTTGGGGGTTTTTCTTCTTTTAAATAAGGTTAATTATTTATTCATGCATAAAACACAGGTTATTGTTTGCTAAACAAATCTGTGCGCCAGTCTGTGTGCGGCTCTCTGTACGTGCCAAACGCCCAGTTCTGAACAAATTGTGCCTCCGTTGGTCCAGAACTCTCTCCTGTGCTGGGCTCATTGTGGGCCCTCAGGGGGGTCAGATCCATCCTGAGGGGGCTATGGGATGGAGAATTCACTGGGGAGGGAAGAGATGTACACCAGGGCTAGGTAGGAGCAAGGAGCTGCCGGTGTGTCAGAGGCACCACCATCCAGCAATGTCCAGGACCCAGCCCAGGCAGCAGCGAGGGAGCACCCAGGGAGGGCTCAGCTGCTCCAGCTCCATCCAATCCCATCCATGGAACCATCTCAGAAACACACTCAGGAACACCAGCGTCTCTGCAGCAGCCCAGGCACAGAACTAACGCCTCGCAGGGCTTTGTTATCACAACACCACATGGTTAAATGTCCTAAGCAATCTTTTTTTAAGGAAAACAAGTCTTTAGAAACAGAGGTGACCCCAGAAGCGATAAGTGAAGAGGTGCACCTGAAAGTCTGTTATCAGCTATTTGTGCCTGGCTCTGCCTCAGATTTCTCATTTCGATGTGACGGCAGCTGAAAATTGGATAGATACTGGCTTCACCTCAAACAAGACTTTCTCTTTTTGTCTTCAAGGGCAACTTAAGTGCTTTACCCTCTGAGGTCGGAGAGAATCGCAGGATGCTGGAAAAGGAGCGTTCTGGAGCGGGAACCACAGTGCTGCTCTGCAGCACAGTTTGATAATTAAACTCCACGGTGAAGGAAGTGTGAGAGAGGCTGGGAAAGCACAAGTTTGTTCTTATCATCAGGTGCTGATGAGGTTTTCCTTACAAACAAAAAGCAGGTTAAATTTCCAGCACCAGTGACTCCTCCTGAGCCATGTTCTGCCACCAGTGCTGCCTCCAGCCCAGGTCCTACATCCCAGAGGGACCCAGCTCAGGGAGATGCTGGTGGGGCTGGCTCTGGCACCACTGAGGATTGTCCTTGAGAGACACATGCCAGGAAAGGGAAGGGAAGATGAGGCAAAGGGCAGAGGATCACTGAGGTCTCAGCCTGAGAGCAAATTCCTCCATCCATGACAACACAAACAATGAGGAATAAACCAGAGCCCATTCCATCCCCAGTGCAGGGAGCAAGGACAGAAAAGGGACAATTGGGATGCTGGGGTGAGAGGACAGAACTCCTTCTACAGAAATGAGGCTCTGAGAGAGGTTCCAAAGGAGAGGCAAAGACCAAAAGAAGTTCAGTCTAACAGAAGGAAATGGAGGGAAAGAGAGTTCCTGAGACCAGGCAGAGCTGGGAATGCTGTGATTCTTCTCAGACTGTCCATCCTCTGGAACAGGGTGTGACAACCTGAGCAGTTGGAGAGCTCTCCCACCACCAAAACACCTGCATCTTACCTTAATCCTGAGCGGGTTACATCACACAGGCTTCCCAGCATCCAGTGACAACTAATCCACTGAAATCTTCTCTCCCCATCTCGACTCAAGCTCTGCAGCACAAGTGCAGATTCTGAACCAATACATTTCTTCAGTCAATGTTTTTGTCTGTTTTTCCCTATAAACACCCATCCAATGGAACGTGTGAAACGCAGATGTGTCGAGTGGGAAAGCTGAGTCTTTCAGACTCATCCTGTGCCAGCACAACCAGTGAAGCCTTCCTGGGAGCACAGCTGGGGAGCAATGCCATTACAGATGTGCTCTGCTGAGGGCTCCCAGTGCTTCCTGGGCAGAAGGGCCCCATCAGAGCAAAGTAAACCCCTAAAGCCCTGGGTTTGCTCCATCCAGGCACATACTTCTCCCTGGATCCAGGACTGCAACTGGGAACTGTGTGTGGATCTGCAGCTGGAGGGAGAGAATCCCATCTGGAGAATTCTGGTGCTGCCAGAGAGATTGGGGGTGAGATGTGTGCAGAGAGCCTGCAGCTGCCCTGGGATGGACACCCACAGGTCCTGCCCCCAGGACAGCCCCAGCACGCTTGGCAGCAGCCTCTGGATTGCTGGGAGACCTCAGTTCCCTGAAAGCCAAACCACGAGCAGGAACATGACCTTGCTCACCCTGTCACCCAAGCAGGGGATGCAGGAGGGAAAACCACAAGACCCGACCCTGCAGCACTGGCCCAAATTCTCTCTGTTCCAGGAAAACAGTTCCCTCTCTGCCAGCAATGTCCCCCTCCCCAGAAGCCACCAAGCCCCCTCCCCTTGCAGCACCTGAGGCACCATCCATGTTCACTGTGCAGATGAGGCCCGAGTGGCACTGCAGGATCTACAGGAATGTTTCCCAAACGAATGCTGAGCTGCAGAGACTCAGCCCAGCTCCACTGTTTCTCACGAGACCCATTTCAAACCAGACCAAAGCCCCCTGGTCCCACTTCCCTTTATAATGAGTTGTCTATTTTTTCTGATACTTCGGTGGGAATTTTTTCCCTTTAATACCAACAGCTGACGCATTATGAGTAAAAGGAAGAGTTCACAGAATAAACTTCAGTGCATTAATTATTGAGCAATATAATCCAAATTTATTTAATGAATTAATAATAAGTCATAGGGGTATTTTAATAATGAAATACTTCTAGTTGTGTTTCAATAATTACGGCTGGCTTTCATAATTACACTGCTGCAGTGAAAATAAAATCAAAATCAATTAGGTGGTAGCAATTCTGTCCCAGGAGTGCCCTGTGCAACTCTATCTAGATCAGGTTTAAAGGGACACAATGAAAATCAATGTTGGTTTAAATTTCCAGTGTGCAACTCGTTCTGTGCCTCGCCGTTGGAAGCAGTTGGGGCTTCCCTGTGTGTAGCCACTTCAAGAGATCAGGATGAGGTCTCCTTAGGAGAATCTGGGAGCAGAGCTCTCAAAAATCATTTCCTTTTAAAGAAAACTGACATCTTGTCGCAGCCCTTGATTCCAGGAACTGAAGCTGGAATTCTGCTGGGGCTGTCACCCTCTGGCCCTGGTGAGTGCCAAGAGCCCAGGGCACTGAGAGAGCTGAAGATACCCCAGTGCTTGCTCCCCACACCAATTGTGTTTGTTTAGAGATAACACTGCCAGAGCATTTTTCCAGAAAGGCAGACAAAATGTTTCCAATTCCCTCCCATTCCAGGGAACCTTTATCCCACCCTCCAGCTCAGCTGAGCTCAGAAAGCAGCTGGGTTTCTTTAACCTTTTTCATCTCAAGGAAGAGTGTTTGGAACTGGGAAGAGCTCCCTATTCAGCTTGTTGAGTCAAATTGTCACTTGCAGCAGCTGGGATCCTTCCCAGTGGCTGCAGAGCCTCGCAGCTGGGCGGGCAGGAAGGCGCAGCCTTCGCTGTGGAGCTCTGGAGAAACCTCCTGCTTCCCCCAGCACCTGGATCCCCGCCTGGCAGGCAGCTGGGACCCCGGCTCTCCCTCAGGATAGGTGACACCGTGTCCCCATAACCCGGCTGTGGGATGGAGATGGGCTCCAACACCAGCATCCCCCAGCACAGCTGGAGCCCCAGGATGTGCCAGCGGAGACAAGACCAAGCCCCCGAGCGGTGCCACCTCACTGGGGAACTTCGGCAGAGACAGAGCAAACCAAGAGAGTGGGAAAAGTGACCAGGAAAAGGCTGGGCACGCTGCTGCTTGCATTTTTGGGGAAATTCTGAGTGGCCACACTCAGGTGAGCCTCTCCTGTCTAGGAGTTGATTTAGCCCCACTGCAGGATGAGTTGAGCTCACTGAAGAGCCTGCCTGCCTCCCCCTCTCACCAGGCTGAAGGCACAGCATCCAACCCCTCTCCCTTGGCAGCTGCAAGTCCTGTTCACAGTTCCCACATCTTTGAACATCTGGCTGCTCATCGCAGAAGGCTTTGGGAAAACATCCCATTCCCCAAAAGACATTGCAGCCAGGATTCTCTAGGCAGTGGTTTCTGGGGGTCTCACACAGGAACAACCCAGAAGCAGCAGAGTAACGGGGCTGGCCCAAAACAGGAAGGGATAAAGATTTTCAGCATCAGAGATTAAGAGGCTTAAAGCAGAAAAGGGAAAATTCAAGTACAGCATTAAGGGCAAAGTATTCACAAGCAAGAGGTCACTCAGGCAATATTTATCCAGAGGGATGTCGTCACCAGAGGCTTGAGCACAAACAAGAGGTGACACTTGGAGAAGGAGGGACGAGGGGCTGCAGTGCTGGTGTGAAAAATGGGTTTGTGCTGGGGACACTGTAGGTGCTTCTCCCTGGCACCCAAGACATTCCTGCTCTGCTCCAGCAGCACTGCAGCTTTGGCTCCCAGAAAAAGCAGATGTCACTTCACTGGAAATAATTATTGGCACCTTGGTATTTGTGTCTTGTGTAATTTAAGGAGTGACCAGTGTTGCCTGTGAGGGGATCACTGCCCTGTAATTATGCAATCAGTATGCAAATTCCCATCACATGCAGAACTGCCACAGCTCTGCAGCTGGGTGCCACAGCAATGCTGCTGGGACAGTCCGTGTTTTGGCTTATACATGGAATGTAATACACTGTGCTCAGTGGCAGGGATCATTCTGGGGCAAATACCTGTGATTCTGTCCTCCAAACAGCAGCACAGGTCACCCTTGCTCTTCAGCAGCACTGGCAGCCTGGAGCTCCTATCAGCAGGAGGGTTGACTGTAATCCTGGGAGAAAATGCACAAGAAGTCAACCCAAACCACCTTACACTCAGAGCTTTGCCATTGCTCCTGCAACTCAGAGGATCCAAAACATTCACACTGAAAAACTCACATATTTTGCACAAAAAATAATGGCTAGTTAAGTAAAAAGGGGCCCAAATTCCTGAGCCTGTATTTGTTACCTAGAGAACAGTCCCTTGGCTTACATTCCAATGCCATTGGTTATTCCTTCCCCGTGCCCTGCTTTGAGCTGCTACTCAGACCGCATGGACTGTCCTCTAAATTACCCAGTGCTCCTCCTGACTCCTTAATTAATTAACTCCAAGTCCCATAAGCAGATCCAGTGCAGGAACACACCACACAAACAGCCTGCAGATGCACATTCTCACACACTCATCCAGCCAGCAAGACACGGCTGCAAGAGGAAACCTCTGGTGTGAAGGCTCCTGCCCCAAACCAAACCCAGGGATGTTCGGCACGTGGAGTCAGCCCAGGAAATGGGAAATAGTTCTGTTTGTGCAGCAGCAGCACTGGGCACCCGTGGGAGCTCCCACAGGGTGGGATTGGGGTGCCAGGGAAACACGGCACAGCCCCCAGCTCCCCCAAAATCAAACAGGCAGCTCAGACCCAGCTGCAGAAGGACAGGCAGGGGAAGCCTGTCCTATTTTTCCAATGGGACAACATTGCTACTCAAAACATCAACTGCTTCTCTGTGAGTGCAGTCTGCATGGAAAGCAGAATTCCAGCTGACTGTAGCAGTCCTTCGCAGTGAGAGTGGTTCGGTGCTGGAGCAAGAGCTGTGGATTCTCCATCCCTGAAAATATTCACAACTCACCTGGAAAAAAGGCCCAGGACAACCTGCTCGAGCTGTGAAGTCAGACCTGACTTCAAAGCCAGCCCTCCTTTGAGCAGGAGGGTGCATTTCACCTAGGATACAGGATGCCACCTGCAAGCAAGAGCCTCTGTGGGTGGTGGGTCCTGTGAAGGCACCAGCTCAGCTCCTCCATCGCTCGGGAAGGGGTCCATGTACAGATAATTGATGCATTTTTAACTTGCAAATGCGGCACAAACTTCCCTCAGGAACATCTAATTCACATTTTAAGTAACAAAAGGGCTCAAATCCCTTTCTTGCCTATTTAGTCATGCTGCATTTGGTAGAAGTGAGATGAAATGCTCAGCTCAGGGAAGATCAGAGAGAAATTGTATGATTTCCACATTATAGGATAATTCCACGGCTGACTTACCCAAATGTGCAAGATGAGACGCCACACTCAGACAACGTTCACCATGCTGAGCTGAGCTCTGGGTCTCAGAGTCAAAGGAGAAGGGAGCAAGCAGGGGGAGCAGGATTAGCAGGAGAATAACAGATGGGGTCTTGGAGCATCGGGGCACAAAGGAGAGCAGTGAGAAGGCACTGGATGCGGGAGCCTGGCTGCAGTTCCAGCAGAGAGGAATGCTTCAGAGGAACAAAAGGGACCTGGCCAGGTCTGGACACCTCCAAGGTGAGCTCACACCTATGGAGTGCCCTCTAATCCCCCCCACCCACACCAGCTCTGCTGCCCTCCACCCTCAGCTGCTGGAAGGGGGTCTCTGCCTCGGGGGTCTCTGCCTCTGAGCATCACCCTCAGTGCAGGTGGAGGCTGGCAGAGGGAGGCAGCCCAGCTGCAGCCCCCCCTGTATCTCAAGTTATTTGTTTTTAAGCATCTGGGCCTCTGCACTGACCTCCTGACCAGACACTGGAGGGCTTTACCTGTTCTATGAGGTCTGGACACTGCCTTTCCTTCCCACCCCTTTCCTTTTGTTGATCAAACCGAATTTTATCTCAGAGCAGAGCATCTTTCCAGAACAGAAGGCTCAAATGCTTCATCTTGACAAAGCTGAAACCAAGCCTTTGTTTTGCCAAAAATACCCCTTTCACTTTTCATTTTGTCCCACTAGTCACCAGATTAAATCCACATTAACAAATATTGTCACTCATCCCAGAAGTACATTTTTTGGAAAGCAAAGAGTTTGTTACAAAAGGCATCATCCTGCTCTCCCAGTCCACCACAAGCACACAGGGAGGGGAGCAGGAGCCTTTCCCAGCCCTGGGCTCACAGTGAGCACAGCTCTGCCTGTTCACCCAGGCAGGGACAGCCCTAATGAACTCTCCCAACCCCACCACGTTTATCTCACCACAGTTACTGGTGGCTGTGTGTTTGTTTCAGCTGTGCTCCCACGGCTCCCAATCTCTGGAAGGTTCCTGCAGCCCCACCTGCCAGAGCTGCTGCTCCAGCCAGGGGCTGCCCGTGGGGAGCCCAGTGTCCAGCCCAGCCCTTCAGGAAGCACTTTTCCACCTGGCTGTGCACAGGCAGAGAGCACAGGGAGAGGGTTTGGTCCCATGGAGCTCCTGGCTGGGGACTGTCCCTGACACTGGGCATCCACCTCCAAAGCTGCTGCACACGAGGCACATGCAGCCACTTATCTTGCAGCCCAGTGCAATTTAATTATCAACCTGGAAGCTCTCCAGCAAAGCATAAAAACTCAACCCATTGCAGTTGTTTAGGTGTATCATTGCCCTGCTAATTGAGTTTGATGGGAATTTCAAGAGGACTTTATGATATTTTCCTTAAGTGCTGTTAGGTTTAAATCTTCTTCATTCTCTGTGTTGCTGAAGGCAGAGGAGGGGTTGGAGAGAGACCTCCCTTCATCCCCAGACTAGGAGTAGTGGATAATATACAGGGAGGTGACTTCTTACTGAGCCATATTTCTCCTTCTGAGAGCCAGCTCCCTTTTGAGGAACACTGCTGTGGACATCAACTCCTGCCAAACTACACTGACCTCCCTCTTTGTGTCTGTGCACAGGGATTTCCACAAGTGCCAGACACCAAGACCAGCCTCAGTCATGCCATGGAGCCAGAGGCTGTGACAAACAGTTCACAGCCATGTCCTGCCTCACCCCAAATCATTTCACCTCCGGAGAAAATCCACCCTGCCATGGCATTCTGCTCCAGACCCAAAGCCCCAGCTGTAACCAGAGAACCCAGATCTCTATCTCCATGAGCCAGGGGCCGTGGGAATCAGGAGCATAAAGGAGCAGTGCTCCCACTGTGCCAGCATGGCCAGGATGTGCCACATGGCACCTGCAGGGTTGGCTCCCAGTACGGGGCATCCCCTGGGAAAGGGCAGGAGGGGTTCTGGAAAGTGAGTCTGTGAATATTCTCCATTCTGTTGTGGTTATTTAAAGTCTTAAGGTGCAGTCAGGCTAAAAAGGATAAACAGAATCACTGAATTTGTACACAAAGCCCCCCAGTGCCTCTGCCCAGCCCCCAAGAGTCACTGGCACTCAGCTACAGAAGCTTTCATTGACCAAAAGTCTCAGCAGGCAGCAACGTGCCAGTGAGGCCAACAGGACAACGAGGAGAGGGAGGAATGGTGTCACTGAGAACCCCACGAGCAGAAACTACAGCTGAGAAGCTGCTTAAACAGGCTCTGCTCAGAGACACCTGCACCTTGCTTCAGGGCAGATCCCCGGAAGCCTGGTCTCACCTCGGGCTTTATCCCTGTGTCACCCTCCGGAGGCTCCTCTGTAGATCCAACAGCCTGCTGCAAATGCAGGCAGCAACGGAGGAAAGGCAAGTCTAAAACCAACACCAGGTTCTTCCTGGTGGGAGGGGTCCTGAGTGGCCACAGCAAGGCCAGGCTGGCACACGGCAGCTCAGCCCTGGGCAGCGCCGGGCTGGCAGCGAGCAGCCCCTGACCTGCATCCCGCCTCTGCAGAGCTGAGTCTGTTCTCCAGCTAAACACGGCAAAATTTTGGATCTTCCCGGCTGTCAGCATCCGTTGTGGATTTGCACTGCTCACCCAGGGCTCTGACCGCCTCACCCCCATGCCAGGAGCCAGGAGCAGCCCCTGCCTGGCAGCAGCTGGTCCCGCAGCCCTGCCCGTGCTCGGCTGCTGGGCCCGGGCACGGCGCCAGGCTGATGATATCCACCGTGACGTCTGCTCTCCAACCACACCAGCTCCCAGACACGGGGGAAGAGACACTTTTCTTCTCACATCAGGAGCAGTGGCAGCAGCACACGTAATCCGCGCTGGCACCAGATTCTCCATTTCGTGTTTGAATGATGCTGCCACAAACATTTATTGTCACAAAAGAGGTTATTCAAACACGAGCAATTAGGCAACTATATTAGCATATTTTTCATTGTAATATTACAACAAAGGGTATATTCCTCCCAGTGAATGTATTTATAGGCTTTCGGAGCTAATATTTGTTTAAATGATTAATATGTTTTTCAAATACATGTGACAAGTGTGGCAGAAATATTTTTATCTCCACAAACAATGTTCTGAAAGGCAAGAGCTCAGAGTCTCCGAGAGGGCTGTTTTCCAGGTTCAACAGAGTTTTTCAAGACATACAAGTTACATTTTTATCATCACGAATTCCAAGAGAAGGCCTTTCTCTGAGGAATGTTTAGAAATAAGATGAGGCTGCATGGCCTCTGCTCTAGCCAGTACTTTTCTGTACAGCACCTTTCCAAAGAGCCCCTGGATTCTCCCTGCCATCAGGGCACCATTTCCATCCAAAGTGCGTCCCTTACTCGTACTGAGAAAATTCCAAAGGGTGGATGGATCAAAGCAAGGCTCAGAGCAGAATTGTGTCAATTTTTTAACCACCACTTATCTTTACTTGTGTGAACACCTTCACACAAAGGGACACAGGATTTTAATCACAATTCTGGTGTGTGGGTGGCAGGAGTCAACTTCCAGAGTTCCATGTTCCCTTTTCTGATCACCCCCATGGACAAGCACATCATTCGAGTCTGAGTGATCTGTGAACTGCCTCACTCTGGCTTTTTTTTAAAAACTGGAGAAAAACACAGAGAGAAGTAAATTCAAAAAGGTTAATATTGATGTGTCAGGAGCTGAGGGGTTCTGGTTGGAGGGAGCAGAGCTGGGGGTGATGGTGCAAGCCCCTGGACCAGACACCAGCAGGGACCCCCTCACTGCCCTGCCTGGAGGAGTGAGCTGGTCCCTACCACCCTCCTGATCTGGGATTTCCCCCTAATTAGTTTCTGTCAAAATCGACCAGACCCTGCTCCTGGGGTTTGAGTGAGAAGGAGCAGGGCTGGGACAGGGCATTATGAGGTGCTGCTGTTCATTTAGTACCCAGCACAAAAGTGTGGAGAAGTTGTGAATAAGCCTCCAAATGCCAGCAGGTCCCAGAGCAGCACCCTGATGATGCTATCAATGCCCTGACCTGTCTGCCCCATCACCCCCACCCCACTGGGCTGAAGCACACTGGTTTTGGGGGCCCGACAGCTCTGGCAGACCCGTGTGGGACAGCGGCCTCGAGTACCTGCAGTGTCTGTCCAGACATTAAAAGCCACGGGGCTTTCCCCACTGACAATCTTCATGTCCTCGGCAGCTTTCTGGAGCTGGCGGAATAAAGTGACATTAACGGAGGAGTATGAGATGTCTGTGATCAATGCCGTGGCTGAAATCTCAGCCTGGGGTTTTTCTGCCTGCTCAAGTCCTCCTTCCCTTTTAAACGACAACTGAGCCGTTATTTACATTGTACGCGGCTGCGCAAGGAAGTGGAGCCTGAAGAGGAATGTATTACCACCACCTGTGGAACTGAAATAGCCATCATCTGCAGGGGAAGTGGGCTGCGGGCTCCAGCCTGCTGTCTCTGGGAACGGCAGACGGAAACTGCCGCGGGCTCGGAGCCGGGTCCCGCTCCGGGGACGAACGGCTGAGGGGAGGGGCAGCTGGGGCAGCTCTCCAGTGGCGAACCAGGGTCCCCCAGGTGGACACTGCAGGTGACATGCTCTGCCCCGCATTCGAACCAAACCCTGCCATGGACAGGCGTTTGCTGTTCTTTAAACCACAGATTTAACCTGCTCAGACCCCAAGCTCCACCCGGTCATCCTGACACTCCAGCCAGGTCTGAGCTCCAGTGCTCTTGGTGCCAGCAAATCCCCAGCCTCTGCATGGACGGCTGACACTGAACTCGGCAGCGTTGGTGGCACGGGGGACACTGCTCTGTCCTTCCCACAATGGCTCCACAGGGCCTGGCCTGCAGCCGCTGGTGTGACTAGCTCTGCAGTTCAGAGAGGAGTTTAAAGGACTCTCCAGCCAGGGTCCTTCTCATGGCATCCTCTGACACCTCCCCGAGCCACCACAATGCTCTTAGTGGAGAAACCCCCAACTTGGGCAGGTCCCTGGAGGACACAGCTCTGGCAGAGCAGTTCACCTCTCTCTCGAGAAGAGGAACCTCTTGGCAGCAGAAGCTGAGACATGAGGTGAGGGCTGCCCCACCCCTGGAAGTGTTCAAGGCCCGATTGGACAGGGCCTGGAGCAACCTGGGATAGTGGAAGGTGCTGCAGTCCATGGCGAGGGGTTGGAACTGGATGGCTTTAAGGTCCCTTCACACAAACCAGTCTGTGATTCTACCCTGTCCCTGTCCAAGCCCCCTCAGAGCACCTGCCCCTTCCAGTCCTCCCCAGCCTGAGCTCCCAGAGCTCCCCTTGCAAAGATCAGCTGCAAACCTGGACCAAATCTGAACAGCAACTGACACCTTGCAGCCACGCTGGAAACGTGGTTTTCCACCATTGCTGCTATCTGCAGCGAGAGTAAATTCACAGACAAATCCACGACCCCAGATTCTTTTAAAAATTCTCCAAACAGAGCCCTAGAAATGCATGGCTTTGCTCAAGATCACCCTGTTTGTGTTGGTAAGAGGCCAAAATCCATGAAAAATAGCATGCATGCCAAAAAAATCAATTTTATATAATAAATACAGATCATTTGGATGTTTCTTGCCAAAAACAATGCAAACATATACATCCTTCGTGATTCTTATCAGAGCACAGCTGAATCTTTAATACACTCCGCAGACAGGCTACTAAAAGGCAAGAATACACTGCTCAATGGCTAAAGTTTCCCCATCCCTTGCAATGGCTTTAATGGTCAAAAGTGTGAAACTCTGTTTAATGTAAAAATTAATAAACCAAGCCCCAAAGATTCTTATACGTAAAACCCTATTTTTAACAAAGAATAGGGGCTGGAGTAAAAAATAAATATATTTGGCAGGACTGGAATTGCTTTATGTTGCTGCAAAAATGTTTACCAAGGAGTAGCTGCTCTGAGCTCCACATTCCCAACAACCTCGTGTGTTTAAGGTCCACAAGTGTGTCAGGGCACTCAGCAGCATCCAACACCCATTCCTGGAACACAAACGTGTTGCAGCAAATGGTTTAAATTCTCCATTACAACCTAGGTGGAATAAATAAAATATTCCATCTGCCTAATGTGACATGCAGATCAGACCCCTGTGGGTAATCCTGGAGTTTGCAAAGGTGCATATGGGATGCTCCAGCAAATTTAATAAATGTAAAGGAGGTTGTTTTATTTTTTAAAATAACCTTTATGTTATCCTTGCTGTAAATTATGTAAGAGGATGCTATCGGAAATGTGACACACGTGCTGCACACGCTCACAGGGGAAAGGCAGCGCTCAGCCTGGCAGCACCGTGCCAGGCACTGCCGACAGCCTGCGGCTCACCCGGCGGCGGCAGCGGCGGGATGGGGGCGGCAGGAATGGGATGGGGGCAGCAGGAATGGGATGGGGGCAGCAGGAGTGGGATGGGGCNGGGGGCGGCAGGAGCGGGATGGGGACAGCAGGAATGGGATGGGGGCGGCAGGAATGGGATGGGGGCAGCAGGAATGGGATGGGGGCAGCAGGAATAGGATGGGGGCAGCAGGAGGGGATGGGGACAGCAGGAGCGGGATGGGGGCAGCAGGACTAGGACAGGGGCAGCAGGAGCAGGATGGAGGCAGCAGGAATGGGATGGACACCCGGCGCTGCATGGACAGGACGTTCCCGCCTGCCTGCAGCAGACACTTTATCTGCCGTACAAAACACACCGCTCCCTCCCACGGCCGGTGGTTGCGGCAGGAACACAGCCCCCAAGGGTGGCTGAGCTGCTCGGTGAGGCCCCCTGGAAGTTGGAGCAATTCCTATTTATAGCTTTCCTTCAGTGAAACATCGGTGGGGCCGTTGTTCACGCCGAACGCTGGCTGTGCCCCCCGAGGGCGCGCACCGCTCCCTTCCCCTCTGGAGGTGGCCGATCCTGGTCCCAGGCTGGTGGCGCTCTCCCTGTCACTGGAACTTCACATGCAGATGGAGGCTGTGGCACACGGACGCCGCACTGCTGTGCACCCACCACGGTCCCCCCCAACACTGTCCCCCCACCAGTCCCCCACCCATTGGCCTCTCCTTCTGCGCAAGCAGAGCAGGAAGAGCTGCTTGAACCCAGCTCTGGGGAATTTGAGGAGTTTTTTCCTCCTTTTTTAAAGCATTCGTTATAGTGGAGAGGCTGTGTTTCACAGCAAAGTTTGCAGGAACTATCAGGGAGTGTGGAACTGCTGGTGGTGCTGCCTAATGAAGTGTGTTTGAAATATTGAAGTATGTGATAAACCATTATGTAAATTAAATTCATTGATAGCTCTGCTATGAAATTGCTCTGGTAGCAGAATAGTAGATAAACATGGAGCTTAGAAGGTGTCATTTATTCATCCTTAAAATGGTTTCAAGTTTCTAGTGATTCATTATCATTCAGCAGAAAACAAAGAGATCATCCGTTTCACAACTAAACTCCAAGACAGGCTCTGGGATTTTGCAAATGCCCATGCCAGGCTGAGGTGTTTCAGGTGCTCAGATTCTTCCAAACCAGGTCCTTCTCCCTTGCAGGTCCTGCCTTTGCCAGCTGCAAGGGAAAATTCACTCCAGGGCTGACCATCCCAGGAGGGACTGGAGGAGGAGTGTGCAAAGAGGATAAAGAGCAAGACCAATAGTTCCTGATGCTTCCCAACAATGGAAATGGCTTTTACTGTGCTCCCTCTTCCATCACCCACGGCTCCACAGCCCTCCCAGCAAGGGCAGTGCAGCCTCAGGGTGGGTCAGTTTTTGTCTCCATGCAGGCACGTGAGGAAGGCTGGGGCCAGCCCATTCCGCTGTGGCCGTGTCAGTCTGTACACTCACCATGTCTGGAACAACCTGAACTGCAGGTAAAGATGTTCCCCCAGGGCTCTGCTGCAGAGCAAAGGCGTGGGGCATGGAGCAGGACATCCCACCAGAGATCCTGGGGAGAGTTGTTGGGGCCACAAGCAACCACCACGACCATCCACATGGCCCAGCCACCCAGCACAGGCACAGCTGTCCTCGGCCACAGGAGCGGGGTGGACACAGTGTCCCCATGGTGCAGGGTGGACACGGTGTCCCCTCAGTGCAGGATGGACACGGTGTCCTTGCAGTGCAGGATGGACACAGTGTCCCCACAGTGCAGGATGGACACGGTGTCCTCGCAGTGCAGGGTGGGAGCAGAGCCATGAGGGGTTAATGCTCCCGCAGCCGCCAGCCAAGCGTGCTGGGAAGGAGACAACCCACTGCTCTGAAACTAATTTTACAGCTTAACTCCTATCAAATATCCTGGGCCCCCCTCAAAAACCCTCTTTGAGAGGAGTGCTCCTAACCCGTTGGAAAACCCGTGGCGTGTTTTGATTGGCAAGGTTTCTTCCAGACGGTGGGAGTTATAAATGAACATCTCAGCAGGGCCTGGAAAAGTCCGGCTCATTCTGCCAGCCCGAGACGGCGCGAGTGCCTCTCCACGGGGTCGGTCCCTCACTGGAGCCCCTCCATCCCATTACATAAGCCCCAAACAGGACATTACTGCATGTGTGTGAACAACTCGTGTTACAGGAACAGCAACTCCTATTCACCGGGAAAATTGCTGTAGCTCTCAAAAGGCCCCTTTTCTCACAGCCTTTAGGCCTGCAGGGCCCAGGGAGCTGCCATTTGCACGGGCAGGGACAAAGCCCGGCTCGAGCTGCTGCACCCACTGCTCCTCGCTGGAATCTTCACCCGGGAGCAGAGCTGCAGGCTGTGAACCACACGGGTCCTGCCTGACCACACAGCCCCTGCCCGTGGCTGTCCTGCTCTGGGCTGCACACCCCAGCATGAGCCCCAGGAGCAACCAGCCCCTCCACCGAGAGACACCTCAGGGCTCTGTGCCGAGCTGTGCCGCCTCTCCATGCCAGCCCCCCAGCCCTGTGGGCAGCCAGCCCACCCAGCCCACAGCGGGTCACTCCCAGGGACAGTCCCCCTGCTGACATTCAGCTGCCAGTCAGTTTTGCAGGGTTAACACCAGAGGTGGGGGCTACGCTGGGCACTGGGTGTCCCTTGATGGATGGAGACTCAGCTGCTCCTGCACCAACCACCCCAGAATGATTTGCCACCTCCAATACATGCCATGCCCCCTTCAGCCTCTGGCAGACAGTGGAAGCAGGGGTGCAGGCCCATGTAAAGGTGTGCCCTGGCTCACAGAGGTGGGTATCTGGCCCCCAGGACCTTCCCCACACACTGGGCATTGCCGCTCTGGGCTGGGGTTGCTCCACAACACGACAAAATACCCCCTCCCCTTGGTGCCTTCCCTGTCCCATCCCCAGTGTCCTGACCAAGCTGGCTGGAGGGCAGCTGCCCCTGCCTGCTGTGCCCTGCCTGCTCCTGCTGTGCCGGCGCTTCCCGCAGCTCTGCTGATGCAGGGTGCCAGCAGCGCTGGCCTGGTGACAGATTGCAGCCATAAGTCACCAAACACCGCCAGTCCATGATGTGTTATTGCAATACATCACTGGCACGATGGGCAGCAGGACCACAGCCCGTGCCCTTCATCAGGCATTTCATTCTCCAGTTCTCAACTTCTCTCCTTTGCCCAGAAAATTAAGGCTGTGTTTACAGCACATGGGCTGGGAAGTTCCCCAGGTCACTCCATCAGCAGGCAGGGAAGAGGCAGCAGCCACTTTCCCAGCAGGAGCACAAGCCCCTCCGCATGATGAGCAGGTCGGGCTGTCCCTCTGGCTGTGACCTCTTCCCACAGTTTAAAAATCACCACTGGTTTATCGATCCTGCTTCCCCTTCCCTTCCACAGAGGATAGAGGTATGCCTTAAAGAGGCCGTTTCTGTTGTCAGACAAGCTTTCCCCAAGTCCCACACCTACAGCTGATCCCGTCCTGCATCATCCCATGGATTCCCATGTGCAGCATGTACCTGGCAGCTCCGATCCACTGCTCTGGACTCAGCCTGCCAGGGGCAAGTGGTTCTGCTCACCCTGCAAAGCAGAGGCCATCAAAAGCTTTGATCCTCTGTGCAAACTGAGCTATTCTCAGCAGCAGCTGCTGCAGCCACTTCTGTCCTCATCCCTGGGACCACTCTGGCTCCTCAGGAGCTTTCCCTGCAGCTCCCCTCGGGGTCACTGCTCCCCGCTAGCCCCGGTGTGACTGTGACCACTGCACAAACCCCTCAGAGGCCAAACAGCTCTGGGGCGCCGGGGCACACGGGGTGAGTCTGCAACTGCTTTGGAGAGGAGCTGAAAGCATACCTCCCCACCTGGATTTCAGGTGGAATTCAGGTTGAACGCTCACAGTGAAGGGGCCCCAGCTCCTGGTGTCAGTGCAGAGTGAATAGGAAAGGCTGGTGCCACGCAGTAACAATTCAATTACTTGCTGGGGATGCTGGGGAGAGCTCTGCTCATTTTAATGCTGTGGAGTAACTCATTTCATGCTGGAATTGCAAAGCACTCACTAGTCCCACACACACATGGCCCCTGGAGAGCCTTTTCCAATTAATAATCATTAACATTCACTGCTTCAATAAGTAAAATGATTTCTGCATCATCAAAGAGGGCTGGCTCCTCTTGAAAGCCAGGCAGCGTGCTCCAGGCTGGCACTCCGACAGCCATGTGAGTCTGTGGGGCATGTGCTGCAGCAAACACCTTCCCAAAATGCCCTGTGACAGTGCAGAACCCACTGATACCCTTCCATTTCATCTTCCCATGCTCCTGTGTTTATCCTTTACTTACTCAGTATCATTTCTGCACTAGGAAATTTTGGCCAAGCAGATTAACACACTGTGAATATCCGGCTTTGGGAAGCATCTCCCTGAGCAGTGGCAGCTTTGGAAACTGCACCTTTGCTGGTAAGAGGATTTGCTGCTCAATATTTTTAACCACAATTAGCTTGCCTTTGTAACATGCAGCAGAAACTGAGGACTGGCACAAGAACAACTCCTTTATGTTTATTTTGTGGGGAAATTTTATCGTGCATCTGTTGGCATCCAGATTTTAAAAGTTCATCCAATGTTAATCGTGTGGCAATTTGCATTTGTGTGTGACCTGTTGTTCATCTGCTGCTGGCACTCAAATATCAAATTGCACTGCTAATTTTAGGCGCTGGAGTTTGCCAGGTGTATTTTTGCAAATGATTTTTTTGTCCTGTTTTTTGGAGGGTCACACACACAAATCCTCACAGCCTCGCGTGCTCATCCAGCCCCAGGGACACACCTTGGGTATCTGTGGCAAACCCAGCTTGAATTTGGGGTAGATTCATGGCAATCTGGAGAAAACAGAGAGCCCAAGGCACCACCAGCTCCCTGTGGAGCTTACCTGCAATGAGGTTCTCAAACGCCCCTCTCCTGCTGTTCCCCTCCTGCCTAAGCTGGATGTCCCCTGGCCTCAGCTGCCCACAGAGCCCTGCAGTTGGGGTGCCTTGGCTGAGACACCCATCTTGGTGGGACAGAGCAGGGCCACCAGTAGCCCCTCCACCAACCCCAGACTTGGAGCACCAGCTGTGACCTCACCACAGCCTTCCCAAAACACAACTTGCCCCTATCTCTTCAGTACATTCCCCACTGGAATCAATCTTCTCTTTTGAAGCTGCAAAGAAATTTGATATAATCCCAGTGCCTCGTCCTGGCCTGTCAGTCCAGAGCTGTGCCAGCCTGGGGCTGGGGGGCCAACGGGGATCTCGTGCTCTGTGCTCACAGCACCGGGGCCACAGGAACAAGGGACACAGCAACAAAGAGCTTGTGAGGTCAGGCTCGGTGCCAGCGGGCCGGGCCGTGAGGCTCAGGGCAGGGGATGCCTCCCAGCACGCTTTGTCCGTGAGCAGCGCTCATGCCAAGCGCCACGGCGAGCAGGGAATAGGTCATTCACGCTTGAGCTGAAATCCCAGTCGCATTATATCACTTACAGCTAATTAGCAGGCTCCGGGCACAATGCAGCGAGACACTGTTTCTTGCAGAAATGGATAAGTGGGGACAGCCCTGAGCACAGCGCTCGCTGCGTTCTGCCGCAGCACAGAGCGCGCTCACCTCCTCCCTGCCCGCTTGGCACAGAACCTCAGCAGGGGCTGGCTGTGAACCTCCCGGCGCGGGCTGAACCCAACAAGTGGCAGGTTATGCTGGAAGGCTGCAGGAAACCCTGAAGAAGAAGAAATGCTGCATTGATCCGCAGGAGCAGGGTCCTGGCTCTCCCCCACACTCTCAAAGCTGGGTTCCTCTGCGCTCCTGGGTGTCCAGGCAGCAGCAGGGGCTGAGTCAGCCTCTGCCCTCTCCGTCACTCACCTCAAGGCCGTAGCATCATTGTCTCTGAATGCCACCGAGGGGCTGCACGGCGAAGCCACACTGCTCCAGGGACAGCAGCCAGGCTCGGTGACGCAGGGCAGCCGCTCTGGCTGTGAGGGGACCATACGGAAAGGGGCTGCACGCCTGTGCTCCTTGCCAGACCCCTGAACTCCCCCGCCAGCACAGAGGGGCTGAGCGAGCCTCTCCAGGCCTCCAGAGTGTGCAGGGTACACCAGGAGGGTCTGAAAGGCAGAGGACAGGTGGAAGCAGAGCAGGACCCTGCTGCTCTCCCACCTGCTGACCCCAGGAAGGCAGGGCTGCAGCTGCCAAAACCGAGCCTGGCCACAGCGAACCACGGAAACCACGGAAAGAGCCGAGGATTCCCCCACTCCCCCATCAGCATCTCCTGGTGCCTGGTTTGGCACAGTTCTGTCCCCATCGTGGGGCTGCCCCTGGTGCAGGGCCAGGGAAAGGATCTTCCCATTAACAGAAGAGCCAGTGCAGACAGGGCAGGACTGCGCAGGAGCAGGAGCAAGCCAGAGGTGAGGCATGATTCCTCCAGTGAAGGATGGGCCACTCCACCCTAAGCAGGGCCAAAGCCTGGTTCCACCTAATCCCTGAGAGACTGCAAGATCATAAATTTCCTGGTTTTCCACTGCCTTTCCTGGATGAGCCATGAGGTATCTGGCCTCACACAGACCAGAAGAGCTCCAGGTAAGGACTCAAGCTCTTCTGACAGAATGCAGATCTGCACTGCTGCTCCAAAATGTTTTGCTTCCGAAAGTGCCCAAAGGGGAGGAAAATGAGGACGTGGGAAGCAGGCAAGCATTTTGCCTTCTGCCATGGCTTGGAGAGATGTGCTGGGCTGGCTCTATGGGAGGGCAGCTGACCTCCCACCCTCCAATGCCCAGCAGGGCAGGTGGGACTGGGAGTGGAGGAGGTGACAGTGGTGGCTCCCGTCTACAACCACCGGTGCAATTTTGGAATTAAAGCAGCCATGCCCAATCTCTCAGGAAGCTGATTAATCAAACCCAAGGACACACTGCCCCCAAAGAGGAGCACTGACACAGGTGCTGTGTTCTTCCACCGCGCTCTGGGTCAGCGGTGGTGGTGGCAGAGACCTCCCTGTCCCTCTGTCCCCCAGCCACCTGCAGGGCAGGCCCCTCTGACAGGACCCCCCAGCCCGGCAGCCACAGCATGGGCAGGCTGGGCACGGAGAGCGGGTGAAATGTCCATCTCACTGCCACTGTAAACACTTTAAAAACATTTCCACAGGTTTCCTGCCTGTGCTTCCCTGCCGAGGAGCTGGGGAACAAACACGCTCTGTCAGGTTTTGGTTCATTCAGGCACTACTGATCAAGATAGGATTTTTTTTCATTTTCTATTTTGTTACTATTCATGTCAGTCTGGACTCTTTGCAAAGGAATATTTGCAAAAAAAATTTTTTTCTGAATTATTTGCCATAAACAAAGGATGTATTTCTTTTTAGCCAAACATAGCAGTTGTGTGGATAGTTCAGTTCCAGCCACGGTTCACAGAGGCTGTTTTGGAGCAGAGTTACCTGGCTGTGCCCTACATCACCACACACTGAGCAGATGCATCTCAGTCCATGTGCTCAATGCATTTAAGGGGTATTTCTTTGGAGAGATGTAGGCTGAGCAGTTTAACTAATTACTTACAAAATCATTTTCTTACTTGACAATAACAGCCACCACCTGTTCTGGGGCTGGCCTGGGCTTCAGGCAAACATTACCTCGTTTGTTCATTTCCCACCTGGGAGAATGAGAAATGCTCTGGTTTTATACAAGTTATTTCTACAAAGCTGCTCTTAATACACCAATAAAGAGAGGATTCCTGCAGGCCAAGGACCTGGGGCACTTTGAAATGCAGAGTTTTACTGGACTTGCAGAGGCAGAAGTAGCAGGATGGAAACCCTGGATTTGAGGAGCATGGACAGGATCTCCCTGGGCTGCTGCTGCAGGCAGCAGCCTCACCCCTCTGCACTCCGAGGAAATGTCTGGAGGCCCCAGCCTCAAACTGGTTCAGCTTCTTCAATACCAGTGTCAAACCATTAGCTAAAACATCCTGAACACACGTGAGCAGCTCAGCCCAGCTCTGCACCCCTCGGACATCCCCCATGCCAACCCAATGGGTTTATGCTTATCCACTTGGGAAAAAAAACACCCTCACACAGCAAATCATTTTCATTCCCCAAGCTGACAAAGACGGAGATGGAGCTTCCAAGGCCATGAGCACACAAGGGTGTGATCCCCCAGAGCCAGACTGCAGCAGGTCCCCTTGGGCTGGCAGGTGACAGCAGTGTCCCAGGGCCAGATCCAATTGGAACCATGGCACTCACGGCCACCAAACCCTAGCAGGTCCCAGGTCCCCTACACAGAGCTCTCTGTACTCACACAGGGCTCTGGGAAAAGCCAAAGAAATGAGCAAAAAAGCCATTTTTGAGGCTATTTTGAGTGCTAGTGGATTATATTGTAATGCAGCCCAAGTGCCAAAATACACTATGCTTGGGGGTATGTAAACTAATTCCCAAAAAAATCTTAGGACTTTATTCCACTGTCCTGTCCCTTGGTCTGACACAGAGCCAAGCCCTGCTCAGCACCACCCCAGCCTATTAGAGATTTTGCTCTAAGCAGCTTGAGAGTGTTTATTTGGTGTGCAAAGAAGATTGGAGCTGGGAAAAGCACAAAAAGGATTATTCTGTTTATCACTCAGCTTTCCCTGGCCAATCTCTATTCATGGAAAAAGTCATTTACTCGGGTTATCCACAGGCTTTGCTCGCCAGAAAGTGTTGAAAGCCCTGAAAATTAGAGAGATGCAGAATGGATTGGAAAAACGTAAGGCACTTAGAAGCCTCTGACACCCAGAAATACACCAACACAACACAAGGCTTTTTCAATCCCAACTTTCCCCACCGCTAATAAGAAACTGTCCGAGTCCCAGCACGTGCCAGTTAAACCGCTCCAAAGGCCAAGCAATAATTAGATGGATTGTCAAATCTGGGAGGCTGGGTTTTGAGAAGAAAATTAGAAACCAAAACATCAGATTGGCATAATGAGTTCTTCATTAATTCTTTTCTTTAGCTCTTTGCTTTTTATATGGTCTCCAAATGACATTTGATTTTATTTCCATTGCAGCAAACACGAAGCAGGAATCCACTGGGCTCATGCAATAACTACAGACAGGGAAAAAAGGATGAGGCAAGCAGGAGGACAGGGCTCACAGCACCCAGACAGTCCTGTGGGCATCCCAGACTTCCCTTGTCCCCTGGCTCCCCTTGTCCCCAGCTGGGGTTGTTAACACAGCTCCAGTGGGGAGCCAGGATCTGCTCTGCATGGATGGATCACTCCAAGGAGGAACCCAAGAATGTGTGAGTGCAATGCTGCCAGGGGAATGCCCTCTGCTCCTGCCAGGCACACGGCTGGCATGTGACACTCACAGTGGGGGCTGGCTGGGGACAGGGACCCCCATGTGGGGCCACGCAGCCCCCAGCTCCCTCACAACCCAGCTGGAGATGGAGCTGGAGCTGCCCAGACAGCTGCTCTGACACCACGAGGCCTCCCTGAAAAGGGAGATTGTTTCTCAAAAATAAATATTAAATAACTCTAAAATTTCAAATAATTCAGAGCTCTGCTGTTTTCCATGCATTATGAAAACAAAATTGAGGGGAAAAGGTATGTAATACGTTTCCTATTTCCTGTTTCTGCAGCTCTGCATGTGCCCCGGGGGATCAGCACAAGTGGAATTATCTCTCCTCTGGCTGGGAGCGTTCATTTCGGGCCAAAAATACCAAAAAAGTATGAACTAATCCCTACATAGAGCTAGGAAGTGTGGGATCGCAGGCCAAATGCTGAAAAATGAGGCAATTTTCCCCATTTCAAGAAGTGACTAAAATCCCTGTGCTGTTCTCCGCACAGGCGTGTTCTGTTCCAGCCCAAACCACTTCAAGAGCCGGATCGGATCGTCTCTCCAGGAGCAGACAGCAACGAGGAGCTGCTGCTCAATGCAAACATTGTCCCACTCCCAGGAATCCCTGCATGGAGAAGGGGCACTGCCCAGATATCGTTTCACTTTTCTCTGTGATGCTTGGAGCAGCAGGAAGAGCAGCATTAAATACGTTAACAGCCGTGGAGGACTGGAGCAAGATCTGGAGAGCGATAAACTCATCACCGGGAGCGGGATTAGCGCGGCACGGAAGCACCTGGGGGATTTGGGGTGGGAAGGAGCACCCCCTGCTCTGGGAGAGGGAGATTTGGTTGGGATGCCTGTGCAGGACACGGCAGCCTCTTGCTCCTGCAGCCTCTTTACCACAGGTTTTGCCCAGGAATTGGGATCAGGGCACGGCAGGAGCACACACGGTGCAGAACCCCCTGCACAGGGCGAGCGACCTCCAAAACTCGTGGTCACCACACCTGTGGGGAGAGGCAGAGCAGCTTCTGGAGGAGGGAGAGAGGGAGGGGGGAAGGCAGGAATCACCTCTCCTTCCAGAAAATACCTGCCAGCCAAAGGCAGGAGCCAGCATGAGATGCAAAAATGACAGGAATGTGATGCTCTGGTTGCATAACTGCCAAAGAGTCAAGAACACAGCAGTCAATCCTCACCCTGCACCCAGCAGCTTGTGCAGTTCATGCCACGAGGGTTTTCCCAGCTGGGGTTGGAGAGTCAAGTGTGAATCCCACCTTTGGCACTCTCTGAATGACTCCTTTACTCTGGCTGACCCACAGCTCTGCTGGCCATGCATTCAGGGGGTCTCTCATTCTCAAACACATCCTTCAGATTTCCAAAACCCAGAGAACACATGCAGGGATGTGCATGTTCTTACATGGTTTGCTGTCTGGCCCAGTTTACTTAACTGTATTTCTATTTTAAAAAAATTTAAAATCACTTTCTAAAATTTTATAAGCAGCACGGGGGAAAAACCTGTGTAAGAATCCACCTTTTCATATTTCCTTCCTCTGATGGTGCAACTTCAATTCCTCATCAACAAAGATCCTGCTTGGAACTCAATTCCTTAAAAAAATACCAAACAGCCAACTTCTCAAGAAGCCACACGAGTTTCTTAACATGAAAATTCCCAGACTGTCTATCAGCCTGGAGTCCTGTCCCCGATTAACCACTGGTTTGGAGAAGGGGGAAGTGCCCACCCCTTGTTTTTATCACTCAAAGCTGCACAGCATGGAAGGAAGGTCGGAGACACGGACCCGCAACCACGGAGCTCGTGATGCTGCTGGAGGCAACACCAAAAAAAAAAGAGAGAGGAGAGAGGAATCATGGCAAGACAGAGCATGCTCTGACAACTGTGCCCTCCCCCAGCCCCTTTGCCCAGTTTCCCATTTTCTTATCCCTTTTTTTCCTTCGCTTTAATCTTCCCAGTGAGGTACTTGGGCCAGGCCAAGTCCCGAGGCTTTTCAGACTCCAGACTATTTTCTGTAGCCCTGTCTGAAGGAGAAGGGGGGAAAAAGTAGCTAAAGATTTTCCAGTGGGAAGCGAGTATTTTCTCTTCTCCCATAACACAGACGCAGCCAAAGGAATTTTTCTCAAGCTTGACAACAATTCACCTTCAGGCAAACAACAAGCATGGAAAATTTAAGCCCAGCAGGTGAATGTTTGGGAAAATTTTTAGCCTATAGAAATTCTCATGTAACCTTAACTATAGGGGTCGCTCTGTGGCATCGCTCGTCGCGGGCTCCCTCCTCCGCCGCGCTGGCAGCCGCGTTCCCAAGGACAGCTGAAGGACTGGCATGAGAAAATAGGATCTTGGAAAAAAATATGTACCCGGCCCCTTGAAAGCACTGCACACGGGCTGAGGCTGTACTGCAAGTCGGGTACGCAGCCCAGGGTCCCCAGCTGAGGGTCCCCAGCTGAGGGTCACTGCCGCAACCCATGCTGGCTGGGCAGCTGGGACACCAGACAGAGATCCTGGACAGGCAGGGATCCCAGGAGGGCAGGCAGGGGTCCCAGGAGGGCAGGCAGGGATCCCAGGAGGGCAAGGATGCGGGGCAGGCAAGGATCTTGGGCAGGCAGCACAGGGGTTTGGCTGCCACCACCCTGGGACCACAGAGGAATGTGCAGAAGCCACAAATTCAGCTTTGCTCCGCGGCCTGGGCTTGGTGCATGTATTTAAGTTAATCAGGAACAACTGAACCACCAAGAGACTAATTTCTCCAGTGTTAACTGTCCACAGGGTGATCACTGCTGGGAAGGCTGTGGTGTCCCTCAGTTCAGTGTCGTGAGCCATTGGCTGAGCAAACTTTCCTGGAAGAAGAAAGTAAGCTGGGCATCTCTTTGGCTGAGCAGTGACTCTGTGCCTACAAGTCAGATCCACCACGGCCCTCCCAGCCACACAGCACCACTGCTCAGCTGATCATGAACATCTGAGTAAAGGTACAGCTTCTTTCTTCTCCCACTCCTTCCTCAAGACATTCTGATAGAAATACTCACCATTTCTAGCAGAAAGGATACAACCTGTGGTGAGCTGACCACATGCCAGGATGACAAGTGCAGCTCCATCTGGAGATTTTCCAGGGCACAAACCAAGAGGAAAGAGCACAGACCTAGGACTCCAAACCTCACCTGACAATCCCAGGCAGGGAGAGTCATTTCCCAGGCAATGTGACTCCGAGTCCCTCTCACAACCATCCATCCCCAGTACAGGAGTAGCTGCAGTGAACAAAATGTTTGGCCAAAAAGGGAATTTTACTATTGCTCGGAGTTAGCAATGACCCTTTGGAGGTGTGAGGTGTCTGTGCATAAAGGACCCCGTGCATCACAGTCCCAGCTGGGGCACCAGCAGAGGAGCCATGGGGGCAGAGTCACCACCAGGTCTGCTGCAATGGACCAGTCAGCCTGTCCAGAGCCCCCAGCTCCTGTCACGGGGCAGTTTATGGATGTGGAGCATCCCTGCAGTGCTGCCTGGAGAGCAGACACTGCCAGCTGGGCTGGCCAGACCCTGACCTGGACACAGGGAGCCTGTGGGAGTGAGATGCATATCAGGGCACTGCCTGGCACGGGCAGCCCCCAGCCCACAGATCCCACTCCCACAAGTCCCACTGACTTGTCTGCTGAGGATGAACAACCACAAGAGGTGATCGATGGCTCCCTTTGGAAAACACTGATCACTCGGCCGCAGCACATTCAGCGAGGCAGAGGAGCAGCAGCACCAGCAGCTGCCTTCCATCACAGCCTGGTTTAACTCGCCCCGTTTGGGGACTGCTGCTAACCACCCTCTGGTAGACAACACATCCTTGGTGCAGTAAACACCCATTTACAGCTGAGGGACAGCAGAACTTCTCAGTGTCCCCACACACTCATGGTGCTCCAGCTGGTCTGGGATGCCAGGATGAACAGTGGGGACGGGGGCTGAGGCTGGCGGGGAGGAGTCGCTGTTGGAAAGGGAGATATTTTGAAATACCATGGCTGATATTTTTATACAATAGAGACATCATGTACGTAGGAGGCCTTTTTACATTTTAAAACATAAACTGAATCACCAAAGATAGAAGATGAGCAAACCTACAAGCATATGAGCGTTTTACCATCTCAGAATCCCTTCTCAGCGCTCCGGGGCCAGCAGGCAGCACGTACAGGCAGCTCACAGGCAGAACATCACCTCATCCTGGCAGGGAAGGGGGTTACAGAGGGAGAAGATGCTGGTTTCTGTCTTCCTCCTTCCCTTGAGCTCACCCCCACACCAGGGACTAGAGCAGCCATGAGAGGTGTTAGGGACAAGTCCAAGGGCAGACAGGGGTGGGAGGTGGCACCCACCCGTGGCAGCCCCTGAGGACACAGCAGCCCCACGCCCAAATCTGTGCCCTCATCCAGCACCAGCTGCTGAAGGTGCCTGACAAGGTGCAGAAGAGGCTGTGTTTGGAGAGGCAAATAAATGAGAACCAAATGTAGGGATGGCTACGCGTGGACTGGACTTGTGCTCCGAGAGGCTGAAAGACGCTGCACTTTAATTACAGCTCTTACCAATCAGGCAGTAATTGCTGGTATCCTTCCTGTAGCCCACAATTGCCTAATCTTGTTATTTGAGAGCCATCACAGTTTAAACAGCTGGTGAGCTCTGCCTGGCCCTCAAAAAGTCATAGTTTGCCCAGAACTGCTTAATCTAATAACTGCGTGTGACGACGGATCCGCTGCAGCTCCCCAGCGCTGTGGGGTGCAGCCTCACACTGTCCCCTGCCCCTTCCCAGGACATTTGTACCAAATTCACCTCAGCTCAGTGTCCAGCAGCAGCCTGCCCCTCTGCCATTTGCTGCTCCTCCATGGGAATGCCACCCCATCTCCTGTGAGGACACATCTCCAGGAGGCTCCAGAAATGAGCATCTTCTCTGTGCATGGTCAAGGCTTGGGCAGATCATCCCAGTATCAAAAACCCTGTTGGCCACGTAAGAACAGATCCAGTATTCCCATCCAAGCATTAGTATTCATCTTTCCATACTAGAGACTCCTGAATGACACCAGCTAAGCTCGATTGTCCCTGGGTGGCACAGAGGTGACACCTCCCCAGACCCACACTGCTCTTGCAGCTCCTTGAAGAGGAGGTACCATCATGCAGGGCTGATACCAGTGCACCCCACAGCCCCAGAGCCCCCATCCTGCTGAGCCCTGGGGCTGCCAGGGAGCAGGCTTGGCGTGAGGTTGTCACTGGTGAGCCCAAATGTGAATGCAAGGACCAAGAGCTCCTCACAGGACTCTGCTCAAAGCTGCAGCAAGGGGGAGTTTTGGAAAATGGTCCCTTCCCTTTGGTCATATTTAAGAATTAACGCGTCATGGAAATGCTGATGG
Source organism: Promerops cafer (assembly GCA_013398275.1). Taxonomy (NCBI): domain Eukaryota; kingdom Metazoa; phylum Chordata; class Aves; order Passeriformes; family Nectariniidae; genus Promerops; species Promerops cafer. Next base: position 3,611,460 of record VZSE01014217.1, on the reverse strand, counting down.
CATCTCTGCACCATTCCTCCTTCATACTTGGTGACTTATCAGCCTGGGAAGCAGCTATGGAGATGTTGTCAGCAGCATCCGTCTCCACAGAAGGCCTGGAATGATTGTAATAATACTGCAAATACTTCAGGCTTTTCTTTTATGACCATTGCCAATTAGAGGGGATTCAGAAGCGTCTCAGCTGGAAACCCCAGCTGGAGAGCAGGATGGGGTTTGGGTGGGCTGGGGTGGGCATGGGCAAGCTGCCATGGCCTGTGGGGGCCCTGCAGTGGCCCAGCCCTTGGGTTTGAGCAGCCATTCTGTGCAAGGTTCTGAATGATGCTGGACCCCTCAACAGCCCTTCCCAGGCCCACGGCAGCCAGACAGAGGCCCCGTGGCCCCACTGCTGTGGGGCAGAAGGCCAGAGCAGCAGAGCCTTTGTGTGCTCACAGGTTTGGCTTTAGGGTCACCTCCCTGTGTGTCTGAAAGGGCAAGTGGAATTGAGGGCAAACCCGGCTGGAACCGGGGAGGCTCGGGAAGGTCAAGCTTGTGGCTGTGGCTCCTGTTCCATCCCTGCACTGGCAGCCACAGAGGCTGGTGCACAGGCCAGGGGAGCACACGGGGCACAGGCAGGATCTGGTTGCACCACCCCGCTCAGGTTCGGCAACCTCTGACAGCTGAGCACAGTAACCCTTTAATCCGTTGCAGAGCTCGTCTGTCAGAGCCCCAAAGCCCACGGGGAGGTATCAGTAACAAAACGCAGGAAAGAGAAATGAGAGTGGAAAATGTTTGGCTTTTTGTCTCCTTGCTCGCTAGAAACACAACCGTGCTTGTGCTGCGGGCGGGTGTTTCTGCAGGCGCTGCCCGACGCCCCAGGGCTCTGGGCAGGCCTGCCCGGGCACAGGGTGGGTGGGTGGGGGTCCTGTGAGCTGTGACCCCACCGAGCCTGCACCCATGGGTGTCGCCCACCACCTCTGACCTGCACCCCAGCACGGGACAGATCCACCGCCTGCCCCTGCCGGCCCTGGCTGCTCCAGAGCCACAGGAATCGGGGAGGAAGAGAGGAAGGTGAAAGGAAGGCAAGGGGAGGGGACTCTAATTCTGAGCAATTTAAAGGTGTAAATAATGTTTCCATGTGGTCAGTGCCCTCCTCTGCTCAGCTCCTCACCTGAGACAGGTGAGAGGTGCAGCTGCGAGGTGAGAGTGGAGGCCAGGCACTTCCCCCCTTGTAATCTGCGGATTATGGCTGTGAAACTGGATTACCAGAGGCTGAGAAGAGGCAAAGTGGGATCCAAATCACACAGCAAAACAGCGGAGAAACCTGGAAGAATGTCTCACACAGTACGAGTGCAAATACATCCTTGCAAGACCACATTTATATTTTAATATCAATTTTTCCGTAATGCAGAACACACTTATGGCCCAGCTCCCTTGCTGGGCAGCTGCTGGGTTTCAGCGTGGGGGAATTGGCAAGATCTTTTCACCAGGTGAAATAAATAGAGTGCTGGGCCCCAGATAGGATTACGGTTTGTTTTCTTTAGGTGTATAGAATCTGCGGGAAAGCTGAGCCCAAACGGAAACTCAACTCCTAAAGAATTTGGCCTATACTGGCCAGCTCCTGTCTGCCTGCCAGGCATGCTCTCCTTGCCTTGTATTTTGCTCTTTATCTTTTAAGAGGCTTTGTTAGCAACGGATCAAGCCATTCTTTGTGTGCCTGGAGGACAGGGGGCTGCTTTCAAATTATTTGAGGATGATAAAGTTACAGGGTTTTACCTGGAGAGCTGCAATGAGAAAGTTCTCCTGGGCATTTCCAGGAATAGACGCTCTCCCAGCCAACCCCCCAGCTCCACTTCCCAGCATTTCCAGAGCGAGCTGGAGGTGGGGGGCTGAGCATGGTGAGAGAGAGAAGCATGACAGGGCAGAACCTCCCCCATCTCTGACTCCTATTTTTTGTTGTGGACATGTTTTTCTCCGTGCTTTTTCCTGCAGAGAGGTGGGCTGCGGAGTGGTCAGAGCCACGTTCTCCCCCAACACAGCCACAACAGAGGGGTCTGGACAAGGATGCAGCCTCAAGTGAACACCAGAGACAGAGGAAAGCACAACCCAAGAGCCAAAGGCTGCATCCAGGAGTTTGCTGCACGTCTCATCTCTCTCCTTCTCTTTGTTTCTCTAGTGAGCAGCATTTGGAGGAAAAGCCTTGGCGAGCATATGCTGGAGCCTGCAAGCAGCTGCCTCCTCCTGCTCCCTCACTCCTCCAAAAGCTGGGACATGTGGGAGGTGAAGGGGCAGCCCTGGGACAGACCTGTGCCCAGGAGGACCTGTGTGACCAGCACTCGTGGGGAAGGCATCGCTTCACTGGGTCAGAGCCATCAGAGGAGAGCCTGGCTGGAGTAAATCTTACTAGATTTACATCAGTAGGAGTATTTTGAGGGCCCAGAACAAAGGGGACAGCTAGATGTGTCCTGGAACGGGCATGGGTACATTCAGTCAGTGCCCAGCACGACGTGAAAAGTCTTTAAAAGCCCACGGAGAGGCATCCCCAGGGTCCTGAGACACCCACGGCCCTCCAGGAGTGGGTGCCAGCATCCCAACTGAGCCCTGCTTGGGCACCTCAGGCAGCACCACGTGCATCCCAGAGCATCCCACATGGAAAAACGGGATCCCAGCCTTAAAATGAACACAGGTTAAAAATTTTGGGCACAGGACTTCTAAACCCTCTGCTCCAATGGGACACCAACACACACTTTAAAGCACAAAAAGCTCTTCAGCCATGCATTTCTCTCAGCTGGTTGAAAGCCCTTGTGCCCATAGTTCAGCCCTGGGGCACTGCTGGGGCCCTGCAGCTGCTGCTCTGCTCCCGGAGCTGGGAGCAGCCGTGGCTCGTCTGGATTCACATACAGCCTCAGAAATTCTTGTGGGAATACTGAGGGGAATCTCTCACTGAAAAATATACACATCCCTTCTCTCCAGACACTCCAACAGCAGCTGAAAAATGGGTCTGCAGCTTCAGCAACCCAGTTCTCCACCACAGTCAGCTGTGCAAGGACGCTCTGCACAGCAATTCAGGTCTTCATTTTAGGTCTTTCTGTGTCTTTGCTGCCCCTGTACAGTGCAGGTGGCTGCAGGTGCCAGGTTGTCCCTGTGCCCCGGATTGTCCCCGTGCCCGAGGCTGTCCCATGCCATCAGGCTGGGGGGCTGCCGGGCGGGGAGCTGCCGCAGACATTCCTGCGGGGGAGGACGGACGGTGGGAGGGGAGCCCATCCCTCTGTACCGCCCCCCTCAGCTTCACCACCTGGGCAAAAAATGCGGAGAGCTGCAGAGACATGACCGAGCTGCCTTAGGGAGGACGAGCACGGCCGGGCTCCTGTTGCTAATTAGACACCGGGAGCTGTCCCGCTGCTCAGGTGAGCCCTGCATGGAACAAAGGAGCCCTTGTCAGCAGCATCCTGGTGCTGCTCGGAGGTGAGGGATCCCAGGCTCCTGGGTGGCTTTCCCTGCTCTCCAGTGAGGCTCTGCCAAGCCCATCTCTGCCTCCTGCCTCTCTGCCTCTCTGCCCGTCAGAAGCAGGCTGTCTGTGACAGGACAGTAAGTGACTCTGCTGTCCTTTTGTCCATAAAGTGCTGCTTCACTTTTGCTGGAAAATTCACAGAAATCTGAACACGGCCTCGCCTAAAATGCTCAATGCCAATGCGGCCAGTTCACGGCTTTGTGAACATCTGCAGCCAGCAGATAATGAAGGGAACTGGCTTTGTACCATGGAGAGGGAGCCAGGGGGGCTGCTCCCAAGGCAAGGGCACCTGGCAGTGCTGAGTCACCTGGCTAGTGTGCCAGTGGCACCTGGCTGTCAGGGCAAGGAGGAGCTTGTTGCAAAATAAAAAAAAAAAAATTATATTCATTTGATATTCAGTAAATTCTGCCAGGTCTTGCCTGCTGCAGGAACAAGTCAGAGCTGTTGCATGTGTGAGCAGGGCAAACGTACTCCTCTGGGGAAGACTGGTGTTGAACTGAGCCAAACCACCCTCTGCCTCATGGAGACTCCTTGGTAAAATGTCACAATCACACATGTGCACTGACAGGGAACACACCAGGCCTGGGCCCATGATAACCAGCCATCTGAGGCCACAGAAGCATGGCCAGCTCCACCACAGAGGTCACTGAGAGCAGCCACCCCAGCTGGGAGCGCTGAGAGTGACCAGCCCAGGGGGAGTGACCAGCCCAGGACTCTGCTCCCCGTGTGCCAGCCTGCAGTGGGCTGGCAGCTGTGCCCCCCACCACATACATCCACCACACTCAGCCTGCCCCACGAGCAGCTGGAAATGCTGTTGGTGGGACTGCAGGAGCTGCAGAGCCATGATCTCTTCAGAGCCTGAGCTCACAGACCCGCAAAGAAATGTTCGGCCCATGATATCACAGAGAACGCTCGCCAAACCAGCTGAAATCACTCAAACATTCAGAGCGTGCTTATGGGGGGGACCCTCTGTTCTAAATATATTCCTTTGAAGGCAGCTTGTTATTTAAACAGTGATTGCAAAACAGGGTTTACATGGAGCTGCTCCAAACCAGAGAGGCAGGGAGAGAGGGACGCAGGGAGGGAGGGAGAGAAGGCAGGCTGTGGGCACAGTCACCACCCAGGTATTTTAATTGCAAATCCCAGCATGTTTTATAGATATCTAGAGAGTATCTTTTTACGTGGGCTCCAAGGATTACAGTAAGATCCATCATGTTTTATATGATCCTAGTGACAGTGCCTAAGTCCCACCCTGACGGCGTCTAGGATGGGAGTATCCCATGTAACAGCTCATCCATGGAGCCAGGAATAGTCCAAGGCATCTCCACACAGTCTGAGGCTCCCAGGAGAGTCCAGCTGAGCAGAGCACTCGTGGGGCAGTGCCTCCATCCTGCACTTTGGAGGTCTGTTGGCTCTTGATCCCTTCCCTCCTGTCCACACCGTCACAGCAGTCCTGTGGGAAGTGATGCTGCAACATCTCTGCAACATCCCAATTCCTCCAGGTCTCGCAGCATCCCAGGCTCAGCTCCCTGCTCCTACCCAGGCCATGGTGCTCTGGCTTGCTGCTCGTAGGCTCAACAACTCCAGCAGAGGAGGAAAAAGCAAGGGCAGGACTAGGAGATGGTCTGCAGCAGAGACAGAGGCGGGGTGTCCCCACGGGCTGGCACCACAGGAGGAGCTGCTGCAAGGCCCTGCTCATCCCTCCCAGCCCCACAGGAGCGGTGCCTGTGCACATTGCCAGGCTCCTGCTCAGCTTTCCTTGTGTTGTTAATACAAACAGGGGAATCCCAAGTGTGTCTGCAACCCGGATGCGAGATTCCCAGTGGCAGCCAGCCCAGCAGTCAGCAGGGGCAGCGTGTCCCATTTGGCCCGACATGACCAGTGTATAAATGCTGCAACCTGCTACAGCGCTTATTCCAGAAATCCCAGAGGTGCAGTCTTTCCTGAAAAGTCTGCCAGTCTGTGCTCAAACACAGGTTTTGCTTCCTGCCTCAGAAAGCTCCAACAAGGGACGTGGTGGGTCTGCAGTGCCTGCACTGGGCTGGGGCATGAACGCTGGGGGATTCAGGGACTCGTACACCCACGAATCCCCACGGAGGGTAACTCTGTGCTCCTCTGGAACAGCTCCACCAAGGGTGAGAAGCCCCTCCACGGCACACAGTGTGGCATCAGTGATGGCTCTGATGCTCAGCAGCACAGGCACGGGGACACAAAGGCTCCTGGCTGCCAGCAGCAGCGAGGTGGCTGCCTATGTGACCAGAGTGCTAAAGGAAGATGTCTCCACTGCTCCAGTGAAACACTGCTCTGTGTGCTCCTCGCTCCCAGTGACCTCTGTCCTGGCACAAGGGGCAACGTTTGGGCGAATTCAAAACTAGGCTTCCACTCAGTAAGCTCTTCCTGCACTCCCCATGCTTGAGAGTGCTCACTGGAGCTCGTTTGTTGTTGGAAATGCCCACAGCAAAGAACCCTGTGGGCCCCTTGCTGCACTCAGCTTCTGGTGACATGGGATTTGCTTTGGTGGAAGCAGTGATCTGGCATCCTCAGCCAGAGCACAGTGCCAGTGGGGGCAGCCCCAGTGCCACCAAAGGCAACCCGAGGGAGGGTGGAGGGGGATCACCCTGTCCAGTCATCCCTGATGCTGCTGGTCACCAACCATCACCCCCAAGGCCAGGACAAGGCATCATGGGCTCCTCTGGCAGCCAGACAGCAGCAGGACCTGAGCATTTCACAGCATCCTGCCCTGAAAAGCAGGGATTCACCTCCAAAAACAAGCGTAAGGAAGCCTTCAGCCCCCAGGTGAGACACTGGCCCTCTCCTTCTGCTGTTGAGGATGGATATGGACCCCACTCCTCATGGACAAGGACCATGGACCCCACTCCTCCTTGCCAGGACAGGGACTCCTTTGTTTCCTTTGCAACAAAGTACCCAAAGGCAGGAGGCTGGAAAAGCCCAAACCTCACTGCTAGCACTTGTGTGTGTAACAACACCCTGAGGAACAGGACACGGCCTCTGGGGCGGTGAGAACATGGGCAAAACAGAAAAGTGTTCGTGTACCAGCACAAAAGCATCATAAATACTCTTCCACTGCCAAAAGACCTCTCAGTCTTTTACTAAATCTCATCACAGGAACAATTTACAAGCCAATAATGCTGAACAACTCCATTTCAATCTCGGGGTTAAGCTTTATTTCAGGCTTTCGCACCTTATCATTTTCACCCCTCCCAGGCTGGCATTGAACTGCTGAATTGGAGTGGGGCTTGTCTCTGTGTCTGAAAATTGTCCTGTCAGGAAAAAATTGCCCGTCCCAGGGCAGCAGGGCTCTGCCACCCCTCTGGGCTGCCAGGACTGCCCTTGGGCCATCCCCAGTGCTTTGTCCTGGGGGACATGGCACCAGCAGCTGCTCAATTCAAGCTGCAGCCTCTTCAGAAAACACTTCCACAAACACTGACACTCCAAAAAAAAGCTCTCTTTAGCCTTTTCTAAGCTGGGAGTTTATTTTGTTAATATTTTTCTGCACGGCCTGTTTCAAATGAGAACATTCTGAGAGTAAATTGGTGAAGTCTTTATTGCTGTTTATTTCTGAGCAGCTACAAGCCAATAATAATAGCAAATCCTCTCCAAGTGAAAACTGTGTTCCTTTTGGTAAAAACGCTCTGCGCGGAGTCTGAGGCTGTGTTTTGTCAAGCAGATGCAGAGTGTCACCTTATGACGCCCATGCTAATGGAGTAATGGGATTGGAGCTGCGCTGGCTGCCCAGATCACTGTGATAATCCTGGCCTAGAGAAAACAATCCTGTGTTGAGCATTACTGCTCTGGAGAGAGGCCATTCCCTGCTGGCCCAGCCGGGCCTGCTGCAGACACTCGTGCCCAGAGACAGGCTGGGCTTGCGAGCGCTTCATCCCCCAGCTGCCCACGAGTGCCACTGGCCCCCGGCAAAGCTGGGTCTGGATCCCTCCACGAGTGCACAGTCACTGGGAAACCTCAGGCACGGTTGTGCCCCATCTCAGCCTGCTGCTGGGGACACAGGAACATGCACAGTGACTGCACCACACACACACCACGGGCTCTCCGTGGGTGGGATGTGGTGGCACTGTCGAGGCAGCTGGAGCACGGCAGGACTCAGCGGGGACAGGGCTGACGGGGGACAGGGTTCTGGCCCAGGTGGCATGGAAGGAATTCATCTGGGTGGCAAACAGGATCAGCTGAGGCTGGAGCCAGTGGATAAAAGCACTGGAAGTGGGTCTGGGGCTGAGCAGATTTCAGTTCTCTGGACAGGGATGGATAAAGGGCCCTGGGGCTTGAGGCTGCAGCTGTGTCCCTGGAAGCTGAGATCCCTGCAGACAACAGGACCTGCCAGGAGCCAGCCACCTCCATCAGTGCTGCCGCTCAAAGGCAGTGCTCCCAGAAGGAATGTGTAAACTGAAAATCCTCAGGAACCTTTGAGGATTGTGTTTACTCCTCCAGGAGGGTTACCAGTTCCTGAGGCTCAGGACATGCAGCAGTGAGTCTGGAAAACCAGCAACAATGATTCACAGTCCCTTGGGAGGTTCCTCTGTCCCCCCACAGGGCAGCACCGTGTGCACCCCAGCATCCCTGCACCAACACACCATGGGGAGCTGCTGTGCCCCAGTGGGAAGGTGTGGAGCAGGACATGCAGGACTGAGCACAGGGCTGTGGTCAGGACCTTCCCAGCTCAGTGGGTGTTGAGGCAGAGCCTGGGGGTGTTCAGGGAACCCCTACACTGGCTGGCTGGCAACCCAGATCCTGTAGGGAAGCTCTGCCCCCATCTGCATGAAGAGGTGACCCCTTCCCAGGCACAACAAGTTAAACAAACAGGAGCCAAGCCACAGGCTGTGACTGGGTTTGACCTGTGGTAAAGAACGGGGCTGGTGGTGGTGGTGGTGGTGGTGGTGGTGGTTTGAATGCAGAGCAAGGAGAGGGAACTTGTGAACATGTTGGAGAGCTTGGCAACTGCTGGCAGAGCCAGTGGGATGTGAAGTGTGGCTCTCCCAGTCCTGCACCCAGCAAGGCTCCTGCTCACAACACAGAGGTTAGGAGAGAAGGATGCCAAACCGCTGACAAAACAAACCCTGCTGGTGCAAGGAATCCCAGAAGCGTCTGGAATTTGCCTGCGAAGCTGGGCAGCCCATTGCCTATCTGCTCTCTTGCTCGCTCCATTCACACGCTCCTTTCCCCCCGTTTCACAAATTAAAAGTTGTAGGTGGTTCTCCGCAGGTTTGCAGCAGTGCAGGAGGCAGGTGGTGACTGAGTGACTCCCCCTTGCTGTGTGCTTCCCACTCCTCTCACCCAGCCCCGTTCCCTGCCCTAGGAATACTTCTCCAGATGTGGGTGTGAACCTACCTGCTGGGTGAACCCCTGCTCGGCACAGGGTAGGGGCTGGCCTTCCTCAGAAAGGATCATATTTGGATCCCCGGCTCCACCAGGGGCCTGGCAGCAGCCTGGCACTTCTCTGAGGGGAGGAAGGAGCAGTCACCCTAACCTCAAGAGGTGGCAGGGATGGTCCTGGAGCCAGGTGTGAGGGTGCTGCTGGTGGTCACCCTGGTGGCCAGGGCCAGCACCCCCTCCTCAGCCTGCAGTTGCTTCTTAAGGCACAGGTTTTGTGTAGCCACAGGGCAATTACTAAAGGAAAAATCCCTTTATCCAGAACAGAGTGCTTTGTTAATGTGATTATGTGTTAATTGCTCTGATTTAACTGAAAGTGGGTAACCTTCACCTGTTAACCCTCGGTGTGCTGTTCCCGAGTCAAGGAGCTGCTTTGAGAGGAGGCTCACTGTCCTCTCCTGGAAGCTGCCCCACTGCTGCAGCTCTGAGCTGTCTGTGGCGTGGATGGAGCCCAGAGGCAAGCGGGCCCGTGTCCTGCACCCGATGGCTTCTTCCTGAGGAGCCCCTTGGCAGAGAAAGTGAGTGGTCACTGGTCACACGGAGGTGTCAGAGCGTGGCATGGGAGGGTTGGGAGTCTCCCAAGCACAGTGCTCCTGCGGCTGTGCTGGGGGGCAATCAGCAGCACGGGCAAGGGTCTCTGTGGGGCTGGGGAACATCAAACCCTACAAAACACTTCCATGTGCGCCTCCCCGCTCCCTGCATGTCAGTCATTCTTTATTAATCCATTGGCCGGCATGAGCGCTGCTGTCCCCACAAGTGTTCTTTCATGTTTGCCTGCAGCCTCAATGTCATCGCACAAAATCAAGAGTAATTATGAGCAGATACCAGCCCCTTGCTCCCCCCACCGTGACCGTTCCTCCACATCTGGTTTCCACCACCACACTCGGGGTACTCAGAGCTGCAGCTCCAGCACAGACCCTTCGGCTCTGCTGAGCATTAACCTCCTCTGCCCCTTCCCTCCCGCCCCCCATAATTTTTCATTTTGACCAGTGTTCATCATCAAACAGGTTTTGATTCCCCATTCCACCATTCCTGAAGGGCTTATCCTGGGTTTCCTGGCAGCACAGATTCTGCACCAGCCTTCAGAGAGACCAAAACCACACTGTTGTGCAGTGAATCCCCTGCATCCCAGCTCTATCCCAGTAGCTTTTTGTCATTTCATTTTGCCAGTTCAGGTTCTGGAGTACCCGTGCAGCCTGCTGGCTGAAGGGCCTGTGGGAAATGAATACCACAGTGTCCATGTGCAGAGAATTTATCCACTGTCCATCCCCTCAGGGAGGCCAGCTCCTCTTGCTCCTCTACATTTTTTACCTGATCAGGTACCTTCCCCAAGCCAGCACCTTGGCTGGGCCAGCAGCCTGCAATCCTGCAAACATCCCCTTCACGTGGTCCTTGTTAGGGGCACAAGATGTGCCTTAATCCTGTAATTTCTGCTGGGGCTGGAACTTGCTGCATCAGCATTTTTGGGCCCCTTTGTAGATGATTTTCCTTCACTGCCTCTTTAGGTGGGAAGGGGCTCCAAGGGGGCCCTTCAGCAGCAGAGGTGCCTTTGGAAAGGTGTCACCAAGAGTCCTGGGTGTTTTCCTTTCAGAAAGGTGTTACCAAGAGTTCAAAATATTTCCTCAGTGATGGTAAGTGTGGACTGAGGAGCCAGGCTGCTGCAAGGAGTGAGGAGGGGGTCTCAGTCAGAGTGGCCCTGGCTGCTGCTGCCACTGTTCCACCTCCTGAGCTCACTGGTGCTCTCACAACCCAAGGGAATAGAGATTGTGTTTAAAATTGAGAAAAGGGGAAAAAATTTATTAGACATCAAATGTTGAACCAATTTCGGCTTGACCAGAATCCAATAAAGTGCAGTTCATACAACATTTTTATTGCTAATTGGTTTGACTGTTAAAATTTAAATGCATGAAGTTACTTTAATGATGGACAGAGTGGACCTTGTTAACCTTTAAAAGGGGTTTAATTAATTTATAGACCTCCTAAAATGCTTCACACTTCTCCCTCCTGTGCCTGGCCCTGGCTGGCTCAGCCAGGCTCCCGCGCAGCCCCCGAGCTCTGAGAGGTGACTGAATGCAAAACGTGGTGAAGATGGGGCCAGCAGAGCATGGCCAGTGCTGGCCAGGGGCAGAGGCACCCTGGGGTGAGCCCCCAACTCAGGGGGCCTGGGATGGGCTGTTAAAGCAGCCAGTGTATGCCAGAGGGCCACGTCCTCACCCTGCAGTGGCAGAGGGGGCTGGGGAGCAGAGGAGGGTCTGCTCTGGCTGCCTGGAGCTTCCCAGCACCCTCCTGGTGTTTCAGCATGGCCAGGGACCCCTGCCACGCACCACCCGGTGGGTTACACGCTGCCAAACATTTTCTATTTAAATGCAAATTTTGACTTTTCACTCAGCAGCTCCATGAAGTTTTTCACAGCGCAATGAGGGTCACAATAATAATTTATCCACAGGCCTCATCCTACAGGTACTGGATGTACAGAAGGGTTGGTGCTTTGATGGCTGGGAGAGGAAAGGGAAGAAGAAAAGGAAAGGGAAGAGGAAGAGGAAAGGAAATGGGAAGGGGAACAGGAAGAGGAAAAGGAAGGGGAAAGGGAAAAGGAAGGGGAAGGAGAAGGGAGCAAAGGACAGACCTCAGTGTGCCACAAATGTGCTGGCCTGGGCACCCCCAGCTCAGCTCCTGGAGCCACTGGCAGCCACGGAGGATGGCCAGGCTCTGGAATGTGCCCGAGCCCTGCCAGCTCTTCACCATGCAGTGCCTGCTGAACTCCCCACAGCACAACTCTTTCTCAATATATATATTATTCTCATTCTTCCATACATGGTCCCTGCCATATCTACAGCTGTGCCTGGAAGACGGAGTGTTTATGTGCTGCGCCAGGGAGGCTGTTCTACAAGGCACATCTTCACAGTGTTTGATGCACACACAAACTTACCCTCATTTATCTGCAGCCTTCCCACGCGGCACAGGGATGATATTTCTCAGCATCCTAAAAAAGGGCAGAGATGCAAGGAGATGAAATTCAGTGGTTTCCACTAATTTGGATACCCAGGGAGTCACAGCAGATGTGCTCTACCCCCAAAACATCAGCCCCTCTTTCTGTTGCTGTTATCCCCACTCCCTACCATCAAGCAAAGCTGGTCCCTGTGAGCAGCAGCCCCCTCCTCAGACAGCCCCAGCACAGGAGCAGCGCTGGGCAGGGCCAGAAGGTGACTGAACAGGACATGACACATCAGGGCCCAGCCATGGGAGTGTCAGGAATTAAGATAAGTAGAAAAAGCAGAAAGCCTTTCCCGTGACATCATCTCACTCCCCTGGTTCACGGGCAGGACAGGGGTCATTGCAGTGCCTGGCCCAATGTCCCTGAGGCTGCTCCTGCTGGGACAGGGGGCTCGGGGAATGTGGCACAGCTCCTCCCCAACCCACCACTGCCAGACCCGCCACCTCCACGTACAGCAAGAGCCATAGAAAAGGGATCTGGAGCCGAGGTCACATCCTTTTTCTAATGTGAATTAGTCTGAGCACTAAATGAGTTCAGACTTAATTGTAAGCATTTTCTGTTAACTAAGCAAGAAATCTTATAATAACACAATAAGGTGCCATTTCACAGCATCCAAATGGAGCAATAAGCTGGGGCCTCATTTGTATGTATTTTTTTTTCACAGTGATTGCTGACGCTGCTGCTTTTAATATATTCACATTGGCACAGCCATTTGCATTCAGATGCAATTATGAGTTAGAAACTCCCTCCTTTCTGCAAGCTCCAGAAAGGGAGAATTTCAGCCCAGAGACACGTTACTGTTCATTTTGTGGGGTCTAATTAAGGAGTCTGCTCTGGCAGGAATCGAATTCCTATTGTTACCAAAGGGAGCGTCCTGCAAAGAAATAGATTAAATTAAACCAAGCCTTTAAAATTCTCCCTTTTTCTTAACAAAATCTTATTGATCTTGAGCAGAAATAGTTATTTCCTCTGGAAAAAAACGACCCTTTGGGGACAGAGGCCAAAAAAAATGCATGAACTACATGCAGCCATTCCTGGGGAGTACTGGCAGGTCACAGCTGTGCCACACACAGCTGACCACTGGACAGCCAGCATGAGACCCTCATGGGGAGGGTGAGACCCTGATGGCAAACCCACTGCAGACCGTCCAAACCCACTGGAGCCTCCCAAACCCACTGCAGACCCCCCAAACCTCACTCCAGCTTGGCAGCAGTGACAGGGCTCCCCAACGACCAGGTTCCCACACGGCCAGGGCAGTGCAGGTGCTGCCTGAGCAGCAGAGCTGGGTGGTTTCCCAGCCCTACTGGGAAGTGCCACCAAAGAGAAACTGGATAGCTGCACATCCCTCCAACCCCCAGCTTCTCTGAGGAGCCAAAACAACAAATAAAGAAGAGAAATTAAGAAAGCAAGGGAGGCTGAAGCTCTAGGAGGGGAACCAGGGCGGGAGAGCAGCGAGGCTCTTGCCATGGGCACAGGTGTCCTGGCCCTCAGCAGCGTGAGCCAGCACCATCCGTGGGAGCTGGCTGTGGTGTGTGACAGCACCGTGGGTCAGGGCTCAGGGACACCCACAGGCACGCAGTGGCACGGGGAGCTAACATCCCCACAGCTCTGTGAAAGGACTCCGTTTTGGTAAGACAGGTGCTGCCCATCTCGCCACCTCCACTGCCATTCCCAGGAACAGCACAGGGATTCTGGGGAGGAATGAGCTTGGGAGCAGCCCAAGGGCCATGCCACACCAAAATCCCAGCCCACCTCGAGAACTGGTGGGAGCAGGAACTTCGGGGAGTGCCTCAGGCTGGGCCACAACAGAGTCAGAGCTGGACTCTTCAGGTGCTGGTGAGTACCCTCCTCCTCTTCCTCCTCCTCCTCCTCTTTCCAGGAGGGAGAAGTAGCAGAGGGAGGAGGAGGAGGAGGTGACAGTGTAATTACTGCAGCACCTGAGATCTCATAAGAGTGCCATGCAGATTACCTCCTCCCGACAGGCTGGAGCTGTGGTTTATAGTTTACACCAGCATATATCGAATTAACCTCTGAGAAAAAGGTTAAACTATCAATCACGAGCTGCAGTTTAGGGAACTGCATCCCTGTGATGTATGGCACCGGCAGCACGTCAGGACTCAGCCAAAGACTGCTTAAAAGTAACTGGGGATAATGGGCCTGGCTCCTTATGGAGATAGATGTGCCCAGTGTTGACTTTAATATGCTGCATAAATGAGACCCCGGTGTGGAAATATTGCATCACAATGTAAAACAATTTCCTCCATTCAAACAACCCCTAAGTAGACTTCTCGCTAATATTTGCTGGGCGTCAGGGCCAGCCCCTGGGCAGTGGGGGAGGTTCCTGTGGGGTGTGGAGGGCACGGCGGTGGTGGGGTCCTGGAGCAGTGCTGGGGCTGGGACACCCAGGGCAGGGGACATCTGGGGCAGGGGACACTGGACAGTCGCTGGCGCTCGCCCGGACCGGGGCCCCGCGAGCAGAGGGCTTCGATTATCTGCACATGTGTCGAGCAGCAGGGCTGTAATTTGAAGACATGTAACACAGACTGTTTACATTTTTGCAATCCTGGATAGTTATGTGCTGAATTTCCCTACTGGAAAGAAAAACTGCATGAGTGGGGAATGCAGAGGAGGAGGAGGAGGCTTCTCCCCTTCGCGGCACAGGCGATGCATTGCATCTGGCAGCGGGCTCGGGAGCGGGCATGGGCCCTCGCTGCCCCATCTGAGGGGCCCCTCGCAGCCCTGCTCGGCTGAGGGGTCCCACTGGGCAGCCCAGACAGAGGCACAGTCCCCAGAGAGGGGCCCAGGCAAGGGGCAGTCCCCACAGAGCTCCCAGAGAGCCCGGCCACCGTGACCACCAGCTCTGAGTGAGTGGGGACACGTCTGCAATCACAGGCTGGGGACATGTGTTACGAAGTTGGGTTTTAATTGTAATAAATGTACTTGCTAATTCTGGGCAAATCTACTCATTACTGCTGCAGGAACCTTGGGGGAATTGGCAGTGGATACTCCCAGCTGAGCACTGCCCAATTTTTGTTATACACTTTTTATTTGCAACAACTACGTGAAAAGTCACCGCTTTGGCCAAGGAATGGTGATGCCAGTGGTCCCTGTGAGAGCCAGGAGTGTGACCAGCCTTCCCCTGTCACTGCACCCCCCAACACGGGGACTGTGTCACTGCTGTTACCGTGGCTGCTCTCCCATCACCCCGGCCCTGCAGAGCTCAGAAGTGTTCAGGGAACAACCCCTCCGTTCCTCCTCAGATGAGCTGAGACCTGATCTGCTCATTGTGCTTTTTGAGCTTTAAAAAAAGCTGGTCTGAGGTTAGAGCTTCACCTAACGCCGCCTGAAGAATAAGAAAAGGTCAGCAAGACTTGTGAAATAAAAATGTTTCCATCTCAGTTTAGAACAAGCCCAGATGGGTGAGCAAAGTTTAGAAATGGGAAAGAATTGAGCGAGCAGCAATACTGTGAGAAGCTGATAAGAGGAGCTCTAGCAGGAGAATAGGGGAGCCTTGTCTATCAGCCTATTAAAGGCTATTCTTACAAGTTTTTTTCTTTTCATTAATACGCAGGGTGAATAGAACATTGAATAAAAATCAGTACTTACTGCACAATTGTAGGATTGAAAGGTAACTGTCAACAGAAGGATTGGGGTGACAAAAGGGGCCATTTCAGTGCTTAGCAAATGATTTTCGGCTTGTCATTTCAATAGGCCGTGTTTTTCAGAGATTGTGTTTTTTTGAATAGCGTTTATTACCATGCTTTTTAAAAATTTCATGTTGTCTCTTTGCAGGCACCATTCATTTGCAGATGCAGTATTCCTTTTGGGTTGTCAGAGGGATACTGCTTTAGAAAAATAAAGTACAGTCGTCCAGTGAGAAAAAGGATTCTCTTGTGAAGCTAATGGCTGGGAGAAAAACAATCGGGGCAGCTCCTACCTTCTTGCCAGCCTGACCCAGTTTCTCCCACTGTTCTTTATTCATGATCGCGTGGGCCACCGGTTCTCTCCATTTCAAATTACAAGTATGATGCTGAGTAAGATAAAACTTTTTTTAACAGAAAGCCCATCTTCCCTAATGCTCCGATTTTGCAACGGGAGACCCTAAAACCAAACCGGTCGCCTATCTCTCACCCACAGACAAGAG
The DNA here is from genome assembly GCA_013398275.1 of Promerops cafer. Taxonomy (NCBI): domain Eukaryota; kingdom Metazoa; phylum Chordata; class Aves; order Passeriformes; family Nectariniidae; genus Promerops; species Promerops cafer. The sequence continues at coordinate 3,595,431 of VZSE01014217.1, read as the reverse complement.
GTCCAATTCTGCAGCCTTTATTCAGACAAAATCCCATTTCTCTCAATGGGGGCTTTGCTTGAATAAGCAGTGGGCAATTAATGCTCAGACTTTACAAAGGAGATACGTGGGGTGTTTAAGGCTTTGTGCGTATGCCCGAGAGGAGAAGCGAAGTGACAAAGTTTTACGGTTATCTGCCTTAAATAAAATCTTTGAAAACACATGTTGGTTTAATCGAAATGATCATGTTCATTGCTCCATAATTGCTCACATAGGTCCAGAATTTGCATGACACTGTACACTGTGCAATAGTGGTTAAAAAGACTGGCATTAGGATTTCATATCATTTTAACAAAAACCACCATTTTTGGCACCCTGGGCTCCTAAGTAGAGAGTAATCTAGAATTAGTGAGAAATAGATTTCATGGCTTTAAGTCACTTTATAGTGTGCAGGTCTTGAACCCTGATCTTTTGTAAATTGAACCACTTGTGAAAAAACAAAGGGCTCTAATCCCTTTAAACTACCACTGCACATCCCTGGCCCAGCGCCCTTGAGAAGTGATTTAAATGGCGTCGGGTATGGCAGCTCAAAACATACTCAAATCTGTTACGAGGCTGATATATAGGAAGGGACTGGAAGCAGAGCAAAAAAAAACAAAAAAAAACAAACTAATTAAAAGTATTGATGAGTCTGACAGAGAGAATAATATCCTTTAGCCCCTCTGAAAACCACCCTGAGCAAGACTGGGATCCTCCTGGCACGGCTGCGGCGGCAAGGGGGAGAGGAGCAGCTGAGAGGATGAGGGTTCCAGGCACTGTGGTGAAGATTTGCTGGGGCTGGAGGGGCAGGACGAGCTCCCGGTGAGGGTGAGAACAGCCTGGGACACTGTGGAGAAGGTCACTGCCTGTCCACAGCTCCCGCGGTCCTGTGCCTCCTACCCAGCTCAGCGAGGGCTTTGTCTCTTGAAACCACTTTTTCCCCCCTCCTCCAAAATACAAGACACCACTTGTGAACTGTCCCAGGTGACCTGGAGTTTTCTGTGTTAGACAAACATCACACTAATTCAAAAGCACTTTTCTTTGCAATGCTGGCCTTCCATCTCTTTCCTGAGGAGCTGCAGCAATGAAGGGTGTGTTAATGAGGATTATCCTTCCTGCCAGCCCAAGGAACAGCTGATCAATCCATTGAACCTTCATCCCAGCTCCTCCCTGACTCCCAGGTCTGTGGCCCCATGAGGTGTGTGGCCATGGCATGGGGATGGCACAAATGGTGTGACCCTGGCAGGGTCAGGGTGGGATGGAGGGCAGGGTCCCCACGCCGGGCAGAGATCCTGCCACTGCCAGCATTTTCCCTGGCTGGATCCTCCTTGTCCCAGCCAGGACAGCTCCTGAAATGAATGTGCCAGGCTGGCAAGGCATTGCCTGGCACTGTGCTCCAGCATCCCCCCTCCCCTCTGCACGCACAGGGAAGGGCTCTTGGCTAGGCTTGATTTTACACCACTGCAGCACTGAGTGCTGGAGCTCAGGGGCCAGCAGGGACAAAATGTTCAGTTTCCTCAGCAATAGCAGAAAAACAAGAATTTCACTTTGAAAAACTTAAAGCGGTGTTCTTTAACAAACCTGCTGTCTGCTCTTCTCCCAGGGGAAGGCTGAGACAAGGATCTCTGCAGCAGAAATGCCTGACTCAGTGTTTAAAGTGCCCTTGTTAGCCCTGCCTTGATGGCTGTCTGGAGAATCACAGATCCCACCGATATTTAAGGCCATATAATTTGCTTATCTCCTTGTACAGTCTTAAGCAGCCCCTGAAGAGAGAGACAGGCTGCTCCCTTGCAGATGCTTTTGTTTCCAGCTGATGTTCAGGTCACAGCAGAAGCATCAGGTGACAGCACAGGGACCCCACCAAAGCACCCACACTGGCACCAGACCCCATCCTGGCGAGGCAGGAGCACGGACACCAAGGGCTGGGGGGATCCAGCCCCTACCTGACTGTCCTGGCAGGGTCCCAGACTGCCACCTTGCCTTCACTCCATGGGTTCCCTGTGTGCCCCCACAGCCATTCCCTCAAGCCATGCCCTTCACCTTCCAGCCCCCCTCCATGCAGCAGCCCTTCCCAAAGCCTCCCATTGTAAATACCGATGGAGAACCAGAATGAAAGGCCAAGCAGCCCTGTCAGAGCACTCCGGACATTAGCCAGACAAAAGACTTTAAAACAAAGTTCAATTAGGTGTGAAGGAAATAAGAAGCTGCCAGCAGAGGCACGGCTGCGTGCATGCTCTGAGATGCTGGAGCAATATGCAACATAAATGCGTTTGTCTCTGCTCTGACCAGCCTTCCCTGACAGCCTGTGCTCCAAGCCGTACAAACAGAAGCCTCCTGGCATACTTGGAAGATAGTCAACATTTCCAGCTATAATATTTTAATTATGAAGCATGCTGTTGAGTCAGTTATCTGAAGCGACCAGCTCAGGGAAGGCCCAGTGCCACCAGGCGTGGGCTCTAAATGGGATGCTGGGATAATGCTTCTCCAAAAAAGCCAACGAGCTCCTCCCCACAGCCAAGTGTGGAGCTTCCCCCACATCTGGCCGTGCTCTGCAGCATCCCGGGCTCGGTGCCACCACCCCTCCCAGTACAAAGCTTTCCTCAGCAGACACCCACCTCACACCTCTGGGACAGACAAGGATCTGCTGCATCCCCGGCACAGATAAAGTCCCAGGGCAAAGGATGAAGCCACCACAGAGCTTCTCTGGAGTCAGACATGGTTCCTACATCACTGCTGCAGATCTGCATTTGGCTGGAGTTTCTTGAGGGCTTTTTCAGCTGCCAAGGTATCTCCTACTTTCTTGGTTCTTCATCTCCTCTGTGCCACCCATCCTGCCTTCCCAAGTACCCCATGTGTGCCTCTCTCACTGCTTTTCCGTGAGCACCAGTGATTGTTTTGGTTCAGAGCCATGGCTGCTATTGTGTCCTGAGGTATCCCTACTGGGAAATAGAACACAGGAAATAATAAAATAAACAGTTATTGCTAAGTGCAACAAACACCGAGTGCCCGGCCATAACACAAAGAGAACCTGAGAGCTGAAGACATGAAGCCCTGAAGTGCTGGCAGGTTGGACAGCAGTGCCATGGTCAGTGCAGGGATTTTGCTCCAGGGCTGTCTTTACACTAAATTGAAGCTGGAGAAGTTCTCCTCAGGATCCAACGTGAGCCCCGGCCAAGGCGCCGGCAGTGAGCGTGTGTCTTACACCGCGGGCGCCTCAAAGACCTTTTGGGCACGTACAGGAATCTGGGCTGCACAACTGCATCCCAGGGCTGGACAGGGACCACTGATTGTGCTTTAATTGCAGGCTCAGTATGAAACAAGGTGTGGGCCAAAGTGCAGCTCCAATAGGTGCAGCGCCAAGAAGGACGTGGTGCCAGCAATAGATACTCTGGCAAACTCGGTCCTCCAGCTCCAATTATGGAACTTCTCTTATACCACTGTCTCTAAACATTGGCTTCTGACTGCAGTGCCTTTTGCCAAATTGTAATCGCCCTCATTCTGCTGATGGTCAGAACGCCTGGAGCCCAAGCGGGATGTAATAATCACCGAGGAGGAGAAAGCACACTCAGAGCTGATGCTCAGCACAGCGTGTGCAGCGCACAGGGAACGGCAGCATATGTCATCGCACTGTGATTACCTCACAGGAGCTGGAAAAGCACACTTTTCCTGCTCAGACTCCAAAACGATCATAAATTCAAATGGGTTTTGCAGCTTTCTGTGAGGAAGACTCTCCAACAAATCCCACCAGCCGGGGACAGGCCAGGCTGTCTGCAGGAAGGTGTTGGCAGGGCAGTGTCATTCCTGGTGGTGCGAGCAGGACCCACCGACACTGTTCACACCATAAGCCCTGATTTATAGCTTATTAAAATAGAGAGAGTTGAGATAAAATGCCAGGAATAAAAAACTCTGACTGGATCGAGTGTGACTTGGCTTATTGAGTTTGTTTCCTCTCTTTTTATAAGGGCTATAAAAACAAACAGCTCTCACTTGACTAAAGAAATCATTCATTAAGCTCCTCCACTTGTTCCAGCACATCCAGACACATGCAAATAAATTCTGGGTGTCCCTTTCTGGAGCTCATCCCAAGAACACTGGTGGGGCCCATTGACTCCAGCTGTGCCACCTGGGCAGGGCAGGCTGGCGGTGGCACAGTGGCAGTCACACCAGGGGTCCCCAGGATCCCGGGGGTCCTTGGGGCTCCCCCAGCCAGGCAGGGCTGTGTCCCCTGAGGGGAGCCTGGCTGGGTTCACATCCAGCCCAGAGAGACCCCTCAATAAATGTGATTGAGAAGGGAAAGGGAAAGGGAAAGGGAAAGGGAAAGGGAAAGGGAAAGCCTGAGCAGCTGGGGAAGAGAAGGAGGAGCCTGAGGCAAAATTTATTTCTGTCAACTGGTGGTCTATTTCCTTGATACCATTTCCTTGTATACAGATAAGGAGTTATCTTAAATGACCATGTCTTTTTCAATTTGTACTTAACAGTCAGTCCCATTTTCCTTATATGATACTATCACAGCAGGATGAAAAATGCATTACAATAATCCCTGAGGATCTTCATATATCAATATCAAATGGGCTGAAATTGACCTGTTATAAAAACCAGCCTTTCAAGTCAGAAAAAACTTAAATAAAAAAAGCAAATTTCAGAGCCTGCAGGATGCTCCATAACCCGAATGCTCAGGCACAAAGAGCAACGCTTCCAGAATGCTTAATGAAAACAAACCTTCAACATCCACAGCAAAAATATCCTTGCTTTTGGTACGTCTGCTCCATGGTTGCTGCACCTTGGAGGAACGCTGACCCAGGCCAGACCAGGGCATCCACAGCCAAACTGGGCTGAGCCACCGAGTCCTGGACCAGGGATTTGGCACCAGGAACTTTCTCCCAGCCTGCACAAGCTGGAGGGTGGCAGCTGGAGGGGAGGAGGGGAAAGCAGCTGCAGCACCTCAGCCCTGCCCTGACCACCCAGCTCAGTGTGGCAGTGCTGCACCAGGGCCAGAAGGAACCCTGGGACCACGGGGCAGGAACCAGCTGGCTGCCCAGCTCCCCCAGCCTTACCTGTTGGCTGTGGAAACAGAGCACCAAGCCCTGAACATTCCTCCTGCAACCTTCTAAAACAAAAATGTACCTTCAGGCTCTTCCTCACGAGGCAAGGAGAGGATGGGGCACTTCTCTGGGATAACACCCCAGAGCTTCTCTAGCTCCCACTGGGTTCACCCCTCGCTCACATGCTGCTTCTGGCAGCCCAGGAGCAGAGCACCAGGGGCTGCTGTAGGTGAAGAGGCTCTCTCTCCATTCCACACATGTCTGCAATAAGCACAAACACCACATTATCACACCACTTCATCCTGCCTCAACCAGCAGTGCCCATTTCCCTTCCCGCTATCACAGCTATGGGGGATTTGTCATCCAAATTAGAGCTAAAGATACAAAAATACCTCAACAGATCCTAATCAGAAGATGTTTCTGTTGGGAGTTATTGGCCCACCACAAGCCAGTCAGGGTAAAAAAAAGAAAAAAAAAGAGAGAGAGAGAGAAGAGGCTGCAAAGAAGCTGAGCACCAGCAGCTGCCAGTGCCTACAGTGACTCAGGCAAGTCCCAACCACATCCGCTGCCAGAGGAGCTGCTGAGGCACCTCTCACCATACAAGAGGACCCTCAGCTCCAGACCCCAGCACCACAGACTCAGACCACCTTGAAAATCTGGCAAGAGGCCCTGTGGTGCCAAGTACTGGGGCCTGCATTTGCCGAAGCCACATCCCCTGCCATGTCTGTGGGACCAGACCCTGCAGATCCCAGCTCCAGCCCAGCACAGGCACCTGTCCTCAATGCTGAGAGATGCTGCGGTCCCAAAGCAGAGTCCTCCAGGACTGGGCAGAACCAATGGAGGTGGTGGACTGGGTGGGATGGGAAATTATGTATTTAAATAACACCATCAAACACATCAGGACCTGGCAGCGCTCTGCCCAGAGTTTAGGGATTCTCTTCCTTTCCTGTAGTTTTTACCCTCCTGCTCCATCAACTCTCCTGTGTGGGAACTGGGGGCTCTACCAGGCAGAGTCCCCAGCCTGCCACCTCAGCTCCTGGCAGTGCCCTGCTGCCACGCTGCCTCCGACTCCTGTCCCACCATGGCACGTGCGCCCCGTGCCATTTGTCTGCAGGACACCCCGTGCCAGTTTAAATCTTTAAACCTTCCAAATCTCCTGCCTCCAGGAAGTTGGAAGGAGATGTGTGAGGACAGCTCAGAAGAGCCTCGCTCAGCCTTGCTGACCACAGGACAGCCCTCGAGGGAATGGCTTTGGCCTCGGCTCTGCCCAGCTGCCCACGTCGCAGCATCCCTCTGCCCGTGCCAACTGCAAAAGCTGAGCAGTGAAGGGGTCCTGGAGGAGAGCCTGCCAGAGAGGAGCGGAGCGGAATCCTGGCACGCGGTTGCAGGGCCGGCTGCCAGCTTTAAGTGAATTTCATGAGAAGTGCATTGGGCCTCTTATCATTTGCAATGAGCCCTGCAGCTCTGACGAGACACGGGGGGACATAAGTAATGTCGGAACAGAGCCCTTCATTAATTAATAAACAGGAGCGCAAGCTAAAAGCTTTACATCCACCACTGCTAAATGCACAGTTAAAAGCCCTATAATAACCCGTGTTCATCAGATATTCCAGGCACTCCGGCTTGCTCCGAGGCGCGTGTGATGTGACACCATCTACCTGCTGCAGCCCGCAATTAAAGCCAGGCAGAGGCTCAGCCTGCGAGGAACCGAAGCGAGACGCTGCACAGCAACATCACCTGGCAGATGCACCCGACCGTCACGGCATCCGCAGCGCCCGGGCTCGGCTGGCATGGGTGTGCTCAGCACAAATCCCGCCTCTGCCGCGGCTGCCGACCCAGCGCCGCGCTCTCCTGCGCTGCTGGAGCTCGCTGGGGCGGTCTAGCCCTCAGCTGATCTGTTTGTAAAATAACACCTAGGGCTGCCTAAATCATTTTAAACCGAGGCACATTTCGGTTTTCTTGGGTTTCCTCTGCTACCACGTGCCGTGGTGGTTATGCACAAATTCACACGCTCCTGTTCACCAGGCACAGTTACCATCGGCGAACGTGCAAAGTAGATATTAGCAGCCACACATGGCCACTTAGATGCCTGCTCATTTGCATATGCAAACACTCATTTTGCATGCAAAATGTGATTTACAGAAAATGGACATCTAAATCGAAGTCCCAGCATCGGCTCTGCCCCTGCTACTGACAGCACTGACGGTGCTAAACCGTGATGAGCACGGGACGAAAACGGCTGTGAAATGGCCACGCATTGTTGCTGCTTTTAAAGCTGGGGATTCATTAGAATCCATTCATTTTTAAAAGACACCTTTGGAGTGGGTCAGTAGTATCGACCCCTCTACCCTGGCCCTTGCTCTGTGCAGCCTGCCAGACACCACAAAGGAGGAGAGGCTGTGAGGGGTCAGAAGTAGCCCCTTCCCTCTCAACCTGCTCTGATCCCCACGAGTCCACCCTGCTCCGAGCAGTGCCAAGGACATTTTGAAGGGGGGTATCTCTAACACAGAATTCATCAGTGACCATGGGAGCTGATGGGTTTGGAGAAGACTCCACGAGTGTCACCCCAGCCACGTCCAGCCAGTGCTCCTGGAAGATGGCTCTGTGCATCATGCCCGCCCCCACAAGGCTTCCCTGCCTCCCCAGACCTGCTCCCTGGCAGCCCGCTGAACACACGCTCCGGCGCGCTGCCACACACAAAGGAGCCGTTCTGGGAAATCCTGGCTTTCGGCATGACTGAAGTTTATAGCAGAAAGTGATCCTATTTTCAGGCAGATTTCCACTAATGAGCAAAGCCTTGACGGCCATATGCTCCCCACAGCCTCTCCCACTCGCTGCGAGTTCCTTGCGCGTTCTCCGTAGTGGGGAAGAGACATGATGCATTTCCGTGCTGTTTCGTGATAACATAAGGACTGTAAGGCTTACCCGTGTTAAATTAAAGAAATTTAAAACAACAGCAGGATATACAACTTAATTCCTTCCTTAAGGCTGTGCTGTACAGTTCAGTAGGCCAGGCTCCCGTGCACAGGGAGCTGGGATTGCTTCCCTCTGACCACGTGGAATTAATGCTGCACGCGTGACACATGTGTGAGCAAGGTATCAGACCCCTTATCTATGTAACATCACACAATTATTTACAAACACCTCTGAAGAGGAAGACAGAACAGCATTTCTGTACAGCATAAAGGCCCATACATCCTCTTACAAAACTCTGAGATACACAGGGCTCTGCATCCTGTAAGACAATCGAGAGCTACTCTCTTTTTATATGCCCAAGTTCTCTCTCAGATCTCAGGACAAGCAATCCTTGAAAACTCTGCAAAGCTAAAAAAACTTCTTTATCCTTGTCAACATTCTAAGTGACATATTGGAGAGCCAGAGAGGTCTTTTACGTGACCTCATGGAAACCCCACCACAGGGGTGCAATCTGCGTTCCTCTCTCTTTGGTTGGGCATTATCATTCTTTTAGAACATACTTAGAAAATACAGGTTGTTAGTTGGAGCTGGAATGCTTGTTCAAAAGCTTTAATAATCAGGTAATGAGAAATATTTCTTTCAAAAAGGAACTGGGATATTTGTGTGAAATTCTGGACCTGATGAAATGCTACAGTTAAAAATCACAGAATTACAGAATCATTTATGTTGGAAAAGACCTTCAGGGTCATCAAGTCCAGTCTTCCCCACCTTGTGAACTAGAGCAGAGCACTGAGTGCCATGTCCAGTCACTTCTTGAACAGGTATACCCTGTTTGTGCATGTATTTTCCTGCATCTCCAGCTGAGCTGAGCACCCCAATATTCAAAGTGACGAATGTGATGCTTGGAGTTGTTCCCTCGCCACTGGCACCATCACCCAACGACAATGACTTTGCAAAAAGAGAAGAAACAGCTTCAGAACAAAGTTTGAAATAGTTCCTATGGTTTGTGCAGCTGCTAAAGGCAGACAAAAAGTCAGCGAAATTCTCGTAAGCAGCACGACACACCTAGGTTTATGTGATAATAAAAGCATGATTTGACATTCATTCTCTGCTTTCTGTAGCAAATCCCTGCGCAAAGCTTCTTAGCCACCAACCCAGCTGGATATGTGGAGCAGCCAGGCTCCCACAGAAAGGGTTAAAAGAAAATGTTATACTAAAAGAAATCTCTCTACAAGTATAAAAAAAGAAAAATGATTGTAAATTCCACCAGGGGAATTCTGCCATGAATATGCTTCACCTTTCGCAGAATCTCCCACCCTGCCTCAGAGGATAACTGACCTTTGGAGAAAAATAATGAAAAGAAGAAATTCCTTGGAGAAAATAATGTGGCCAGGCCTCAGTAATGAGATCTGCTCCCTTTATGTTGCTATGACAACCGCAGTCATTTTATAATACAAAATACATGAATGGGAAGAGGGCCATCTCCTCGCGCCGGGGCCGGCGCTGCGGCACCCCCAGCCCTCGCACGCTCCTCACAGGACAGCAACGTTTGGCTCGATTCGTGCTCCACTCCACTGCCTCTAACGTGCACGGGGTCAAGGAGCCCAGCTCCTCTGAATGCTCTGATTCTGGCTCCTGAATGCGTTTCTGGGTGGCAGGGAGGTGTGGGCAGGGAGCAGGCACCCCGACCGGCCGCGCTCACTGCGCCCAGCCTTGAACCCTCAGCAAGGCACACAGGGCAAGGCTCACCACAGCTCCGTGCAGCCTCCAGGAACTTCAGCCTGGAGATGGTTCTTGGAAAGAGTCTCCTGCTCTTGACTCAAAATCACAGGTTTTCCAGCCATTTGAGTTTGTGGCAATGAGGAATGAGGAGGCAGAGTGTGCCGGTCCCAGAGCAGGTTCCAGGCCACTGGGAGCTGCCTGGTGAGCACACCTCTGCTCTGCAGGGACACAAGGAGATGAGCTTCTGTCAAATCAGATGTCAACAAAGTGGGAAGATTTGTGTGAGAGCCTTAATGCACATCCCAGGCTTTTCCAGAGGAAGATACACTTACTCCTGGCGTGCGGGGCTTTCCAGCTTGCCTCAAACCACTTCGGTGTGTGAGCACCATCATAACTGCTTGGACTAAAGGTGGCCCAAAGTCAGGGCAGGAGTTGGAAATGGAGAAGTCAAGGGGGACCTCAGTATGGTGTTTCAGTTAATCCAGAGGTTCAGAGTGTTTCCTGTTTCCCAGGTGGTCTGCGGGGAGACCTGTGCTCGCTGCACCGTCAGCACAACTGCTCAAGGAACTGGAGTGCTGGGAAAACTACAAACCCAGGTTTGCAAATGAAGAAAACAGCCAGAGACACAGAGGAAACCACGAGGGTGGAGGAAAAGGAGGCTGGGAAACCAGGAAAAGCTCCAGCCCATGGTGTTACACAGCTCAGGAAAGGAGCAGAGTGGAGAAGGGCCCCAGGGCTGTCTGATGGGATGAGCCACAAGGGCAAATGGGACAGGGTTATTTCCATCTCCCTCTCTGCTGTCCTTTCATGGTGACATTTCCCAACAAACAGAGATTGGCAGGAAGGGGTGACAAGATGAGGGAAACAGGCAGACAAAAGCCAGACTGCTAAAATCAACTGCCATTCTCCAGCTATTTCCAGTAGCTATGACAAATGTGCCCAGGACAGGTTGTTGGGTTTTAACTTCTGAGTCACAAGGACTTTGAAAGGAGGTCTCTCTTCTCTCCAGCACCTGAAGTAGCACCATTAGTCAGACCTCTGATCTCCCTGCTCCACTCAAAATACTTTGACTTGCCTCTGGCAACAGGCTGGGGACCATGGAAGGATTTCTGCAATTATCTAATGATCTGAAAACAGCAGAAAGGCATCAGGAGCAGCCACTACCATGAGATCAGCTTCAAACAACCCAGGTGCAGGGGGCCCAGGCATTGCCAAAGTCGGTAAAATTTAGGTTGCTCCCTGATTGGTACCTTCTATACACGTGGAATTTGCATGTGGGCAGCAAAATCCACCTCATATCAAATACCAAGGCAAAGGCTAATTTAAATTCTTTTTGTTCGGTAGTATGGAACAGTAATAAATCTGGGAAACCACTGGAAAGAAGTTTAAGAGGACATACAAATTGCAGTCACACATCAGCAATTAGGAATCCCAGGAAGGAGAAAGCACCTGTCTTGGTCTTTATTGAATATTATTCTCAATTAGAATATTCATCATGCACACAAGACAATTCCTTCATTCCAACTTCCATAGACATGTCCAAATTACATCATATCCGCAGAACAGAGGGAAGGAAGTTATCTTAATCTGTCTCTGAATAAAGCATTATTGAAACTCTCAGTGGTCCTGCCTGAAGCTCACTGAGGTGCAGAACTCTGGCAGATGCTGCACAGAAATACGACTGCCTGGGTGAGCCTCCCAAAACAGCTTGCAAGAAAATGATCCCATTAAGGCTGAGGCTTCCCAAGCAGCCCCCATGAGTGGCTGGCAGGAGGCTGAGGCTCTGGCTTGGAGGGGAACATGTACTGCACAGCAGGTGGACTCCAAGGATGCTGCTGCCCATGGGGAGGGTGGTCCCACCTGGACGCTGTCCAGGCGTGTCATGCAAAGGAAAGCAGCTACAAATTCCTGCTGCCTGGAACCAAAGGTGTGAGCCATTCCTTGCCTGGAAAGCCGTGCTCTGGACAGAGCATGTGCTGTTGTCTGCGGGGTTCGTTAAATCTGAGGTTACTCTTTGCCTGGGGCTACCCCTGTGCAGGGCCAGCTCTGGGAACAGAGCTTCAGTTCAGAACCTTCCTACCCCTGTGCCTTGTCCCTTCCCAGCGATGCCAGCCAGACTGCCAGGTGTTTTCTAATAACAGATCATACATTTCAGGCCAGAGGGATCCTCACGCTCATCTGGCCTCTGGTAAGCAGGAGAACAGACCTGAGGGCTTTTCTGTCTCCATTCCTAATACAAATCCCATGTCTCTGCTTGAAGTTTTGACAGGACTCCTTTGCAATGAAGGCTGGAAACCCCCAGGATGAGAGCTGCATTGCCACGGCAGGGGTGTTCATTCTTGGGTCAATAAACCCAAATCCCACAGAGGGGACAGTGCACAGCCACAGCCCTTGGAGAAGGTCCCCATCCTGTCTGTAGGGATGTGGCTGTGCAGGCACATAGAACACGTGGTTGTGAGAGGTAACAGAGCTTCCAGCTCGGTCCTACGCTGGCTCACAGAGAAGTTACATTGGCCAAAATATCAGATTTAGGATTAAAAAAATGAAGCTGAGGCAACGTGCTTTAAACAGAAGTCCCTGCCCTGGAGAGAGGGGTCCCTGGCTCCTTGCACCAGCCAAAGGAGGAGACACACACCTAGAGGGTGAGCAGCATCCCTGCTCCCAGCACCATCTTCCCCATGCAGCTCCAGCCAAGCACCTGGGCAGGTGAAGAAGAGCCACAATGCTCTGCCACACACTGGTGCTGTCACCAAGGGAGCCTGGGCCCCTGGGGGGATCTCCGTGATCCTGCCCACCTCATCTCTCTCCTGGGTCCCTTTGAACCATCACCTCTCACTGCCACTTACCAGGTTTCTTCAGAAATAAAAGGTATTGAGAAAAATCAATGATAATTCATTGTATCCCATGATTTTTAAAGGCAATTAAGGCAAAGACAAGGTAAGAGGTTAGCAAAATCTCTCATTCTTTAATATATTGTATTTTCTCATTAATTCCTTAATCTTGTGACAAATTCTCCCAGGCAGAGGGCCAGCTTCCTGCCCACTTGAACTCTGGCTGAGTTTTGAATGAAGCAGGTAATGCCTCAGCACCAGCCATGTCTGGTGCTTCCCAGCTGCACTGGGGAGCTGTGGGGGTCCATGGGGGATCTCCTCTGGCCCCTCAGCTTGTCCTCTGACCCTGCACAAGGAGAGAGCCTTTCCTACAGCAAACACGGGGTCTGGGCAGACAAAGCTTCCTCAGGGCACAAGACCTAAAAGCAGTGGCAAAATGTTCCCATGCAAAAAGAAGTCTGTGCTCCCCAGTTCTGTCCCTGCTCATTTGCACCAGAGTTAATAACTAAATTACTGCTAATTAGGGATACTATGAATGAGAACACATCACGCTTCTGCTAATCGCCAGTGTTTCTGTGTAATGTCTGGAAAATCAGAATTATTAATGAAGAAGTTATTTTGGAATTCTGAGTTTAATTCCACAAATTCTGGATAATGGCAGTCTGGTTTGCCAGCTAATTTTCACATCATAACATCAAAACCCCTTAATTAATAGTGAGCTAATTAGAAAACAACAACTTAAAGACAGCAAGAAAAGTTCTTTCCATAAAGAGAGTTGGGTTGGAGTGAGGCAGCACAAGCTGAAGGGGCACCTGGGGAAGGGCAAGGGGTGGATGGGGATGGGTGAGAGGAAATTCTCAGTCTGGTTTTGAGCAAGCTTCAAATCAATTCTCTTTGAGTGACTCGCCACAAGGCCTCTCCTTGGGAGAGCTGGGAAATGTCTCCTTCCCTCCTTCTGTAGCCCTGGGAAAGGCAGATGCAACGTTAACAACCTAAATATTTACCTGCTTCATTTTGTTTCCTAGTTATTAGGAATATTTTCCATCACTCCGCCTATCTAAACAGAGTTTCCCCCAAAACAGCAAATATTAAGGCCCTTCATTCTACAGAAATTTATTACTATGGAGTAAAAATGCTACTGTATTCCAAACACTGGCAAGAAAGCCAGGAGGCTCCACTCCTGCCAGCTTTTAATAAGATACACATTGGAGCTGCATGTTGCTCGCAAGTTGCATGTTTATTTAAACAAGAGTTTCCAAGTGTTTAGGGACAGAGGTTGCTACAACAAGTTCTTATCATCAAACACAATGGTGCTGAAACGTTCAGGAAGGAGAGTTACAAATGGAGTAACTCTGCAGAATAAATCACTGATAAATTTTCAGCACAAGCAGTTTTAATGCAGGATGGAGTACTGTGGATCCTGAGTTTTCGAATGGATGTACTCACTCCTAGGATGGTTTGGGACCTATTATGAGATGAAATGATTTATTTAGGGATTTCAAATGCTTTAAATAAATCTTTCTTTTTGCCTCTGAATTACATATTTTTCTCGCAGAGCCAGAGATTTGACACTTTCTTGAGGTAATTCTGCAAGGCCAGGATCACCCAAACCTTCCTGCTCGCCTGATGACAGAATCGTCTTCAGTGACTTCCAAAAAAACAAAGCAAAGTGTGCTCAGAGGCTGCCCCTTGCCTTCAGTGGTGATGATAAATGGAGCTTCTTAGCTTGATTGTACTGGACATTGTCACACACAATATAAAATATTCCTGGCAGTACAGCTGCTGAAGGGATGCCACTCAGGTTATGGGGTCATGCTCAGGAAATGTCCCTCCGCAGACGCCCGTCCAAGCTCTACCCACTGCCTGTGCCCCCGGTGCTGGACGTGGAGAGAGGGTCACACACGGGCCTGTCCCTGTTAATGGCTTAGCCTCTGACCCCTCAGCAATGGAGGGACCCAGGCCCCAAGTCTGGATGCACCGGGCGCTCGCCCAGCGCTGGCTCTGAGCAGGTCCCGCAGCTGGTGCCCTCTGCGGCTCTCCCCGGCACGCTGGGATCTCTGCATGTCCCCACAGCGCCGCTGGGAGCTGGCACAGGGCTGGGCACACACCGAGGCACCCTGCCGGAGCACCCACAGGGCTCAGCACCCCTGGGGCTGGCACTGCTGCGAGACCTCGAGCCACACGCGGCAACAGCCCGGGGCAGAGGTGGGAGCATGACCCCGACGGCGCCGTGCCTGGGACCAGCCCTGGCCCTGAGGCAGGAGCCGTGAAGGGTCCGGTTTAATGAGAGCTGAAAGCTGCGGGAGCCGCGTGTCGGTGCCGCGGGCTCGCCGGCCGGTCCGCTGCCCGGGAAACCGGCAAATGTCAGAGGCGATCGGATCTCAGCCTCCTGCGTGTCAGCAAAGAGCTCGCAGACGTGAATCCCTCAGCTCTGCCGTCTAAACGCACCCATACGTGCCCTCCACATCCACATTACCCACCAAAGCACGGGGGTGAGGAATAAAGTCCGTCCCGCTCTCCCTGACCCATCTTTGACACCCGCCATGGACACCCCAGCGATGGAGAGGGAGTGGCTTAATTAACTTCACTCTTACTAATCTTAGCCGGGCTCTGAATGTGATGGACACTTATTGCATCAAAGCCGGATGGGGATGCAGGCTCCAAGCTGCTCCCACTGAGCCTTCATCACTTCTCCCGGTCCATAAACTGGGAGCCACATCCAGCCCTGGGCTCCAGGCCGGCTGCTGGGAACCAGAGGAGGAAGATAAGCAATCCTCTGCTGCAGTGCCACTGAAAACTGCTGGGCTCGGTAAATAAAAGGAGTCTCTAAATATTATTTTTGGTAGGGATTTTCATCTGAAAAAGTAAAATGCCATAAATCAGGCACAATGCTACAATCAGCACATACTTGTGACTAAATGCATCCTGTAGCACATTTCAGCATAAATTACAGCCATTTGATTTAGACTTTGCTGCACAAAGCCATATTATTTAAATTCAGCCAGAATTGAGTCCACTCACATTGCTATACACTTATAAAACATAGTCATGATTATTGTCATAAACTTCTGCAAACTGGCTGTTGAGTTACTTTGCCACATCATCATCTATAGTAAACAAGACTTATTTTACATTTTTCTCTCCTTTCCTGACAATCTGCCACAAAACGTTCTGCAGAATTGAGGCTGAAGCTGTGGCCAGATTCCCAGAGCACGTGCACAGCAGTACCTGTACCCTGGGGAGGACACAAAAGCCTGCTTGCAGCCAGAATCATGGAATCATTAAGGCTGGAAAAGACCCCTGGGATCAAGCTTTAAGTTCCCATGCAGGACCCTGTGCAAGGCTCCCCATGCCCACTCCTAGCCCAGAAGTGCAGGTAGGCAGGAGAGGAAAATCAAATGGAAAGGGAGGCTGTGGGGTGTATTGCAGGGCAGCACTTCTGAGGGGTGTCTCAGTGGTGTGAAGCTTCACCCTGTCACAGCAGCACCGTCAGTGTCCCTGTGTCCTGCCTGACCTCCAGGGAAAGCAGTGACCCCCAGCACACACCTCCCCATGGGACACAGGCACCAGCTCCTGGCTGGAGCATCAGCTCCTGGCTGGAGCATCAGCTGGCTCCTTTTGGTACCAAAGCATTCCCTCCAGATGCAGAGCTTTTGATTTGTGAATCATTTTTTGTTCTCTGTGCAGAACCTACAAGCTCATCCCTAGAAGTGGTGTGGGCAGGAGTGAGACATGGAGAATGCTGCAGTTTTGAAGTTTTCCAAGTTCATCAAAGAAAGTCAGAGTGTCTGGCCTGAATAACAAGTCCCATAACTATAAAACTGTCCAGTGCCCCTTTCCCTGCCATGATGGCAGCATTCCTCCCCAGCCTGGGGGGACCACTCACTCACTAGCTGGCTTGTCTGACTAAATTAATGTTTTACATTTCTTGTCTAGTTTGCAAACTTTTAAAAAATTAATCCCATCATTTCAACAAGTGTAACAACTAAATTATCATCTTTACATGATTAAAGTCTCTGCTGCGTCTTTTCTTGGCAAACATTACATGCCCATAATTTTACTAAATGTAATAAACCAACCATAGAACTATTAATTTTAGCATGGTATTCATGACAATTAGAAACGCATGAACCTTAAAATGATAAAAACTGAAATGAATACCAAAATAGCATGAAACACAAGAAACCAGCTTCTCAAACCAGGGAAATGGATATTATTGTCTGGTGTCACAACATCCATTTCAAGAGAAAGCCCCAGCACCACCTGGGATGCCACAGGCTGGAACGTAGCAGTGCTTGGGGTAGGGGCAGCAGCTCCAGCTGGCCCCAGTGGGAGAAGCCCCACTTTCACCAGGACCTGGTGGGATGGGGGAATAGCACCGACAGCACAGTGCCCCCACAGCAGCTCAGCTGGTGGTGGATGGCTGCAGGAATGCACCTGTCAATCCCCCAGCCTGGGGGCTTCATTCTGAAACCCTCCTGGCTGCAGACCCACCACGGGGATCCCCACTTGTCCCACTGCTGGGCTGGGTGTCCACAGGGAGCTCTCCTGTCCTCAGGGGCTCTGGCCAGAGGAGCCCCCACCTGCAGTTCAGTTGCCCCTGACCGCAAGCTGAGAGTTCCACTGTTTCCTAAGACCTGGAAATTATCCCTTTTAACTCACATGAGAATCACATGAGTGAGAAGCTCCTTTTCCTCACTTTCAACAGCTGAACTTTTTCTTTTTTTAAAAAAAGAAAAAAAAAAAAAAAGAAAAGAAAAGAATAGGCAAAAAAACTAGACACTGAGTATTTGATCCAAAGCCAAAAACAACCTTTGGTATCAAGGCATTCCTGAGCTGCTTTGTTTATAGATACCAAAATACACACACACCACCCCACACTGCTGCAACCACATAAAGCACAAACCGCTTCCATCCGCGCGGCCCACGGGCACAAATCACACACTCAGGCCACAAACACCCGGGGCCAGCAGCCGGACTGGGGCTGGTGGCCACTGGAGAGCCACTGCCAAGGGCCCAGCCCAGCCCTGTCGCTCGCCCTGCTCGCTATGTCCTAGTTTGCAGAATTCCTGACGGACTGGACGGTTCTGCGTTTCCTTTTCCATTATTGCTGATTGCCAAAATATTTGTGCAGTGATGGAATTTGCCTGCCAGAACTAGAGCAGGAGGAGGGAGCTCTGTTTTCGTCTGACCTCGAGTCAGGAGAGGTTCTGGGTCCCCGGCTGGAACTACTGGAGCTGAGCTCTGGCTGGAGCCCAGCGCTCCTCCTGGGACGAGCCCGGGCGGGCTCTGCCTGCCCTGCACTGGGGGACGGTGGGAGGGCTCCTGCCTCCAACAGGACAGAGCAGCCCAACCCATAGAAGGAACCGGAATGTTTCCACTTTGCCTGAGCGCGCTAGGAAACTTTTGGAGAGACTATTTTAGCAAAATATGCTAAATGCCTCCAGATCGATGCCTGTGAGTAGGAAAAATCAAATAGCTTTGCCATCATAAACAGCAGAAGGATGGCAACCAGAGGAGTCCAGCAAGCAGTGGGACAAACAGGAAAGAATTGGAAATTTCCAGGGCATTGTTTGAAATGCAAGACAGAACATTCTGATCTACTTTTACTGTTTTGATGTTACATTTCATGTTTTAAAACACTCCATGCTTTTACAGAAACACTGCAAAGATGTCAAAGGAATTCAAATACACCAACTGCTCTTTACTTGGCTCTCCTTAGTCATTGCTGATTAGCAACATTTCCATCAGAATGGAGGCAAGACATTTAAGGACAGCCACATGGTGCCACTTTGGTCCTCACTAGGCCAACAGGAAAGAAAGGAGAGGTCTCCTTCTCTCACAGAAAGTTGGGCAGCTCCCAGCTCCAGCTTCACCCCAGAATCTGGGCAGGTGCCCTGTAAGACAGCAGCAACATGCCAGGGCACAACCTTCTCTTGATGAGAACAAGCAAGAACTTCCCAACCAAGTGGTGACTCATAGGAGGGGCACAGAGAGATCAGCTGTCACCAGCCTGTGGCACACTGGGAATAGACAGCACAGGCACCCACTGCTCCTTCCTGGGGATGGGGAGGCAGCAGGGGAAAAGGTACAAGAGCACTTTTCAAGGCACTGAGCAGCCACCCCACACAAGGGATCACTGGCTCCTGCCACGGACATTGGCCCAGCAGGGACAGCGTGGGGGAATGGTGACACCGCTGTGGCAGCAGCATCCCAACCATTCCCATGAGCACAGGCAACAGACACCAACAGCTGCCAGGCCCAGGCTCACACATAAAATCTTATCCACAGGACCCCATTTCCAGCACTACCGCTCCAGCCCAGGGCTCCGTGTCTTCCCCGCTGGGGGCACAGCTCAGCCCTGGCGAGGCTCTGAGCTGCCTTCCGAGGGCTGCAGGTCTGAGGACACCGTGGGTCACAGCTCTGCTGCAAACATGTGTCCTTGTGATGATTTTGGCAACAGAAATGGCCTAAATATTTGTTCAAGAGTAGTGAGTGTCTTTGTGTGTCAGGCACAGAGAGACTTTTCTTCTGCGTCTGCTCAGCCATTTATCCTGCTTTGTTGCTGCCAGTTGGAAGCTGTGCTGTGCGATCCAGGCCCTCACAGAGCAGGATGAATTCTTAGCCTGGCAGAGGAGTGTCTTGCTGAGCCCAAGCCCTCAGACTCAGTCTCACGTCTCTCACCATGTGTACACAAGTGGCACAGCAGGTTCTCACCCTCAGCTCCGGGCCGTGGCTCCCCACAGCCCCACGCCACCTGTGCCCTCCCCCGGGGAGCTCTTACTGCCCCTCCACATGGGACAAATTCATGTTTCTGTGGCATGAGCCATTCCCATGCTTCCAGCACTTTCAGGACATAAGCTTCACTCTCCTGGCTCAGATTTTAAGTAAACGAGCATTTCTCTGAGACAAACCATTACAGGAGGCAGATCAGATTTGTTCATCAATCCAGTTAGGCAGTCAGATATTATGCCCCCAGGAATGTGCTCTACTGGCTTAGCACCAGGTTTAGGAGAAAGGTGGGAGAGTGCAAAAACCCTCTGATAAGGTCACAGCACATGTTCCACCTCCTCAGGCTGAAGAACAGGACGCCAGAAAAGCAGAGGTGGCAGATTAATCCACTTACAAGACATCTCCTCACAACAGGCTGTTCCCAGCTTTCCTCACACTAAGGGAAAACAGGTTTTTCAGAGATACAGCCCCAAAGTTGATGTCTCCCCAACACCAGCCAAGGTTCTCCCTTTGAATGGCTGCTGATGGAGCAGCATCTCCTGCAGCCATTGCAGGCCAGGGGGGCAGTGGGAAGCTGGAGCTGGGCAGGACGTGACCATCATTTGTACATTTTACGCTCTGGAGAGTTTTACATTTTATTGTCTTATTTTTTATTGTCTAAGCCTTTCAAAAAGATATTGGAGCTGTCAAATCTAAAGTCTCCTGATGATAAGCATGCTCTGTAGAGGAGGTCCTGAGGCATTACCGTGAGAAATGCCTTGGGAGCTGCTGGGGCTGAGGGTCAGCCCTGTCCCTGGTCCCTCTACAGGGCTGCACTCAACAATTAGTCTCTAGTGAAAATCAGCCACAGAAGTTCAGAATTTTTTTTTCTTCCATTTCCACAGATCACCTTCTGCTCCAAACATGGAAACCATATGGCAGACAGGTCCTATCCCCTGCCAAGAAATTCCTTCTTGATGAGATCCCTGTAGCTATCGCTGAGGCTACATGGGCTTCCAGCAAGGGAGTTCACTTTCTGCATCAGACAAACCCTCCAAGCAACCCAGGGAGGAAGAGCAGGGTTCGAGGTGCCAGAATTCATGCTGTGGCTGTTGCCTGTTGAGAGTAATTGCCCTCAGAGGGAATATTGTCATGCTTGGATTTTCCTCCCTGTCCCTCCAGCTGAAGCCAGCCTCGCTCCACTCTGCTGCAAGCAACAAGGCACAGCTCAGCTGGAGGCTGGAATCTGGCTGCAGACCCTCTTCTCCATCTGAGGGGCATAGGGGGAGCACAGAGAAACACAAACTGTGAGTGTTTCACCCACAAACACGGTCCATGCTTGGGGCCAGCTAGGAATTACACCATTCTGGACAGGCATGGGTTTGTTGAGGCATAAAATCCAAAATTCAGCCCCATGTTGGGAAACTTCATCTAAAAACTGTACAAGTCCATGGCACAGCCCAAGACAGGGAGCAACAACAGCAAGGTGGGGGGAGGTTTACACCAAACCCCCAGAGTCCTGGTGTCAGCTGACATCCCCCCACACCTGCTGCTGGCTCAGAGCTTTGTGGGAGCATCCCACCCACACGGACTGGGGATCCCACCTCATTTCTGGGGGGTTACCTTGCATTTAGCTCTGGGGTGATGCATCACGTTGGCTTGTGACCATTGAACCAGAAGAGTCACAGCTCTGCCCTCACTGTTGACACCACCCATCTCCGTGTCATCTGCAGGCACTACCAGCAAAGGTTTTTTTCATCATTGTTGTTAAATCACACATTAAATCATGTCAGAATGTTCCTTGGGAACACCACAGGGAGCGACACCGCCATTACTGACCAGACTTTGAAATCTGTCATTAAGCCATTTTTTAATCCACATAATATGTGCTATTAGCTACAGGTTCTCTGGGCAAAATGTCAAACATCTTCCAAAAAATTGAAACACACAGCACCAACTGTGCTACGCTTCCTAACCAGGCCCAGAATTTGATCATACTGGACTCTTCATATGTTTTCTCGCAGCAGGAGCTGCCTGTCCCTGCTCCACACAGCACTGCCAGATCAGCAAGGGAAAGTGCATAACATGTCTGGCCATTGCTGTAATTAACTGCTTGTTCCTGCAAGGGACTCCCGAGTTCCTGCTCCCGGGCTGCCCTCTACTTCCAGAGCAGACGGAATCTCCCCAGCACGCTCAGTCACTCCCTGTGCCCCACTCCAGCACAGCACGGTGTAAAACAGCCCCAGAAAACTGCAGGGAGAACCTGCCAGCAGCCAGACCTCAAATAAAATACACAGCAGCACAGTGAGCCCTGCACAAACCCTGTGAGTGTGCCATGAAATTCCAATGATTAGTCAATCATTGGGGATCAATAGTGTTCCCAAGCTCCTGTGGTTTTTGGGCAGCGGAGGCAGTGGCTGCTGGGTCAGGAATTGTCAGATGCCTCAGGAGCACCAAGTGCAGGAGAGTGGGCAAGTGCTGGGCAAACAGCAGGCAGTGTGCTGGGAGATGCTGTGCCACTGCAGCAGACACAGGACCCTCAGGGGACCCTGTGTCAAAGGCAGCAGGCCCTGAGCAGCAGAAACTCTTCTGGCCCTCAGTGCAACACCAGCTCATTCCCCTGCCCTCCCTCAGGCAGCACCTGGACCCCTGGTGCCACTCAGTCACTTCTGCTGGCCCATGGTGCTCAGCCTAACCTTTGCCCAGCTGACGATTCTGGTAGATGGTATGGGCTGGCCAAGGCTGTTTTCTGTGGGGTCCTGTGCCAGTGACCACAGTGCAGGGCACAGCCACCATCCCGGCTCTCCAGAGTGGACCGGCAGGGCCACGCTTGCTGGAGAGCTGGGAAGAAAAAAAGTCAATGAGCACGGTGAAGTCAAAACAGATTCTGGCAGAGTCTAGGCCATCCTGAAGTGAATATTACTTGGGACTAAATTGTTTTCCTTATCTAGCAGTTTGTCCTAAGGAGCTGGACTTAGCCTCCCAGCGAACCCAATAAGTCTTTCAGTTTGACTGGAAACTCTACATTTTTCCTTTTTAGAAAAATGTCACAGACATTCCTCTGTTTCATTACTCTCTGCTGCTTCTCCTTTCCTTCCCATTAAAGCTCTGGCGAGAGGAGGCCAAGCTGAGCGCCAGTGCGGGGCTGGACACAGGCCCAGACTGTCTGGACGTGGCTCAACAGTGGAAAGACCTATTGTTTTCCTTGGCAGGCGACTGGTATTTTTCCTTATGCCCAGAAAGGCTGAGCCAATTTACAGCCCATGACCTGTGGAGGGGGAGGAAGAGCCAGACTCACGTCCCACCCTTTTCCCCCTCCAATAATCTCAGTCTGTGGAGGCACCACACACCCTCCCGCTGGGCAGGGACCATCGCCCTGAAAATTAATTCCTGTAACCAGGGCAGCAGTCCTTCCCCCCAGGTATCCTGTGGCCCTCAGGTTTATCATACAGTCAGGATCTGATCCTGAACATAACCCCAGGGAGTGGGCAGCCTCCCTTGCTCCAGAGCAGCCTCCCAAGCCCTTCCCATGCTCGTGGGGCTGTCCCAGGGGATGGCTGGCACATCCTGCTCCTGCCTGGACAGAGATCCCACCAGCACGGCCCCCCTGATGCTATCTCGGTACTTCCAGCACCAGGGCAGGCAGGAAGCACAGGGCTGTGGGAAAACTAAACAAGGAAGTTTGACGAAGTTTCTCACACCACCGAGTAGATTTGCTCCCTTCTCACTGAAAACCACTGGGCACAAGTTCAGGTCAGGACTTGCCTTATCACGAATTGTTTCTCCCAGGCCTCAATACCTTCAGCAGCTTCCACCGTCCCACTCCTGGCACCATCCCCGGGCCGCAGCACAGGGGCCTGGATTGTACTCCCTGCATTTAGGCAGGGAAAGAGCCGTAAGTACACACGGGTTGAGTCTGGTGATAGCTGAAATCTCTCCCAGGGAAGCTCCTTCTGGGGCATGAGAATGGGGAAAAACTCAACATTTCATCGAGGGTTTGGTCCCTAGCGTTCCAAGACTTTCCCCACCTCAGCTCCTGAATCCCCATTTACCTCACTAAGACAAGAATCACTGCAGCTTTACAAAACTGAAATCCTGCACTGAAGCAGCAGATCTCCCCAGGCTGGGGGAGGTTTCCAGACCTGCCCTTTCATCCATCAGCAGGATAATGCTCAAAAAAGGAAAAAACAAAAGAGTAAAGCAGAGGGTTTGCTCAATGCATGCATCCTTCCAGCTTTTCATATTAATTACTCCTCTTCCCTCCCAAGCCTCCACTTGCCAAGCACTCTGCCCTACCAGCCAGACAAAGTCCCACAAGCCCAAATGGCCTTTTCCCACTGGCCTGCACCCGCAGCTCTTCACAGAGTCTCAGTTTAAAGGGGAGCTAAGAGCAAGTGTGACCCCAATCAAGCCCCATCATCTGCACCAGTTCCTGGTCCCAGACTCTCCCATGGCCTCAGCTCGCACCTGGGGGCCGCACAGATTATGCAGGGTGCCTGGCATGGCAGGGAGCACCACGGTGCCCACGGTGCCAGCGGGGCTGTGGGCACACAGGAGCCGCAGGACCCGCACAAGGAGAGGTTGGGTTTGGCCTGTGCCCCAGAGCAGTCTGGCTGTCCTCACTATAGCCAGAGCCCAAGCACACGAGACCCCTCACGCCAATGCCCATGCACACAAGGAACAGGACATTCCTGCTCCCCTCGGGCTGTCCTCAGGAGCCAGGCAGAGCCCCTGAGGCTTTGGCCAAGGGTGGTTCCAAATCCCCATTTGCATCCACTGCCCACCCCAGTCCTCAGCAGCTGCAGGCCCCAGTCCTTGGGGAACTCTTGGAGAGCACTTCCCACCATCAGAAGGCAAATACGGCAGGTCTTTGAACTTAGCAAGATACTTGCAGATACTTAGCAAGATGATGACAATGGACATTAATTATAGCCCAGATTATGTACTTCATCCACCACGTTTCTGCAAGCTGCAAACCCCCTGAATGTCCTCAGACAGAGACCTCCGTGAGCAGATATGGATGGAAAGGGAGGAAAGCCAAGCGACAACCGGGCTAATCAGAAAGGAAATGGCCTTTGTCACTCGGCCAAGTCAAACTCAGATTGTCTCTTGGATTTAAAGTGCTGCTGAAGCAGGAAAGCTCTTTAAGAGCACACACAGTAATTGTCCAGCAAATAGAATGGTGCCAGCTTTTCTCCTCAGCTTTGGAAAGGACATTCAGGATGCAATACAGGGCCATCACCAGGGGTCACAGAGTGGTGATTCAGTGATTCGGTACCCAGCAGAAAGCTCATTTGTCACCTCTGCTAATTGCAGATCCCTCCAAAGGCTCCCAAGCTCACAGTCCCCCAAATCCTGCCATGCACTCTGGGCAAGGCAGGACACCCCAGCAGAACCACAGGGCATTCTTAGGGGTTGCATCTCCCCCATTTCACCCCTGCAGTCCTTTCAGAGGTGATTATTCATCTTTCTGGACTCTCCATCACACCTCACGGCAGCAGGACTGCAAAGCTGCTCCTGGCATTTCCATCTGTATTATTGCTGGCTGGGAACACAGCTTCCAGTCTGGCCCCTGCCCCTGCCTGTGACTCCTGAGAGGCGAGGCTCCTGCTGGGACTGCTCCAGCTGCGGCAGAGAAAATGCTTTGCAGGGATTGTTTTCACAAACCTTTCTATTGCCAGCTATTTTGATACCACAAGTCATCCCTGCGATGGGGAGGAGAGACCTCCCTTCCCCTCCAGAGGATATCCATGCTTTGTCAGGAGGCTGCTGGGTGCCAGAGCAGAGCTCATGGAAAGGGAGTCAAGGGCTGCCCATCTAATCAGGGTGGTCCTTCCTGACTCCTTTTCAAAGGATTTTCCAAGGAAACTGGATGCATTGGCAGCAATCTGGACAACTCGTAAGAGAAATTTCACTGGCTTTGGAGGCAGACAGCTCCACAAGATGGAAGGTATCGGACATTTCTTGTCCTGGCAGCAAGCTCCCTTCAAATTATTCTGTTCTGCCTATGAGGTATGGATGACCCTGGAGGAGTTGGGGACCCTTTCACCTGCAAGTCTGTCACCACCACTGCAGCTGGAATTACATCTCCAGACCCTTGGTAGCCTAAGAGCTTCTCAGAGAACCCTGCTGCCCAGCCAGTCTCTCAGGTGGGAAACGGGAGGCTGCACCTAGGAGGACTCAGAATCATCCTCATCCAGGCACTCCTAGAAGACATGGAGCTGGGTGATCAGGGCTGGGCAGGAGTGAATGCAGGGATCTGGTCTAGAGCAATGACAGGATAACATATTTTGACACAGGGAGAGAAAAAGCCCTGTGTTTTCCAGGTTTCCAGCTCCAGCCTTGCTGAGCCCAGAGCCAGGAGCCCACCCCACTGAATCTCAGGGTGCCAGTGCCCAGAAGCCCTCCCAGGGGTCAGGGTGGTGACAGCACGGTGTTTCTCCCCAGGGGAGCACTCTGCTCAGCACAGCACAGCACACTCTCACCCCACACCCTTGAGTCAGGGAGCACAGCGTGCCGTGTCCCGCTGCCTGCACCCACAGGGCAGGAGGAAATCAGGCAGCTCCTGGCCCACCAGGCACCTGGAGCAGCCATCCCATGAGCTCCCTCAAGCCCTGCCAAGGGAGGAGTTTTGGGGCTGGGAGGGGAGCATCTCATCCCGCCGAAACACGCCTGGCAGCGCTGGAGGAGCGTGACTAACCCTGCACCGGCGCTGGGAACGCGAGTGGCACCGAACGCCCCGGCACCGGGGAAACGCCGCCAGCACCAGCCAGTGTGGACACGCTGGTCAGGTGTGATTGCTTCAGAAATGGGATAAATAAGGAAGAGGCAGCTCAGCCAGGGCACCAGGTAACCCCGGCCTCACAGACAGCTCATGCTCTGCCTGCAGTGCTCTGCCCTGTGGCTCATTCTCCAGACACACCGAGGGGACAGGGCTGGGCTCTTCCCCGCTGAACCGCACAATCCCAGCCGCTGCGGGCACCAAGGGGGCTCTCCCAGGGAGTGCCGTTGGGCCAGGGATTTCATCCCTTTTGGAAAAGGCAACATGAGTTTTCTCTCACCCACCAGATGGGCCTTGCATGGTTCCATGGGGCGAGACCCTCATGCTTGACCATCGTGGGAGAGCATCCCAAAGGGATGAGCTGCTCCATGGAGACACATCTGCTACAGAGCAGGCTGGCTGCTGGGGACAGACGTGTCCATTACCTTACAACCCAACTCTCCTGCTCATCACACCCAAGCAAGGCCTCTCTCAGGAGCAAAGGATCCTTCCACTTGCCCGTGGGCAGCCCCAGATTTTGCGTCTGGGTGCTCTGGGAGGTCAGCTGCAGCTTTCAGAACAAGAAGTAGCACAAACAGACACTGTAAGTATATTCATATGCAAGCAAAGGAAAACAAACCATGATTTTCAACAAAACAGATCAAATAATATTCCAGTTACAGCTATTTAAACCCCCTGCAAGAATGTCAAAGGGAGGGGTGTTTTTCCAAGATCCTTTTCCTTTGATTTACAGTGTGCATTGGGATTTCAACCCCAATTTTGTCACATGCTGCACTACCTTCTCCCTCTCACGATTTCGAGTTGTCCTGCTCCAGGTGCAACTGCAGCATCTGGGGAAAACAGTGACAAGGGTGAACTCAGTCACCTCTGTGGCACCAGCCAGAGGCTGCCAGGTAATGGCTCTGGACACCAGTGTGACACTGGGCAGTCACACAGCTGGGGAAGTCACAGGTGATGGGGCAGACATGGCTGGGACAGGAACCAGCATCTCCTGCCCAGCTCCTGCAGCCCTGCTCAGCAGCTCACACACACTCCCAGGGGAAGGCTGAACCAATTGACATAGAGAAACTACAAGGGCTCAGTGGAAATGATTTGTTACCAATTAAGGCGGAAGTCAATTAAGACAATCGGTACAGGTTAAAGAAAAGATGGCCTAAGAAATACCTAATTGACAGGAAAAAAATAATACAAAGAGCCACCTTGCAGCAGCCCTGCATTAACCAAGGAGACCAGGGATGCTGAGAGGTTTCAGGAGTTCATTGCATTTATGATCAGGAGCACAGAGCTCCAGAGGCTTCTGTCCAGATGAAAGGCTGAGGGAAAGATATTACAAATCATCAGTGAACTCTCGAATGCTTTAATCCTCCTCTGTTCCCATTTTCTCCCATTCACTGTGTCAGCAATATCTAGAATCCAACACCCACAGGTGCATTTTCACACACAAGTGATGTGCAACAGCTTCCACATCCACCCATCTAAAGAACATCATCTATCGTTACAATTCCAGACACACTTTTATCCAGCCCAGGAAACCCCCTTGCTAAAAATATTTGGAGGCTGGAAATATCCTCAGACATCAATCACCGTGAGCCTACTGGAGGATCCAGGAGCCACAGAGGCACAGGTGACCCCAAGAAATGACAGGGCCAAAGAATCTAAACAGCAGAGACAAAGGCAGAGGTGGTGCTGAGGAGAGACATCCTGGCTGCTCCTAGGAAGTGCTGGTGAGCCCATGACGGCTCCTGGTGATCGTGGGACCAGGACACTGCAGGGGCTTCCACGACCAGAGATCTCTGGAGCCAAGGACTGCAGCATGGCACAGGGAGGAAAGCAAACTGATCCCTCCTGGTGCTGCTCAGCTTTGGTCCAGGGTGGCAGTACTGCCCATGAACAACCAGGAGTCCCCATCATCAGCACCGCATCCACCCCTCCAGGAGAACACTGCCCTTGTCCCACCAGCACAGGGCCAGGCTTTGGTGACCAGTAGAACCATTTGTACCTCACTAACTGCTGTGTGAGCAGGTGGTCACACCTTTATCTCCCCTGTGACCTCTACAAACCATCTGCTGAACCCCCCTGCCACCACCTCCTGCCCTGAAGAGCTCCGCTCCCACAGGTGCCAGCACATACATCCATTATGGGATCTTGGGGTCCTTTGCAGGAATAACCCTGATGTGCTGCAGACTTCAGATGGGGCTAAATCACTTGCCTAGTATGAAGGATGCCTTCCTTGGTGACATTTTTAACACTGTTTTTAAGGAGCATATTGCCCAGCTGGAAATGAGAATCCATCAGGCAATAGCATATATCGTAGGTCCTGGTCAGTAAGTGGAAAGAATTGGGGTTTATGGCTCAATAAATCATAGAACTTTCAATTAGATGAGTAGCTTAATTACTCCGCTGGATTTCGCATCCTACCTCTTTTGTGAGATCGTATTCTTTTAATGGCAACACAGCCGTTACCAAGGCCCTGACAAATTGCACTTCGTTCCTTCCTATTCAGCATCTGACTGGAGCAGGTAGAGCATTACAGCTTAAATTCATTAAATTACTCTTAACATACAACTTCCCTTGACTTTCTGTAGATTATTCAAAATAAATGGCATCCCACGAACGCCCTCTCCACCGGGCAGGACTGACTTCCCTTCCGTGACTCTCTTGGAACAGGAAAACACACTGAGTAAAAACAGGGGAGATCAGCACACATTTACTAATGGGCATCAGCGTGTTTGTTTCAGGACTTTGGACACTTCAGGCCTGGTCTCTCCTCCCTAGGCTGGGCAAGGCTGATGCCATTTGGATTGCAAGGAACCTCTCCAGTTTCACTTATTTGTCGCACACCTCGATACCTGAAAACCACAATCATCCACAGTCATGGCCCCAAGGAGCAGCAGCACACACTGGCATGCACAGCCCCAACAGCCCTCAAAACACTGCTGATGCCTTCAGGTAAAGAGGGGCTTGCCAATACACAACAGTGGCCACTTACAGCCACAAAAATATTGCTGAAGTCCTGGGGATAAACAAACATGGCTTTCGACTCAAAATAGACCAGACGCTCCCTGCCCCTCAGCAGTGGGACCCTCCAGTGATCCCAAAGACAAACTGTCATCAGTTTTCCAGAAGGATCTGCTGGCAGCTGTCTAGCTGAGCTCTGTGGAGCTATAAATCTTTAGTGGG
Organism: Promerops cafer; assembly: GCA_013398275.1. Taxonomy (NCBI): domain Eukaryota; kingdom Metazoa; phylum Chordata; class Aves; order Passeriformes; family Nectariniidae; genus Promerops; species Promerops cafer. The sequence goes on along the minus strand of VZSE01014217.1, from coordinate 3,566,230 downwards.
AGAAATCTCTTGACTGGTACAGCCCAAGCAGGGCTGTGGAGCATGCCCTGGGCACAGGGAGGAGCTCTGCCAGCAAACTCTGCCCATCCTGCTGCCCCTGCCCACAGTTCCCATTCCAGAGGACTCCTGACTCATGTGTGCCCTGTTACAGCCTGAGCCCATCCCATCACTGCTCCGTGCCAGGGACCCATCCTGGGCAGACACGGCTGTGAGGCCCCACTTCATTAACACGCCCTGCTCGGGGTGCCAGAACGTGCAGAGCTCCCAGGGCTGGGCACAAGGCAAAGCCACCAGTGAGGGAAACCCGGGAGAGCAGCAGGAGGTGCCTCCACCAGCACTCTGTAAGAATAAAGAGCACCCAAACCCAGGTAACAGCAAGCAGCAGTGAGCAGGAGGGATTCAATCCAGCCTGCTGATGCTGGCACACAGGTGCCCAGCAGAGCCACCTGGCACACCTGAACACCTTGACCTGTGCTTGCAACTCATCCCTCCAGAGCATCAGCCAAGAGCAGTGGGCCAGGATGACCTGTGGGTTGACCAGTCTCAGGGGAAGGTTCAGCAGCTGGTGTGAAACGAACCTGTACCTCATCCTCACTTCTGAAAACCCAGTTTTTAGTTGAAAGGCAACATTTCCCATACACAGAACAGAGTATCTGATCCATGCAGAGCGACTCCCCATCTCTCCTCACTTTCTTCCTATTGCACCTCAAGAGTTATAGATCCTTCACACTCATAAAAGATAATCACCCTTCATGGGTGAAGGAGCCTCTATTTATACCACTGCAGCAGGATGAATAGGCTGTGCAATTAAAGCAGGAGCTGCAGCAGAAGGGCTGGGCACAATTCTTATTGAAGGGAAAATCCAGTATTTTCCAGTACCTAAAAATTACGTATTTTTACTGCTGGGTTAGAAACCCTAGAGTCGAAGATTTAATCCCAAGGCTCAGTCATGCCACTTCCCAAGATCAGCACTGCTGCACATCCTGCAAACACGTGTGCACAACACTGCTCCGGGTACCGTGTCATGGGGCCCATCCAGGAGCTCCAGGCACATCCCTGGCTGCATCCCTGCTTCAGGGCTCTCCAGGACTACAAGGATGGCCACTGGCCATGCCTGGCCGGGTCTCCAGGAGTCCTGCATCTCCAGGGACCCTCTGCCGCAGGCGGCTCCGCGGGGGGCACTATTTACCTTGTTAATTTCTGAGGGAGGCGTTTTAATTGCTTTAAATTACTGCTGGAAAAACTGGAGTGGTCAACAATCAATCAGGCTGATTTACCACCCCGTGCCCACCCGCCGCGAGCCGGCAATCAGCTGCCGCCACGAGATCTATTATTGATGAACTTTGCGGCACTGCTAATTAGCCTGGAGCGCAGATCCCGGCATCGCTGCGCCGGCGGAGCACGGCGGTCACCGCTGCCCAGGACAGGGGACCCGCGTGGCACAGGCAGCGCCCGGGGGCACCGGGAGGGCTGCCCAGCTAGCCCAGCTTCGCCTCCCTTCCCGGGCAGGACACAGCTGGATCCTACAGGCAGCGAGGCACGGGCCAGTGGGGGAGAGGAAGGCTGCACTGTCCCCAAAATGCAACCAGGGGACAACCGTGGGGGGAAGTTGAGGTGTCAGGGGAGCAAAGCCACCCTGTATTCCAACAAAAGCAGGGATGGAGGGAAGAGGAGGGCATTGCAATTCTGTGCAGGGATCCATAGTTCCCATCCCTGCCAAGAGCACCTCCACGGCGACGGGCGTGCGTGTGCCAGTCATCCATCAGCCCACTGATCTCATCCTTGATTTTCATGGACAACTTTGATTTTTCATCATAAATTCTCCTTGTTCCTTGCTGGAGACTGACAGGGGGTTTAAGCACAGAATGAAACAGAGAATATTAAAGTGGCTGCTATTCTTTTGTGCCTGTCAGCTGATTCACTTTAAACACTGTCCTTTTTAGTGAGAATACCACAACACTTTGGGACCCTCAGCCAAGGCCCTCAAGGATATTGATTAAATGCAGCTTCCCCTGGAAGACTCTTCTTTAAGTTCCCCCCATTTTAAAGAGGGGCAATGGAGGTCCAAGGGTCCTGCCTGGCCTATCAGGGTCACTGCCAGGACTGGGTGGGAGCACAGCAGCCCCCAGATGCCCCCAGCCCTGGCCAGCTCCTTCTGCCACACTGCTGCTGGGCGGCCCCATGTTGGTGACACTGGATGGCTGCAGTCCCAGCTTTCCTCACAGGACCAGTCCTGGCAGGAGTTCCGTGCCATGCTCCCAGGAGCCTGAAGAGCACAGCCAGCCCTCAGAGCACCCTGGTACAGGGAGCCCTGCGTGCAGCTCATGGCACCAGGCTGAAGCCCCCCGAAATCCTTGCTTCCAGGGGCATCAGCTCCCCTTCCACTCCAGAGAGAAAGCTGCTTTATCATCCCGTGCTTGTTATAATCCCATCAAAGCACTCCTGGCTGAGGGCCCCCTGGCCCGGGGTGCCCCTACGGCAGGCACCCACACAGCACGGGTGCCAGCACCTCTCCCTGGCAAGCCCAGCCGCAATCTTTTATCTGCAGACACAAAGCAGCAGTGCCCTGCAGCTCCTCCGCTAACAGGTGATTAAACCTGCATAAAGATTTACTCATTTCCCCTTCCCGGCATCAGTAAGCAACACGAAAAAATAAATATTCCAAGCGCTCAAATATTAAGGCTCCAGGTTCACAGTGGGAAACGACGACTTCGAGCTATGGAGGTTTCCAGCCCCTGCTGGGAGGAGGTTTCCATCCAGCTGCAGGAGGTGACCATTCCCTAATTCCACTTCACAGCCACTGACTCGGAGCTGCTGCTGCAGCTTCCTGGGTGTTTCTCAGCAAAGGTGCTGAGCCCCATCCAGCTGCCAACAAGGCAGGGTCAGGCACGCAGGGGAGGGTCTTCAGCGTGGGTCTGGCCAGTGCTCCCCTTGCCCCCACGACCCCCACGCTCCCCAGACCACCTGCACGGCAGCCACTCTGGTCCATCCATGAAGGCACCATCCCCAGTGACCAAGCATGCTGCTCCTTCCTGGGACAAGGCTGGACGTGCAGAGGTGGGAGATCTCTGGTGTGGGGACATGGGCCAGGAGGTTCCAGCCACGGGCCCAGCAGGAAGCATGTGGGACACCCCTGGAAGCATGTCGGGAGCGCCTGAGGTCGCAGGCAGGCTGCTCTGGGTGCCCTCACCATGTTCAGTTTGTTCAGCATTCCTGACCTGCCTCCAGCACAGCTTATCTCTGCTCCTCATCGCTCTGGGATGGAAACAGCCCCAGCCCCAGGGGAAGTTTGCTCACCCTGCGTTTACACCTGAAAGACCCGTTGTTTATCCAAAGCTGTGCAAACTGTAGGCCTGGAAACAGCACTGAAACCCTTATGCAACCACCCTTCTGAGCCAGAAACAGCCCAGCAGCAGCTTGCATGGTTTGGCCCGGAGCAAGGTGGGTGTAAAAACAGGAACAGAGCCAAAAGCAAGTCCATATACTGAGCATCTCTGTGCCTTCAAGGAAGCTCAGGCTCCTGGGTGATGCCAAGGTGACACTTCTGTGCTGCCAGTACACACACCTGCACAGGCAGGAGAGTCCTGGGAGGCTGGAAAGGGAACCCCACACTGAACAGCACCTCTAGCCCAGGCCCAGGCCTACCTGCCCATGCAGAACTGCCCCCTCACCACTCCATCCAAGGAGAACAAGCTGCAGGAATCCCACATTTGAGCTCTTGGTAATTCCCTGTGTCCTCTGACCTCACCGCATCAGCTCCTCCAAACACAGAGAATGGCACAGCCATGGCATTTGGTCTGAGTCACACGCCAGGAGGAAGATGCCACCACCCTCTCCTCACCGCCACCAGTTTGCTTCCAGACAAGGCAAAATGCTGGTTCTCAGTCAGGCACACCAAGGTAACCCAGAGACAGCACCTCTGCTTCCCAGGTCTCCCTGGCCAGGTGAGCCACTCCAGCCAGAGGGGCAGGACACATCCCACCCCAAGCCAGGGGACCCTCTGCACTCCCATGGCATGGGGCAGGGCTCTGGGCACACAGAGCCCCTCACGGTGGGAACCCTCCTGCTCCAGCCCGGGCAGGAAGAGCAGCACCCTCCTGCAGCCAGGGACCACACTGCACCCAGACCTGACCCAGCAGCTCACCACGAGACACCCCCAGCACGACTGACACCAGAAACAACAGCCCCAAGTCCCAGCAGTTTATCACCACCACTGCATTCACCCCCATGGAAATCACATTTTGATTTGTCTATTGACTTTTAAATGTTCAAATCAGCACAGACTCACTCCTTACCTGCTTCCTTCTGATCACAGGCACCTGCCCCCAGCACCTCCAGTTCCCTGGGATTCACCTCTCCCCAGCTCCTGCTTTGTAAACGCCCCAGTCTCCCCAGTGCAGCGCTGCACCACTGAGCACATCAGGGCTCCTGCTCCAGTACGGACCCATCGGTTCCAGGGCACAGCTGCTGCCAATTACCACTACTTAACTGGCACATTAAGCACAGAGTAAGGAATTAGGAGTTTCGGTCTGCTCTCTACTTAACAATAACAAAGTCACTTGACCTTTTTTCAGCCACCACAATGGCTGTGTAAGTGACTGCTTGACAAATGGGCTTTGTAATGGTCTCTGCTCTTTCTCATGTGGCTGGTGGAACAGTTAATATCTTAAGTCACAGCATTAAGAGGAGTGCTCGTGATTAATTTAAGATGTCAATTAATCACCCCAAATGGACTGGTTTGTCATCACTTCCTAATGGGAAGATGTTGATTTGTCCCACAGAATTTGTAACAGGAAGGGAGGCTGAAGGCCCCGCTCAGAGCAGCAGGAGCACTGTGACCAGCGCTAGTGAGAGAGGAAGGAAGAAAGGAAACAACCACTTCCACATACAAGGGTGCCACTGTGTTCCCATTTTAAAAATCACACCGCCCTGGGAAGAGCCCGCATGTTTTTTCCAAAGTGCCAGCCCTGATTATGGCTTTAGACACCTCCTTCCAGCAATCCGAGGTGCATCACCCACAGTGCAGGCTGTGGGGGGCAGTGCCAGGTCCAGTCTTTTAGAAAACCCACATGTTCTTTCTCTCTAGCACCGACAGCAAGAAAAATCTCCGATTTTAGCTGGACAAAGGAGACGTTGACGATTTCAAATCTGTCCTTGGTTTCCTTTTATAGGAACAAGACATGTGCAGCGATGATTCAGAAATGTAGCTCCAGAGATTGCCAGGGCTGCTTCACACCAGCTCCTCCGAGCTAAGCAGCCGACCCTGGCAGAGCCTCTGTGCTCGGAGTCACCCACCCTGGCCATGGGGCGCATGGACCAGAGCTGCACTGGGTCCTGCCTCTCACACCCCATTTCTGGAGGCCAGCAGAAGCCAGCTGGTCAGTGGCAGTGCTGCTCTGCACTGCATGGATGGTCAGAACACATCTGTGGTCTGACAAGTGTTGCAGTGATTCTGGACAGGTTCTGCCGAGCCCTGCAATTTTGCTCCATTTCTAAAAAATATGCTGTTTACTACATAGCACTGATTGCTGAGCCCAGGGCCACCACAGCCAGCACACACAGCCTCTAGGAAGTCCATCTTAACTTTAGATTGTATAAGAATTTCCTCCACTGGGAAATGTAAATGTCCAAAATAGCCCCTCGTCAGCCCTCACACTGGGAAAAGCCTCAAGGCTCCCCATGCTCCAGAGAAGATGAGCAGGCTTTGTCTGAACAAAATCCTGTGCAATAGTGTGACAGCCGTGGTGACAAGGAACCGGAGCTCTCTGGATTCCAAGTGGAGAAGTTTGTACTCAAAGCAGGGGCCAAGCACTGCAGTTCCCTCTTCCAGGAGGAGGAACTGGACCTGGGGAGCTCCCAGCCCACAACACACAGGGCAAGAGCCCTGTCACCCAGGCAGAGAAAACCCAGGGCTGGCGTGCAGCACCATCACTTAGGTATTTGTGGAACAGCTAAACAGCAGCTTCTTGTAGCTATAAAAACATTTCAGACTTTTCAACAGCTCTGCTCCATGAGCCCACTAGTGCCCAGAATTTGCATCCACTGAGGCTGCCTGAGCCTGAGGTGCAGGGAAGAAATCCTCCATTCCAGTCACAGTGGGCACCAGGACGCAGGAGTCAGGAATGCCTGCAAACACCCTGACTGACTCCAAGGGGCTGTTTCCTTGCACTTTTCCAGGCTGTTTCTGGGTCACTTGCTTCCGTATGAGGCATTACCTGGACTCGTGTGAGCTGTGTCACCCCTCATCAGTCTCACACTGTGGCAATAAATAGAGTCCAAGAGGAGACAGAGATTTTTTCCACCCCAAAGTCTGTAAAAGAAAGGGCTGCAGGAGTTGGAGATGGAGCATCACCTGCCTCAGGCTCCCATGCAGATCCCAGCAACGCATCACACTCCCTGCCGTAAATCACAAGGCATATTAATCATGTAACAAAGAAATCACTTGGGATGTTGGAAAATAAAAGCAAGGATGAAAAAATAAATTTTTTTTCAATTGGGGTGTAATGAGGCAGGTTTTCCCCCACACAGGCAGGTTCCTCCCTGGGAGGAGAGCCTTGCTTCCTGCCTGCCCAGGGGCCCACAACCCCGCTCTCCGTCACACCCCGTGAACTGTGCTCCTCTGCCCAGCGCCACGGGAAATGTGCACTCCTTTCCTACGAGTTCCCATGAAATCACAAAAATGTTGGGGGTCTGGGGGAGGAAGCACTGCCTTTCCATCCATTCCTTTCCTCCCATGCAGGAGGTTTGAAAACAACCGTCCTTGTGTCTGTGCGTGCCTCGTGCGCGGCAGCTGCAGAACGGGTCCTGCTCACAGGGTTGTGGTGAGACCACACTGCATTGGGAACCCCACAGTCAGGGTCAGGAACTGCTTTCTAATGGGGTGACCCCAAGGAAGTCAGATGAACTCCCTGCACACACAAGATGAGCCCAGACTGGGCAGAAGAAGGCACAGCATGGCATCAGCCTGCACTCGCTGGGATTTCTCCACGGCTTTCACCAGCCAAAGCTCCATGACAAAAATGTCAAATCTGGAATTTTAACCCATAACAAACCCATGAAATCCCAGATGCATTTCCATGAAAGCATCCAGCCCCCTTCCTAGCCATGCCTGGGCACATGCAGTGGGATGCCAGTGCCTTGGTGCCAGCACCAGAACCTCCAGTGGAGTCACAGCCTTGTAACAACTGCTGCCAACAGGCAAACTGGTTTTACTGGACAGTCAGGTCCCAGGGAGGAAGGTATAGGTGACAAATCCCTTCCCCCACCTCAGGAACCTTCCCAAGGGTCTTCTCCAGCCATCACAAACACGCACACATGTATGCAGCTTGTCTGGGGTGTGGGACAGAGCTCATCTAATGCCACCTTGGGCAGCAGGGCCCGTGTGTGCCCATCTCACTCATTCCAGAGCTTTTGTGTTTATCAGCTCCCTAAGACAGACGCTGGAGCTGTCACATGTTGCCTCCAGCAAAGTCCTGGGGAGCAGGGAGAGCGTGGCCCCGGGAGGAGGCAGCTCTGCTGCTCTGATCTAACCGGGAGTGACACCAGGGCTGGGGGCCAGCGGCGCCCACCCCCTTCCTCTGTGATCCTGGGCTTTTCATCCACAGCGCTGCCCTGGGAAAGTCACAGCCCGAGCAGGGCCACAGTGGGCAGCCAGGCCATGGGCTGGAGAAGGTTCTTTTGTCACAGACCCCTCAGCACAGAGCCGGGGATGATTTCCTGATAATTTCCTGATTTCAGTCGGGGATCAATTGGCCACTTGCTCCCGTTCCTTCCCCCCAGGACCACAGCCTCCAGCTCTGCATGCAAAGCAGTTGCTCCCTATTTCCAAATGCAAATGCCTCTGTGAAAGGCCTTGCTTTGAAACCAGCATTATTCCCCAGGGTCCCGACCCTCCCGCCACATCCCTCACCCCGGCCTCTAGCCCAGCCTCTGCCTCTGCCTTCCCAGAGTAACAAAGGTTACGGGAAATAAAAGCAGAGCGATTACCATCTGGGAATCATCAGGCAGAGCCCAGAGGGATGGAGCAGGCTGCAGAGACCGGGCTGACCCCACAGCCCACCACCCATGTGTGCCTCAGCCCCCCCAAACCCCAGCAGCCTGCCAGGGGCTGCAGGGACCCCAGCAGCATGGTGTGAGGGGCACTGAACCAAGCTGAGCCAAACCCAGCGACCCCCTGCACCCCACTGAACGGGGCTGGGGGGAAGGGTGGCTGCCATGTCCCTCCTCACACCCCAACACAGCCCTTCTGCAGCCCCAGAGCCAGGCACAGGCTGCCCAGGATGGCAGCAGCATACAGCAATAGCTACAGCAGGGCCAGAAAGTGCCTGGCAGCTCCATCTCACTCTGTCCTCATCCCGTGACCCGCTGCCAGGGTGGCTGTGGAGCAGGCAGCTGGATGGGTCTCACACCTTTGCTGGCCCCAGTGCTGGGGGTCTCTAGGTGACAGTGGGAACAGGGATGGGGTGGGGACATCCCACAGTTCCACACTCCCCATGTCCCCTCGAGGGCAGCTGTGCCCATGAATGGAGTGGCTGCTCCTCCCTGTCATCAATCTCCCGCTCTGTCCACTCTGGAGCCTGGAAATAAACCCCCTTTAAATCTCCGCCACAACCGCTGTGTTTTGGTGGTGGAGGGCCCCACATTCCTGAGTTTCAGACTGCAGCCACGTCTTCAGGAGCGGAGCCACAAGAGCTTTCTGATGGTTAATTGCTGGCACACTCTCACTGAAAACATGAAACACCCCCTGACAAGCCGTGTGATTTATTACTGCCCACTGCAAAACGGAACAAAATCAATTGGCTATTACCTCACTTAGCGAAGGCTTGTCACCGCCTGGGAGCAGGGTGCTAAAAATAAAAGCCAGGCACAGCCCCGGCTGCGATCCCCACGCTGGGGCTGCTCCACCTGCTTTGCCACAGATAACACCAGGGCCATGCCGTGTGCCCTGATCGCTGCCATGCTGGTGCAGCACCAGCTCGTTCCTGCTTTGCTGGTATTAATCACACAAATGCCATTGTGAGCGCCGGCACAGCAAATGTTACAAGACGTGCAGAGCAGTGACAGAATATTTATGACAGAAACGTATCCTTGAATTAATCAAATTCATGCAACCCTTCCTGCCCCAGCAAGGCGGACCCTCCACGCCCAGGAAGCCACCCCATGCTGGTGGTGGCACTGGCAGGGAAGGGCTGCAGCCCTGGTCATGGGCAGGTGGAAGGTGCCAGGGAAAGGGACCGTCCATCCAGCCGTGTCTGAGTGTGACAGCCTGGCTTTCCTTGGCTGTGAGCATGTCTCTGAGCAGACACCCTCGGGGTGCCCACTGCAGGCTGCTGAACACCCACGTGTGCCAACGCTGATGCAGCTGCCTCTGCTTGCATTTCCAAACGTGCAGGGAAACCCATAAATTGCCCTAGAAAAGTGACCGGAGAACTGCTCCAGCAGAAATCCACCTGTATTTCCCCAGTGCTAGGTCTTTTCCTTGATAGGAAAAGGGAGTGAGCCATAAACCACCACAGAGGCAGCTGAGGTCTGGGAGCACACGCCCTGTCAGCAGTGGGACAGATCACGAACCAGGGCCAGGGCAGCTGCCACTCACTGGGACACTGCAGCCAGTGCCCGTGGGACAGCCCCGTGCCTGGCAGCCCCGGGGTCCTCACTGTGACCGATGGGAGGCAGAGCCCTGAGGGCAAGCAGGGACCCTTCTCCCAGGTATTTCCATGGTCAGTGCAGGGTCAGTGTTGGAGACCGTCCTGGTGCGTGTGGCACAGCCCAAGGCACTACCCACAGGATGAGTGGCAGCTCTGGAGCTGGCAGAAGCGGCTGAGGCGCATTTGCAGGATATTTCAGAAACTGAACAGTCCCTCTCTTTACATTTCATCGCCTTTGTTTCATACCCAAATCACTTACAGGCTCCTCCAGTCATAGCAGGGAGATGCTCCTCCCATGAAGCTCCAAACTGTGCACAGCATAAAGAGGCTGCATTATTTATAGACTCTGGATGGATATTTCACATGAGGTCCAGCCCATTCCCAGCATTCCCTCCATTCACAGATCATTAAGTAGCACTTGCTGACATACAAGGCAATGCAAGTGAGTGGGGAACTTTGAATATTGCCACCCAGCCCCACAGACAGTGAGATTGGGATGCAATCATCTGAAGAAGGGGGACAGTTGTGCCCTCCCAGAGAAATCTCATCTCAAAGCATCCGCGCAAGCACCCAGCACTAAGGCTGATGCAGGAGGACCCGTGTGACCCACATGGCCTGGACACCACCAAGGGGACATGAGGGCTTCCCAGGGCCCACCAGCACCATTGCTGAGCCTAAAAGGGGTTTCCTCCCCACTGAGCTCATGGCTGCAAGGTGATCAGCTTTGTGGGGACAAAATCCCTCCAAAACCTCAGGAGCAGCACAGTGCAGAAGGGCCATGAGGGCAAAAGCACACCCCAAGAGGTTTAACTCAGAGCATGGCAGGTACAAGAGGGAGTCTCCAATGTGAGCAGCATGAGCACATGTTTGTGTCCAGGTGCTGCAGGACACCTTTCACGGCTGCCAAGTGTTCTGTGCCCTGTGACCATCCTAGCTGGGGTGCTCGGAGCAGCCAGTGGCTCTGCTGCTGCCCCCAGACCCCACTCCAGGCAGGCAGACACTGTCCCTGCTGAGGGCTCATGGCCACCACATTCCTGCCTACAGCTGGAGCAAACCTGGGGCTGTGTCTGCCCCCACCTCGGGCCGCAGCTGAGCAGAGACAATGGCAGGACGTGACTGCGGGGACATCTGTGCCTGATCCAGGAAACATTTTGGCATCTAGTAGAAGCAGTGGGTTGTTAAAAAGTAAAAAAAGAGATGTGTGATTGCGAGAAGATCTGGGATATATTTGCAGGCTGCAGCAGAGCATTTCAGAAGAGGACAAGGCTGAGATTTCAGTTCCCAGGAAGCCTGACACCCTGCTCCATGGACTGTGACCCTGCCAGGAGCTGGTCTCCAATGGGAAGGTTATGTCACCTCCCCAAGGGCCCATCCCTTTGCCCAGGGACTGCCTGGATGCAGAGTGAGCCTCCCTGCCCTCCCAGTCCCCAGCTGCTGTGCCCATGCTGCAGGCCTGTGCCCTTCAGCAGGACAACAGTCCTGTGTGTCCCCTCAGCCTCTCCAGTGGAGAGGGTGGCCAAGGGGTGACACGGGGAGGCTGAGGTCCACAGCAGAGCACCAGCATCGCATCCCAAGGTCAGGTGCCACTGCCAGTGTGGCTTGGCTATGAGGACCTCCCAGGGAACAGCAGCCTCCTGCTGTGCCTCACTTGGCCAGTCTGGGGACCAAACATTCCCCACAGCTCTGTGCTCCTCTCTCACCCAGGTTTTCTCTGCTGCGGCCAACGCTGCTGGTCAGGGTGACAGTCCAGGTGGTGCCACCAGCCAGGAGCTTGTCCCCAGGAGCACAAGGCCTTGCCGGCACACTCAAGGGCTGCATCTGGGAGAGCTGTGGCTCATCTGGTTCCAGCCCAAGGCCGCCCCGCACGGCAGCACTTCCATTTCAGTCCATGGCGCGGTGTGCTGTGGCGACAGGAACCGCCGGGCCAGTGGAAAATGGGGCTCTGAGCTCATGCATCTTATTTTAGCTCCCCATCCTCTCTGGAAGCTATCTCAGGCATGTTTTGGGAATACAGCAGGTATTTTTATGAGTGGGATTTGCAAGGGTATTTTCATCTTAGACTTGGAGACAACTGGGCCTGCTGCCAGGTTCAGGAAGCGCAGGGGCAAGAAACATGAAACTAGTGAGAGGTAGGCTTCCCACTGGGGCTTATATTTAGCTGAGGGGAGCAGGAGCACTCGAAAATGTCCTGCTTGGTGCTCCCTGTGCCAGACCATCCCTCAGCCGGTTCACTGAGGCCAACCTTGACCCAATCCAGGAAAGGCAAGGGGAATGCGTCCTGGCCGATGGCACTCGTCCGGCTTGGCCCACCTGGCACTGCCAAGACCCCGGCTGCCCTTTGGATCAGCTGTCAGCAGCAGAGCAGCGCGTGCGGAGCGAGCCGGACGTCACCTGCGCTGGGGAGGCGGGCAAGGACAAGGAGGGCTGGGGACACAGCACCGGCCGGGGGCTGCTCTGTGCCCGGGGCAGCAGAGCGGAGCTGTCCGGGCAGGATGACCAGCCCCGGGCAGCACCAGAGCACAGCCCCAGGACACACAGGACGGGCGGGGTCCCCTGGGTGCCACGGGGTGCAGGGCTGCTGCCCAGTGGGGGACGACAGCTGACAGCTGAGCTGGAGGGGCCGGGGAAAACCACGACCTTGCAGTGACATGGGACTGGCCGTGCCATGCTGTGGCCGGGAACATGAGCCGAGCAGCTGCGTGGTGGTGCTTGGCCAGGGGCCGAGGTGCACGGGCTGCTGGTAGCCAGCACCAGAGCTGCTCAGAGGCCCCTCAAAGACCCTCCCTAGCAAGCACAACCAGCTTGCTCCAGAAACAAAATGCCTTCCCAGGGAAAAAAAAAAATAAAAAAAAAAAATTAAAAAAAGAGACAGCTTCAACCAAGAAATAGCCACAGGCAGGTTTTGTTTTTAAAGCATTTTTATTTTCTTCATTTTGAATTGAATTTTTAAGTGATTTGTCTCACTGAAAATGGACACATTTTGAAATCCCATGTGTTCCCTCCTCTCTGCCCAGAGGGGGTTGGCTGCTGACACAGTGCAGCGAGCTGGGGGGCTGAGCCACAAGCTCCTCATTTTTTGTGGCAGCTTTGTACCTTTTCCAAAGCAAAGACCCCTCAGAAAGGGGTAACCTTAAGCAAATACCTTCCCCTCTCTCCTGTACCCGGGACTGGTTTTACTGCACCTGGCAAAGAGGGCCAATAGCTGGAGGGAGCAGAATAAGAAAACAAGATTTCCTTATGACTTTCTATTTTATAATCAAGCTAAGTGTTATGCCATGCCCACCATCCAGTGCAGCCCATCGCCTCATGGGGGTTTTAGGCCAGCATTTGCTGCTCTGTGTCTTCCCAAGAGTCTCCTGAACAACCAGCACCGACAAGAGCCCCCTGATCCGACGCGGCACAGGAGCCCTTGAGCTCCAGCTGCACCGGCACGGCTCGGAGGGGGACGCCCTGAGCCAGGCCTGCCCCACTGCTCCAGTGCCACACGGCACCGAGGGGACCTGGTCCTTCGAAAATGTATTGGTTCTGCACCACAGCAGACCAGGGACACGTGATGCTCCACCATTTTGGCGGCCGCCCTCCGCCCGTGAAATGGTGTCGGCACAGCTGCACCGCCAGTGGCTGCCATCGCAGCCCCACTGATTACAGCGCCCTTGTCACGCCGCTCCGCGAGCGAGCGGCAGCGGAGCTAAATTAGAGCAACTAATTGCACGTCTCTTTGAAACAATCAGAATGACAAATCAGTGGTAATCTCTTCAGTTCTAGAGGGAAGCTATTGCGGCTCGTTCACAAGGATTAATCAGCTTTTCATCAGTGTTATTATACCAGCGCTGCCTCAGGAGAAGCCCCGAGGCCACGCTGGCTGGGCTCACACCACAGGGACACCGAGGCTGCTGGCGGAGCGGGCGGCATGGCCAAGCTGCTCGCTCCCAGCCCTTGTCCATTGGCAGAGCTGCCACATCCACTCCCAGGCTCCGTGACCCTCGCTCAGGCTCTGCCTGGGGGCAGCTCTGCCTGGGGGGCAGCGCACTGTGGGCGGCAGGAAGCCTGGAGGGAGGCTGAAGTCGAGTGCACCCCCCTCAGAGTGACTCCAATACACAAAACCATTTTAATGATCAGTGCCAAATCGGAGATCAGTCAAGGAGAAATAACTACAGATCTCTCCCTTCTACATAATGAGCTGCAGGAGACACCCTGGTGCCCCTCCCCGAGCACAGGGAAGGTTTTCTCCATGCACCACCAGCACTGCTCTGTGTCTGTCTGGGGCTGCTCCACAGAAATCCCAAACACCCTGTTGAGCGAGAGCTGTCAGCAAGCAGAGCTGGTGCCTTTCAACTCTTTACCACCTGCACTCAGCAGAAAAACACTCAGCAGCATCCCTTCTTGGCTGATACTCAACATCCAGAGCACACAGGCTGCTAGGGATGAATGACCTAGGCAGGGTTCTCCCAGCCCTACCAGTGCTTCACGGCATGACCGTGCCCAAACAAGCCACTTTCTGCTCAACAAAAGCAGAAATGGGAACATATTAGTCGACCTCTACACTTCCACTGCACTTCATGGCAATCCCAGAGCACTTTGCATCTGCCCACACGTGTTAAGAACAAGGATGGCAGAGAGCTTTACTGAAAATTCCCTGAACTTATGCTGCAACCAGTGGTAGTGCCATTTGGCCAAGGCCTAGGAGGGAAGGATGCTTGAGGGAAGAAGAGCAATTTGTGATACTACTCCATGGACAGAACTGACTACTTGCTTTTCATGGACTCATCTTCCACTATTAAAGACCTTCCCCTGGTCCACAGAGGTTCTTTTTCCCCACCAAGCAGAACTGAGCACACAAGTGTGAGCTTGGGGTGTGCAAGGGGGATAGGAGAAGGCCATGCTGCTGCTACAAAAGCACCCAGAGACAAATTCTTGATCTCTCATGCACTCAGACCAACAGCCCTGAGAGCTCTGGACAAGAGGGCTGAAAGCACTACACATGGCTCTGCTGTGCCCTGGAAAAATTCTGCGGCAGGCACGTGGCATTTCAGTCCCCTGTTTCAGTTTACAGGAGCACAGGTCATTCATTCCCTCCCCAGCACAGCCCTGCTGTCTCTGGCCAAGGGGCTGATGCTGGCCTGAGAGAAGCCTCTCCACCAGCATGACCGTGGTGCACCTGCCCATGGGCAGGGGCCAGCTGAAGCTTGTACCAAACGCCCTGGGCACTGGGCCCTCCCTTAGGTGCAGGTCAGCGCCGCTGCCACGGAGCCCGCCCAGGGCAGCAGCTCTGAACGGGACAATGCCCAGCCTGGCAGTGGGAGATGGTTCTTGGCATCCAGGAGACAGTCAGCAGCAAGGCCACTGGGGTGTTGCGTGTGGGCACCGTCCGAGCGGGAATCACCATCTGCAAGGGATGGAGAGAAGAGAGGATTAGCAGAACTCAGCCACAGCCATGGATGCCCAGCTCCCAGCAGCTCCTCCTGGCTCAGATCCTATCCCTGCTCAGCCAGGAGAGAGACTGGCGTTATGTGGTCCTGGATCAGGGCCTGAGGCACCATGTTCCATGGGAAAAATACCAGCCTGCAGCCCACTGCTGTGGCTGGGGAAGGGTGTGCACAACAGCACAGCAGCACTCAGAGCAGCTGAGCACAGCTCTCCTGTTGCCTTTAAGAGCTCTGTGCCAGCTCTGCCACATTACAGCACTTGGATCACACCATCAAAACTCAACAATGCACTTGAGTTACATAAAGGTCCAACTCGTGGAGAAGAGGCTCTCGACGTTTCCCCACAGCAGGCTTTTAGGGTACGTTAGGAATGCTAAAACCATAGATGGAAAGTGCATGGAAAAGTGCAGTCAGGCATCAGGGCCCTCCAAAACAGTTAAACTAAAACTGCTGAAAAACAGACAAGGAAACATACAAGGTCACACTGCAACCAAAGGACCCTTGAAGTTGTTTACAGATGACAAACATGCACTACATGGCATGCATAACTTCAATTTCCCACGAGCACCTGTGTGGGCACACACCAAGTATAACATGTACATAAAATAACACAGAGAGATATATTTAAGTCCTCTTCATGCACACATAAAGCCAGCATCCAGGCAACAAACTTCTGGTGAATTCAAAGCACCGAACTAGGAGAAATCCTTAAAACCAGAAGAGCTCTCTTAACTAATTCTCTCACACCAGAAAAAGTCCATGCCAATCCTTATTTTTTTTTCCCCTTCTGAATACCAAACTCACTCCTACCTGGATTTGCCTTGCTGCTGCTGGACCTCTGATGCACACAGTTTACCCAGTGCACATTAAAGTGCCCATGAAGTACAGCACTGTACCTGCCCTGCTCCAGATGATTCTCTGCAGATCCCCACTTGCAGCTTCACTCAGGCCAGCTCACTTAGAAACGTCTGAAAGTCAAAGCATTGCTCTCTCTCAGGGAGTGTCGCCGTGTATTTCCTAACCGGGGCTCACAAGCACAGTCCTTCCCCCGTGCGCTGCCGTTGTTGCCCACAACAAAGGCGTTTGGGATCAAAGGAAAGGGTTAACCCCCATGCAGTCATCGCTTGGAGTCCTGGAGGTCTGAGTGCTGCCAACTCCTGAAAAATGGCCACCAGGCAGGCAAGCTGCTGAGAATCATCAGAATAAGATTGGAAGGTGTCCACATCAATCAATCACTTGTTGACAGATGACTGGAAGCCCCCACTGTGCCCGTGGACAGCTGACCAACTCTCGGCTTAACCTGGAGTCTAACATTAGCCTGTTTGCTTCGTGTGGGTGGCTGCTGCGTTATGACCTTAATAGTCAATCAATCTTGCAATGAGCAGTTTGTCTGGCAGAAACATTCATTATCCATCCTATTCATGCATTGAAAAGCTTTATCTTCAAAAACCCTTCGTCACTCAGGGAGGAATAACAGACCCCCTGAGCAAGAAAATAGGCCCAGCCCCAGTTTCTAGGGGGAATCCAGATGTTGGGGCCAAGCTCCCACAGCCACTGCAGCCCCAGACCCGGAGGCACTCAGGGCAGGGCTTGGCCTCCCTTTTATTTCTGGTACCTATTCAGGCTGCTTTGAGGTTGCTGCTCTTGCACCAGCAACTGCTGGAATCAGTGCCAAGAGGAAGACAAGGGGGAGAGATATAAAAGGACAACAAACACACATCAATTAAACCTTGCAAGCTGTTAGTCACACTAGTTAATAAGTTCTTTCTATCTGTAAAGTGCTCTTAGTGACAAATCCTTTAACTGGCACTCAGAGCGTTATTATGGCTTTCAAGATGCCTCTGTCTTTCATGTGCAGCTTCTTGTACACATGTGAGTGCTCCCCGTTGCGCAGTCTGTTTACACTAGTTGTGAGAAGGCATCATCAAAGCAAACTGAAAGCAACACTAAATGCTTGAGAAAAACAGAATTTATTCACTGCTGCCTGCTCTGAAATCGCCTTTCACTTAACAAACCACTGCAAACTGCAGCGGCAGGAGCCGGGCAGCCGGGCTGGCACAGCAGTTTTTGGCATCTCCGGGCATCACCAGCAGCATCTATCTCCCAGCATCAGGCAGGGGGACCTGAACCTGCTCCCACCAGCTGAGACCTGGTGGTCCCAGCTCCAGGGAAGAGGAACTGCAGGAGCTGCCCATCCCCTGCTGTGGCCAGGGGTCCTGAGCACGGCAGTCTGTGTACCAGAGCTGTGCCTGCGACAGGACAAGGGCAGCTCCTGTGCCCAGGGTTGGCAACCAGAGCAATCCCCAAGGGCCCTCACCATCACTCATCCCAGCCATCCCTGTGCCACAGGGCACCCAGAGGGTGGTAGAGGCTTTGTTTCAAAGAGCTGAAGCCAGACAAAGCTTTGTGCAAGGTGAAGGAAGGAGAAGAGCTCGAGAGGAGCGCTCCTGCCTCGCTCACCACCTGCAGGAGCTGGCACAGGGTGAACACCCACGGGTGCCCCATGGGGCACTCTGCAGAAGCCCCTTCATTGCTGGCTGGTCCCTGTTCAGGACAGGGGCATTGCTGAGAGGTGAGAAGGTGGCTCCAACCTCACCTGCACTGCACAACATCCCGGGAGAGCAACATGTGACATACAACAGCACATAAACACACCAGCACCAGGGAGGGTGGGGAGCCGACCCCAAGTGCCCTGTCCGGGGCCAGTGGCCACACAGAACACACAGCGCCACGGGATGCCCTTACAGAAACCATCCTCCCCTTACTCAAAGTCAAAGCAATTAGGGCCCTGCAATGTTAGATTAAAAAAGAGACAGTTAATCGGAGATCTTCCATAATCCTTCACACTCAGGCTGCCAAAGCAGCCGCAGTTCAGCAGGCCTTGTCCAGGCTGATTGTATGTCCTGAAAAATGAACAGTAACTTGCACAGAAGCAAGTTAAGTTTCTGCAAATTCTCTTCCACTCAAACTAACTATTAATCGCCTTAATAACCATTAATGTGTAATGGTCAATCATTAAATTTAGGAAAATACAGGGCCTCAAAGCAATCATTTCATGGTTTCAGTACCTGGGGCACTCACCACACAGCACCTGTGCTCCCTGTGCACGGCCTGGCCTGGGCCAGTGCTGCCCAATGCCACCCTGTTCACCTGGCACCCCCTTGCCGGTGGCAGCACAGCCACGCTCCCAGCCCATGCAGCAAGAGCAGCACTGCCATATCATCACCTTCTGGGTGTGCACAGAGAGCAGCCCACTCTGCCAGGACAGCCACCATGACTCCCTGTGTGCTGAGCAGCTCAGTGCCTTGCTTGGCCTGGCACCCATCCACACAGCTCCTCCAGCAGCACCGCCCAGCACAGAGGAGCTGTGCCACTGGGGAGTGGGATGGCAGCAGTGGTGTTTGGGGGGGGGCTCCAGGCTATCAGTTGCAGGTGACAGCATTAGATCTGCTGCCCCAGAAAGTCCTCTGTGCAACCTGGCCTCCTCCGGCTGGCTCAGGGCTTCACGGACGGTGTCAAGTGGCAACTTTCTGGATCCTGACCTTGTTGGAATTTGCTCCTGGGGGGGGGACACACCAGTCCATAAAGTTCCCATTAGTGTAAAAGCAGATGTAAGCACTTTGCTGGCAGAGCTCAGCAGCAGGGAAGCCTGCAGTTGATCAGTTCTGCCTCACTGGTCACTGCAGTCAACAGGAATTACCGCAGAGGGTTCCTGTGCCCCTCTCTCAAAGCCCACCCCTCCAAAAAGGATGGTTTAAAGAAGCCAGCCAAGTTCAGGCAGCACTCCAGGATAACACAGTAAATCCACGTGATAGGTGCTGAGGGGAGCCAGCCCCAGGCGGGAACAGCCAGCAGGAGAGGATTTGTTTATTGAACAGAACAAATCTAAGTATGGGGACTCGCTGCTGCTCCCGCGAGGAGCCAGTGACTGCAGGGCCCTTGTGCCACATGACTCAGCCCAGGACCGAGGGACAGGCAGGTGGCAGCTGGGACTGGCCTTTGCCATCAGCTCCCACAAGGACACCTGGCACCCCCGGATTGTCACAGCCAGGGAGCAGCACCTGCCCCTTCCCACGGCACCAAGGACACGAGGGGACTGCCAGACCCGGGAGCACCACCCTGGGCTGGGGACCTGAGGGCAGCCCCACAGACCCTGGCCACCAAATGGGCCACAGTGCTCAGCTACAGGGAGGGGAAGAGGCAGCAGTAAAGGCTGCTGTGGCCATGGTGCTTCCTGTCACTGGTGGAGTGGGACTGCCAGTCCTCCACCCCCCGTGCTCCCTCTCCCTCATGCTGCACTGAGAACCAGCACCAGCTGACCTGGTTTCAGCCAGTTTTCCTTCATGATTAACACTCTCCGGGCCCATGCTCACTCTGTTATTCTCACCAAATTAAAGAGCAGTCCTGGATCCTCGTTAGATTTGCTCACATTTGAGCAGTGTCATGTGGTCAGTAGCCCATGGCAATACACTAAATTAAAGGCCTAATGCAGAATCCACCTACAAGCCTGACAACTAATGAATCGAGGGCTTCAGGCCCCAGAGGAGCTGCGCTGTGATGAAGCCACTTCACACCGAGCCAGAGCAGAAGTGCAGTCCCTGGGCTGTCATTCAGAAATAAAGAGTTGTTGAATTTTATTCACCACAGGACACAGAAACAGCAGCATCTCTGTAACTAACGCTGGTTTGCCAGAGAGCCAGGCAGCAAGGAGCCCTCTCAGCACTGATCCCCCAGGGCACAGCAGCTCCTGCCCAACACCAGAGGTGCTGCAAATGACCTCCCACTTGGTTTCAATGGACTGGGTATGAGTCCCCATCAGGGACATGCTGACTCTTCTCTCTGGTCAAAATTAATACCTCCACCCATCCCTCCAAACCATGCTGGGACTCCAGAGTGCACAGCACAGCCCCTTCTGGTGCCCCCAGCTCTTCCTCTGTGCCCCAAAGGGCTCAGGGGAGCTCAGCTGCCCACACCACAGCACCCAGCCTTCACAGGTATCAGCCAACACTGATCGGGCTACACATGAGAACAACAGAGTCTGTGGCTCCCACACGGGGCTGTTAGCATCCTCTCCCCATCCCCAGCAGCAGCTGGGCAAGCACTGGATGTAAGCTCTGGGGCCAGTGCTGTGGCCATCAATTTTGCTCTGAAGCATTTCAAGGTGGAGCTGAAGCCTGGAAAGGTTCAGCCTGTTGCATCAGACAGCTCCAGCCCTGCAAAGGTCAGGGCTGCTTCGGTAAGGAGCTGTTTGCTGAAGCCTCCCCCTCCCCCAGATCCCTGCTCTTGGCCACAGGCTCGTGCCTGTGCACACACACTCACACTCTGCTCAGCCTTTGGAAGTGGAGAAGCTCCACACCAGGACAGTGCTCCTCACAGTCAGCACGCACGTGCCATGAACCGGGGGCTGCGCAGCGCTCCTGAGGCACCCAGCATGGCACTGGGGGATCTCACCTCCCCTGTGCCCCCCTCTCATGCCCCTGCTACGGCTGGGAGCCCAGGCAAGGCCTCTGCCAGGGAGTGGTGACCTCTGGCCAGGTGTGTGCTGCCAGTCCCAACATCCACTGTGCGTTCCCCGTGGTCGCAGTCATGGACCCGAACCTCCCTCCTCATCTCCAAAGCAGAGGCAGACCCAGCACAAGGACAAAGCAAGGTCTCCTCTGCTCAGGCTGCTCTGAAATGCCCTGGGAGGAGCTGCCCCAGAAAGCACCACACTGCAGAGAGGACACCCAAACCTTTGGCCTTTGGGGGACAGGAGAATGCTCCCAGTGACCCCCCAGAACACCCTGATGGGGGCTCCTCAGGCGCGTGGCTGGGCGGTGCAGAGCCGCGCTGGGAGCAGCCAGCCAGGACTGCAGAGGGACAAGGGTGGTGAACAGGGGGATGAGCTCTGTCACAGCCACCCTCCAGCCAGGCACAGGGGATTGTCCCCCTCTCCTCTCTAAAGCTGGCATCCATGCATCCATCCATGCATCCATCCATCCATCCCTCCCTCCCTCCCAGTGAGGATGGCAGGGCAGGGAGGAGAACTTAAGGCTGTTAATTGATGCCAGTGCACAGCCCATCCTCCCCACATTCCTCCATCTGGACAAGGCACGACCACTTCTCTAAAGCCATCTTTTCATCCTAAAGCAAGAGCTGCATTTTAACATTAATTCTTTTTTATTCCTAGACAGACTTAAATCTCATTAATTTTAAGACACTTCAAGCTCTCTTTAGCAGTCCCTAACATAATTCTCCTAACTTAAGATACAAGATACTAGATAGAAGTAGCCAATCCCATTTATAATTGTATATATGACCAGCAATTCAAATTCACTTCCCTTGATTTAATGTCCTATTTGTATTCTATCAATAAATGGAGTTCTCAGGACCATACTTAAATGGAAGCAGCACTATGCTCTGATAGCCAAAGCCAGCAAAAAAAAATTGCATCACTAAACTAAAATGTCTTGTAGTATATGATTCCTTGACTTATTGTTCTCTCCTCTTCACTGCACTTGAATATTAACTGTTGTATTAATAGCTCACTCTTAATTATCCATGAGTAATGTACTACAACCAGAAAATTAATGGAGGGAAGCACCACAAAAATGGAAAAGAATTCTCCCTATCCCAGATATATTTTCAAGCACACTGTGAGAGGAAGAAGATACACACACTGCCTTGGACACAGCCAGAGGAGAGGCCAGTGCTGGGGAGGGTCCATTGCTGAACCCTAGGGATGGGTCCTTGCCCTGCTGGACTCTGCTTGCCACAGGAGGGAGGTTCTGAGCAGGAGTCTGATAATGATCCCAGAGAGCTGGGGCAGTGTGGAGAGGGGCAGCAGAGCCAGCCAGTGACTTGGTTCTCCAGCCCAAGATGAAGGAGATGAGTGGGACCAGAGTGAGAAATTTACAGTTGTTAAGGAAGACTTTACCACAAAACACATAATTCAGCTCCAGATTTCACTGCAGCAGGAGCCTGAACTTGAAAAGACTGACAAAGGACGGGGTGTTTTCACGGATAACGTGGATTCTCGGAGTTGAACATTACAGCTGACAGGAGTGTAAAGGTATGCTGCACCCCTCATTCCTCACCACCCCTGCTCTCCAAAGGGCACTCGAGAGGGAGGACCTCTCATCTCTGCCAGGACATTTCCTTTCCCTAGGAGCCTGTTGGAAAGTGCTGCTCAGCACGACGCCATGACATAGTGTCTCTGCCCCCGAGCTGGGACCAGGGACAGTGCCAGCATGGCTCCTCCAAGGCAGCCAGGAGCTGCACAGGCAGGGCCACCGCATCCATCTCCACGGGTGCGATCCTGGGGCTGCTCCAGAAGACTGGAATGGTGAGGTGCCTAATTAAATATGTGCCTCCCAGTGCTGGAGCCCTGCAGCAGCCATGAATTATGCAGCGGCTCACTTACATGTCAGCAGGATCACAATATTGATGAGCTATCCTGCATGTAATCTGATAAAAACCAAGATAAACTCAGCAAAAATTGAGTGTAATATGATCCTTTCCTTTCAATAAACCACTTCCAGCCCAGCACTGGGAATGTCTCTCCAGGCTCCCTGCTCACCTCAGGCAGCAGCTCCTCAGTATGGCCCAGCAGGGGCACGGAGCAGCAGCCGTGCTGACGGCATCCCCTGCCCCTGCAAGGCAGCTCTGGGTGCCTGTGAAGCCTACCTGGGGTATTTCTGTGCCCTATGGGACTAGAGGCTGGTGCTCTCCACCACGCCAGTGCATTCCAAAAGGTCTGCGTTTTGGCATTTAGATTAATGCTGGAGACGGGGAGGAAGAGGCTGCCATGTCTCACACTGACTCCCTCCTCCCTGTCTGAGCAAATGAAGGATGACAGAGTGCAACTCCCACTCGGAAACGCTTCCAGTGCTCGCGCAGACCCAGGTCCGACTCCAGCTCCCGTGACGAGCCAACTGCTTTGTAAAGCTGGGCCGGATGCTTTCGGTACCCCGGGAACAGCCAGCGGCACACGCTCCTGCCTCAGCTAAAACACATTCTCCAGGAAACGCCTCGAAGAGAGAGGAGAGGCTTCTGGCCATGTTTGGTCGCCAGACCCGTGCAGAAGGCTGAGGGCTGCGAGCCAAGGACAGAGGATGCTGCTCCCTGCCCCAGCACTTCCCCAGTGCAGAAGGGACTTGTGCTGTTCCCCCTGAACTCAGCAAGACCTTCAGAGAGCCCCTGAGGGTGAGCAGTGCCCACCTGCCCAAGGCAGGGGAGCCCACCTCCCCTTCCAGACAAAGCTAGAGGCAATGAGCAGTGAGCAAAGTGACTGCCCTCACCTTGGGGACACACACTGGAGCCTCTTCAGGAGCCTCATTCCCAATGTCCCTGTCCCATCAGCTTCAGGGACACAATGAGGAGATCACTTCATTGACAAGAAACAATGGATGAAGTATAGACATGAAGGTTACACCAACTCCGGAGCCTGTTGGACACTGGCAGGGGCTAGGGATCCTGTGACAGCCCATAAACCCCACCACCAACCCCAGTGCTGGCAGGTCCTTGCAGAAGAGGTGACCATGAAAAGCTTGTTTGACCTCCCAAGGGACGTTTACTTCAGAGCACAAGAACAAAGTTTCAAAAGCAGAGCACTGCTGGTTTTCTTTCAAAATGATATTTCAAATCCATAGCAATGTAAAGAGAGAGGAACACAAAGACTGAGAAAGACTCAAACTGAGGGATCTGCCCAAGAGAACCAAGAAATGGCAGAAAAAGACCAGTAAAATAAATGACTGATGAATGCAAAGACCTCAGTAGCTGAGCAAGTGGCCAGCTCCCAGCTCTGCTGCTCCTCTCTCCAGACCTCTCTCTGGCCTGTGGGAGGGCATTAGCTGAGTGAACCCAGGCTGGAATCTGCCCTGAGAGTCGGGGGTGACGACACCACAATCAGCACCATGTGCCAAACCAACCAACCATGGGCAGCACCAGGTTCTCCATAGGCACAAGTTCCTCCAGTTCCTGACGTTGCAGGAGGGGTCTGGATCCAGCCAGGTCCTCCTTGCCCCAAAGGCTGCTCTCCCTCATGCCCAGGGGGTCTACACTGGCCCAGCAGGTGCAGCTGGGGGGGAATTGGGCCGGCCCAGCACCCTGCAGGGGTCTCCAGCCCCCCTGATAAGCCTACAGGGAGGGACAGGAATGCTGCTGCCTGGAGACGCCTCATTTCACAGATGTGTCTGTGTCTGCGCAAGAGAGAAACTTTCACAGTTTTACTGCTTTTAAAATATTTTAATGCAAGCCATTTGGTGTCATATTTTTAAAAAATGGGTACCAGCACAAGCTACATGCACATTAGCAACTGTCTCTCTATTAGTGTAAATACAAGAAGCAGAAAAGCACAGTCTGACTCCTAATCCATATGGTTATTCCAAATAGATTGCATGGTCTTAAACTTTGGCTTATTAGACGGGATCTTACATATGGAAAGAATTAAAATGCTGGATTTACAGTGCAGGCTAATCAGAACATGTTTAAATAACGATGCCCCAGCAGCCCCAGAGGGTCACAGCCTCCCAGACACCTGGTGGAGAGGCTGATCCTGCTCCCACCGCAAGAACCTCCCCAAAGCCCCACGTTGCAAGAGCTGCACCGTGGTGCAGGGCAGGGCAGGATCCAGCCTCCAGCACTCCAAGAGAGCAGGCTGCAAGGAGGAAATACCTCATTTCCCACCGACTAGTCCATACAAGCAGAGACAATAGGGCCAAGTGTGTGCTGCCGGCAGTGCTCCCGCGTCGGAGTGCTGGCCAGCACGGGCTGCTCTGCCCTGACTCTTCCTATCTGAAAAAGCCATCAGCCCGCCTGCTCCTTCATTTAGAATGAAAGGTCACTTCAGGGCTTTTAGGGTGGTTTTTTTCAAACAAAAGAATTATCTCGATTTGAAAAAAAATACTTTGCCCCGAGATCACAAAAGCTATTAAAAGCAAAACATGATATCACTGTTAACAAAGCCAGAACTCATGGGAAGGTGGAGATACATTACTTACTTCTGCTAATTCATTTCTGGACAAGGCCAGACTCATCTCAGGTGCTTCAATACTTGCATGTCCACCACCACAAATCTAAACTTATTCCCCCACCAGAGAGTCTCCTTGCAGCAGTCCAAACCTCTCCCCTTTTATTCCACTGATGTTGTTTCCATGTGAGTCAGTTGCCTTTTTATTGCTCCTCTAAATACAGCTTTCTCCAAAGTTGCTGAATTTCTGGACTTGGAAGCATGACAAAAGAATGCACTGATTCACCCCCCTCCACAGGGCTGGCTGACACCTCCCCTGGAGCCGACTCACCACAGGGAGGGTGACCAGTGTGAACCAGTATGAATCCAGCTAGGGAGCTGTGGTCTGGGGAACTGGAACCCAGCCACATCTCCAGCCATCCTGGACTCTCTGGTCTGCCTCTCTGCTGACCCAGATGACAAACCCCAAACCTGGTCCCACACCAGCCCCAGGACTGGTCCTGTATTGTGCCGCACCACCCAAGCTTCAGTCCATGTGCTGGAGCCAACATCATCCACAGGAGCCCAGCCCCCTCAGCTCCACCCCAGACTCAATGACACTGATCAACAATGCTCCTTGTCCTGGGGGGTCATCAGAGGCTGTGCAGAGCAGGGGGGAGAGCATTTCAAAAGCACAGCCAGCCCCTTAATGACTACGTCAAGGGGCAGGTCAGTTATTAGTCTAACTGCCAGAAAACATCAGCACCGGGGACCCAAGCAAGTGCTTAGTGTCTCCTCGACTCCCTGGTGCTGGGAAGTGTGCCACATGCTGAAGGGCAGCCCGTGGCCAGGGAGGCCAAGGAGAAGGATCACACCCCCAGCCCATACCTGCTCCCTCCTCCTCCTCTGTCCTGGCCACAAAGTCACCTGACGAGATTCCAACTTGCAACCAGGAACAAAGGCAGCCCCTCCATGGAGCTGCAAGGGGGCTCAGCTGTGTCAAGCTGGCAGCACCCAGCACAGGGCAGCTTCCTGAGCAGGTCCTGAGAGCACAGCTGAAGCCCAGAATGGTTTCCCCATGGTCCATTCTTCCAGCTACAGAGCAACACCTTATCTGTGCTGAAACCATCATCAGATTCTGCTGTCAAAAGATGCAGAGAAGCTTGGAAAGGCCACAGATGAATAACCCTGTTCAAACCATCCTCTCGGTACGAGAGCAGTTCTGCATAAACACACTGCACTGACTATGGCCTAACAGGCTCTTCCTCTCTCCAGCCTCTCATTACTGAGGATCAGGAAAAGAGAAGGAGCATATGCTCCTTTTGGTTTTTAAGGAAGTTATTAAATTGGGCTCAACTTTTCATCTTTCCCACAAAAAGGTGCTCTGTCATCTCGTGGCTGTTCACCTACACAAAGACGAGATGACATCTCTGGCTAAAGGCCGACAGTTCTGCACCTCCTTGTCACTTTTAACAAGAAAATAATCCTGCAGAAACACTTGAAAAACAAATCGGTGTTGACACTCCTCATCTGCTAGGTACACTTTACAAAAGGAAAGAAATACTGCATTAGCGTTTGACCTCCTCACCTTTCTGACACTGGAAGAAAATAAAGAGGGAAGGCTCAGGAAAGCTGATGCTGAAGTAAGAATGTCAGGAGAGCAGGCAGAGCCCGAGGCTGGAGCCCCCAGCCCAGCGGGCAGGGCAGGGCTGAGTCAGCCCAGGCAGAAGGGGTGAGCCGAGAGCATCGAGGAAGCTGCGAGGGGCACACAGGAGTCCCAGGGATGGGTGAAGAGATGCTTCTGCAGATGAGGGCATGAGGACTTAAAAAGGGACCATCACCAAAAAGCTTCTCAGTCCAGTGAAGCGCTGGGGCTCTGCCATCGAGCTGCAGTCAGTCCCTCCAGTGTGTGAGCCAACATCCTCCCACCTGTCTTATCCCTCCCCCACAGCAGCCCTGTTCCAGCTCCATCCTTGCACCATTACATGGCTGGGTAGTGCTGAGTGGCTCCCTGCACTCACAAGAGACTGCCTTGTCTTGCTCTAAATGCTCCTGAACCACGCAGCACACTTCCAGCTCCTGACCTCTGCAGCCCACAGGCAGGAACGAGAGGGTTTCCTCAGCTTCCAGCACTGTCAGCTGCTCCCTTCATTCTGGGCACGGTGGATTTCACCAAATAAGTCATGCTAACCCTACCTCCTCTTCCCTAAGCAGAGGCTACCAAGAAATAAAACTGAGCTTTGTCTTCTGAACAGCCAGACACTCCATGAGAACGCTCCCAGCACACGCAGCTCGCCCTTTGGACACAACACTCGGGTGACTTTCCACGTACGCAGGCACCAGATGGTCTCACTGCTCCCCCAGTGTGGCTGGGCACAGCTCTGCTGCCGCCTCGCCGGGCACAAGTCCTTGTCTGTAGGAGGTGGGGGCACTTCGAGGAACTCACAGAAATATTTTCCCACCGGTAGCTGTCGGCCTGAGCTAATGCGACATGACACGTATCTCACTCTGAACAATGTGCTGACATTCAGAGCCTGCTCACCATGTTCCCAACCGTGCCGCTGTCACCGCAGCCAGACCACAGGCAGGGGGATACATTTCCCCCCTGAGCTTGTTTCGAGCACCCCTGTGAGGTGCCACTGCTGTGGAAGGCCCGGCGATCCCTCCACAAGACAGCTTTGTAACAGGTAGCACAGTGCCATGGTAATGTCAGCTGGAACAGGAGGACGGGGCAGTGCTGCCTGAGCAAGGAGTCTCCTGCAAAGCCACTCTCATTTAGTGTCCAGGCACAGCAGCAGCTTCACATCCTGCAAAGATGGCCCTGGACTCTGCCACGTCTCTGTAAAAGGTGCAGCTACACATGGGAGCAGGAGTCAGACACGAGCGCCAACTGTTTGCAGCCTGAAGACAACCCTTCCACAGCAGCTCCACCTGAGAAAGGGCTCTGGTATCTGTCCCTGCGACACCCCCAGGAAGGTGGATGGGAAGTTCTTGGGATAGATCCCCTCCAGGCTGCAGGTGGGGAAATGCAGGGAGCATGACAGAGCATGGTTTGTGTGCCGAAACCCTGCCACCCGCCCGTGCCCTGCTTACACAACAGCATTACACAACACGGCACTTCCGTGGATTGCATAAGGCCAGCACCGGCACACCCCAAACCCCAGAGACGTGCTGGGACAGCAAACCCACCACTGGTCACCCAAAAGCACATTCCCACCATGCTGCCTCCCCACTGGCCCTTCCAGGCCACTCCTGAGAGGAAGCATCCCAGCACAATGACCAGAAGCATCATGGCATGATACCTGGAGGCAAGAGAAGGAGCTATTTCACCACATCCTGGAAGAGGCTGATTTGACCCCAAATCACAGGATCTGGAGAGCTCTTTCTTGCTGCACAAAGAAATTGTTGTAACTTTTGGAGAATTTAAAGTAAATTTTGTTAGAGATCATCCAGGGCCAGCCCAGCACAAAGGGCAAGGAGCAGTTCCACACATCTGCAGGTTCCAGCTGGGTGACAAAGGCAGCACCGTGGTCATCAGCAGTTTGTAGCTTCTACCCCAGGCTGTTGCAAGAAGGAGCAGCACTGCCAGGTGCTGCCATACACCAGGCGTGAACTCCTGGTCTCTGCTTCAAAAAATCCATCCAGTACATCCCAGTGTGTGAAAAACAAAGCACCTACCACACCATGCAGCATGGAGAAGGCTGCTAGGAAGGATGAGGTTTGGGTTTCTCCCCAGCCACTGAAGTTTCCATTTTCTGCACCCAAGCCAGATGCCTGCAGCCTGAGCAAGGATTTACGACAGAATAAGCTTCAGAGTCCCTCTGCTTCTCAAGGAAGTATCAGGAAATAAAAGGGCAATTGCATTAGTCAGTCATCAGGAGTTCAGGGTTTCTGCTGGGTTTCAATGACAGCAGGTAAAAAAATTGCTGCCTGACTGCAGCCAGCAGCCCCGCAGGAGGCCAGACACGTCCCTTCCCAACGAGCCACACCACCACCACCTCCGCTCTGGTAAGTGCCAGGGTAAGCTCAGGTCATCCAGGGTCTCCCCCACCCAGCACAGCAGAGCAGGTCCCAGCAGGAGCCACTGTCTCTGCTCCAGCAGCTCTTGCCCGTGCAGGGGGTCGATGGAAATGCAATGCCTGGAGGCTCTGAGCATCCCTGTGAGGTCCTCCCAGCTCGTGGGCTGGTGTGGAGCATTTCATCTCTATTGAAAGTCCCACCAAGATGAGATTTGCCTCTTCCACAGCTGCATCCCACCAGCACCCTCCTGTCACCTAGGGACACCAGCCCCTGCTCTCCAGGGGCCCTACACCCACGTTCTCAGCAGTGGCAGAAGCACCATCAGCAAGGTCACAGACATCCCCACCCTCCTGTTACCTCACAGTCTGCTCAGTGGGAAGGCCACCCACATCTGTGGGAATGCTTTTCAAGGTTACATTATGAGCAAATTGCAGTTTCCTCGCAAAATAACTAAGCAAATACCACTATCCAGATTTGAACCCATCCTTGGAAACCCCACTAACACCCTCCTTCTTCCTCTGTGTGTCCCCTTCGCACAGCTCTTGGCTGGTGATCAGACAGCCAGTTTCACCCACAGTGCTGCCCCCAACAGCTGGTTATTCCCTCGTGTAACAACTCCTAAAAGGCCACTGCAAATCCTTTCAACAAAAGCTGAGGTAGCCAAATCCAGCTTCTACTAGCCTTTTCCCCTCTCCTCCCCCCAGATATAAATTTTGTACTCGGAGCTACTAAAGTTGGCTGAAAATAATGATAACTGACAGATGCTGGGTTAAATAGGCCACAGTCTTTCCCTCGGGCCTAATTTAGACCGGATATCAAAATGATACAAAATATCATTGCTTGCCTTCACTCCATCAGGACATCTGTAGACAGACCAATATTAACTCCTTCCTGGGAACACGGTGTTTGCACTGTCACCTTGCAAGAAAAAGCACGTTTTTACCTGGTCTCCTCCTGCCCTGGATCCCAGGCTCCAAGGTGGCTCCTCAGCAAAGTCTCCTTAGTTCCAGCCCAGCTTCATGCCAGGTGCTGGGCAAGTCACACCAGCCTGAGCCTCTGCCCCTCGTGGCACAGCAGCCTTGAGCCATAACCCACCCGTGGCATCGCAGCGTGTGGGGCAACAGGACCCCCAGACCAGCTTGGACACACTCTTGCACCACTCAGGACAGGTAATTAGAGGCTGTATTCTAATGAATATGCACAAGGGGGCAGAGTCAGAGTTGTGCACCTGAGGTAAAGTTATGCATATTTTAATTTTTCGACACTTGGCAGTGCAATCTCACTTCATTCACTTGGCCTCCTGCATCTCCTTTCCCAGGAGGCTTGTTGGGTTTGTTTCTCTTCAAAGGAAAAGGAAATGTTACAAAAGAGTCTCCTTTGCCTCCATCAAGCACTCAGGGTAAAGCCCACAAGCAATCCCAAGCCCCAGCCCAGACAGGGTGCATGCCACATCTTCACTGGCACCTGCCTGCACCAGAGGCAATGGATCCATCCACTGACAAGACTGAAATGTCTAACTAGCAAGTCTCATTTTCAGTTGCTTATAAATTTACCAAGTGTTAACTGATCAGCCCCAATTTTCCTCGGCAAATGCATCAGCTGGACTGGATATATTGATCTGAAGATTTAATTCAGAATTTCTTGGTTATTTCTGAGAAATATTTCTGATGTAAACTCTCCATCTCTCCCACTCTCTTCACTTTAGAGGGCAAAGGCACATTCCGTGTTCTGAAAAAAACATGAGTTTGATTTACAGAGTTATTGCTGTCACATAGTTACTGCACTAAACAACGAGCAGTGAAAGCAGCTCGGGTAGAAGCAGCAGCATTACAGGCACCTCCACTCCACACCTGCCCACAGCTGGCTGCAGCTACAGCCCTCAAAGCTCTCCATCTCTGAGGGCTCAGAGCTTCTGAGGCCTCGACAAAACCCACAGAGCAGGCCAAGGCTGAAGAAAACACAGTTGGTGCTTTAAAGTGAAGTTGAATTCAAAGAAAATCAGTTCATCAGTTTAGAGTTATAAATGGTAAACTCAGGAAGAGGATCATTTGTGCTCCCATAGACTCATAAAAACTGTATTAAACATTAAGTACTATGTTAAAAGGACATTATTTCCAAGTCCCAAATCCAGCATCCAGAAGTTAGGAATGCCTCTGCAACCTGAATTTGAGCTCGTTTCTTTCAGTTGCAACAGACTTGGGTTGCACTGGTTTCCTCCGAGAAGCCAAGTGCAGGCAGGCACTGAGTGCCAGAGCTGCTCTGTGAACAAACTGAAAATGCAAACTGATGGACACTGATGCCACCAAAATCCAGCTTTGCCTGCTGGAGCTGGAAAATGTGGGTATAGGAGACAAAAATGGTTAAGGGAAGCCCAGCTGCCCTCACAGCACTGCTTGCTGTACTCACCACTGGTGGATCCTGTGCTGCCCAGGCACTGCTTCAGACCCCGCGGGGCTGGAGAGGGGATTGCCACAGGCTGGCAGCCCCCAGAGCCAGGGAGGCAGCCTGCTGCCCACACGGCTTCACTGGAAGGCCGTGTTGTGGTCCTGCGGACCCAGCAACTCTCCCCAAGCCTGCCTTGGGCTGGCTGAGTCCTGCTGCACGCTGGATCTCCAGCACAGGGCTGTGGGGAAGGGCACAGGGCTGCAGGGCACGGGCTGGGCAGCACCAGTGTGCGCGTGAACTGCGCACTTAACTGGACACTGAACACAGCTGACCTGCCAGCGTGTCAGCTCGGGGACTCCTAACCCGAGTCTGTGTCAGGGACAGCCAACGGCCTCAACATAATTGCAGAGAGGCACCAGCTCATGGCCTGGCAGCAGAGATGCTGCTGCTGATCTGACATGTGGAGCAGGGCAAGGCAGCAGCAGCCACCCGTGCCCAGGATCAGATCCTCTGAGCTGCTGTGCAGAGGAGCACCACAGCCCAGGGAGCTGCTCCTCTGCCTGCCAGCCCACACCAGCCTGCAGCACCCCAGCAGAGCCCAGGCATTGCCATCATCAAGCTCTCCCTCCTTCAGAGGGCAGGGAAAACAGGGATGCCACAGAAAGGGGGGCACCCGCCCCCTGTGTGTGGTACCCACCACTCTGCCATGCTGAGATGTCAGGTTAAAGAGCCAAAGCATGTCAGAGCCCCCAACAGCAGCTCTGGTGGCTTTACACCATTAACAAATTAAACTTTGAGATTTGGAAAGGACAATGGCAACATCTGTTTCATGGCATTGCACCTTTCCTGGATCACTCCTTTCCCCCATGACAGTGTAAAAGGTAGGAGACCAGTGTCACCTCTGCTCCTGCAGAGACATGCAGCCCTCTCAGACATCACATGGGAAACACTTCTTGGGGACAGCTGCGATTAGTCGGAGAGGCAAGAGAGCAGAGAGCAGTGCCCCAGGTTGCCCAGATTTGTGCAAATAGTTGCTGGGACTCCCAGCATCCACAAGCAGGAACACAGTTTGCTATCTTATTTTCCAAATGAGAAACCCAGTTTCCTGGAAGCACTGTGATGTGCAGGCAGTTGTTAACAGGGTGCTGGTCCTGCTTCTCAGCCCTGCACCGCAGGGTTTGATCAGGACATGCTGAAAGGCCAACACAGAGCTGTGAGACAGCCCAAAGTCCCCAAGGGCATTGCTGCCAAGCACCTTCCCAGCAGGAGAGCCTGAGGCCTGGATCTGTGCCCCTACCTGGCGAGGCAGAGGCTCAGGCTGCTCTACGGGCACAAGGAATAAATCTCTCCTGCAAAATGAAGCTCTGCTCAGTGCGCAGCAGGATGTGCCACTGAGCTGACACCACCACCAGCTCTCCGCAGCACATCCATATGGCTGGCCAGCAGTGGGCATGTTCTTTCACTTACATTTCCCTCAAGTTTAGATACTACACCAGGAAGTGCAGCAAAGCAGTTTAATGCCCAGGGTGATCACGCAGCCAGATCATGGTGAGAGGGCTTTCCCCAGCAGCAGCCCAGTCAGCAATGAGACAGCATCACACATTAGCCAGGTCATGCTAAGCTCAGTCCAGGCACAGATGTCTGAGTAAAACCTCTCGCCTTGCTCCAGCCATGCCTCAAGGGGCACCCACAGGAATCCCCATGTGCCTCTCACCTGCACACTCCCTGCAGAAGTAAACCCAGGCCTGTCAGCAGAACCAAGCAGAGCAGTGGCTGTGAACAGTTGCTCCCCCTCCCCACCACCAGTGCCCGGGGTGCAGGCAGCCAGTGTGGGCTGCATGGCTCAGGGGGGCTCCCAGGAATGCCAGGGAACAGATCCCCCAAGGTCCAAAGGGGCACACCCAGACTCTCCCTTGCTATCTATTTCCACCCAGCCCTAGCCACACTCCACTGGGACTGAAGAGCCATCTCTTCTCCTGGCCAAGTAGTATCTCCTCTGTGAGCAGACAGAATAAGGCAACAAACTATTTCATTTTTACTATTTGTATTTGACCTTTTTATATTGTTTGCTTTTTCCAGCATAATCCCTTAAGAACACGACTGATGATTTATAACAAAAGAATATCTCTATAGTGGGTGCCTTGCAAGACCTCTCTCCTGCTGCTTTAGAGTGATTTACTTTTGGATTAGCCTCTGATAGAGAAGGGCTCGGCTGACGATTTGCCCTCGTATATCAAAAGGGAAATCCTTAAGACATCACTATAAAACAGCAGGAAAGAGCACCTGCCTGACTCATAAACTTATATGATGTGGTTTAGTCAGATAGGCCATCTGCTTCCCTTACATACCCATATGTCCTTCGCTGTTCCCCGCTACCTCGCTGTTAACTTTGGTGATTTTCTCCTTCACTTCCACAAAGCTAAAACAGAGAAATGAATCGAATGATAAACCTTCATGCAGATGGAAACAAGTGCAGTAGCCACTGTCTCTGCCTTCTAGTTACACAATAAATAATGACAGTGGAGGTGAGGAAACACACGTCTGCTCTTCATTAGAGCCATCGTATAAACTTAATGTGCCAAATCCTGCCCTGGACTACACCCACATGGCTCAGCCAACTCGGGTGAAGAGAGGAAAGACCCACTCTTGTAGTGTGTCTTTGCCAACCTCCAGCTGTTCCCAACAGGAGCAGGCCATGGTCCCCAGCTTGGCTGCATTCCCATGCTGGAGCCTCTTCCTGTGGGCAAGGGGTGGTTGTTCAGCCAGGGTTGGCCTCAACCATCCCAATGTTTAGGGAAAAAATACAAGAAACTGGAGATTACTCCCTTGCCTAGGACAGGAAAAGACCTTCCATCCTCATGATTACCTATTTAGGGACTGACTGAGCCAAACTATGCACGAAACATTCATTCCCAATGACCAAACAGACTTTTGTCCCCTGAACTCACCTGTGTCCCTTTAGAATCCATTTCTGTATGGCTTCTACAACAACCCATAACCATTAACTTCAGGGACGTATCTGAACACCATGATATAAAAGGTACTCCAGCTTCAAAACTGCTGGCTAACTTTGTTACGTACCCCCAGCTCTTGCCCTAGAAGAAAGCAATTAATTGTTTTCTAACGAACCTTTGCCTTCCACACATGACTGCACATGGCTGGCCAGCACCCCCAGGGACCAACCCAGCACTCCTTTCCCACAGGGACAGCCTGCTCTCCTAGCCTGCCTCACACAGAAGTTCTTTCATGCCACCTTCTCCCCCTTTCAGCCTCTTTAGAGGTTTATTCTGCCTTTTTTGCAAGACAGGGCTTGACTAGCACATCACTCGCTATACCCAAAATGTGCTCTCAAAGACCACTGCAGCTTCTCCACAGTGTAACTCTGTCTGGTCCTCTATCTGCTTTGGTCATGCACAGCCAGCAAACACTGCTGTCCCTTTACACCTCTGGTGTGGAGAAAACCAATAGATCCTGACCCCAGGCACAATCCCAAGGAAAATGCCAGCATGCTGGCCCAGGGAAGTGGAAAGTGCCCTACACAGAGGCAGAGCAAGCTGCAGGCACTCGTTCTGCAATGAGAGCATGTCTGCATCCCCCAGCCTGGGCACGCTGCTGCAGTGCAGGGAGAGGGGGGCTCACACCAACCAGCCCTGGGGGCACAAGGAAATCGGCCTCCCTGCAGCTCAGGGGGAGAGAAAACCTCCTGTAATTTACGTCCTTTTTTAATGTTCGTCTTGCTTTTTAATTTCCCAAAATCGAGTCCCTGGGAGTTCATTTTTCTCCTCTGCAATAGAGTAAGGCAAGCAGAGGTTTTTCCGGCTCTCTGGAGAGCTGCCTATAGCCTACCACAGAGTGGATAAAAACCCGCATAAAAAGACCACCCAAGGGACTGGGAAAGTGGTCCCTAGAGGGAAGAAAGAGGCATTTTGTTTAGAAAGGCTGAAGCACAGACAATTACCCAAAGCAGGAAAAAAAAAAAAAAAACCCCAAAAAAAACTGCATGAAATCTCCTGCTCAGCTTTCCCCTCCGAGAGCCCTGACAGGAGCACTGGCTGGCACCGTGCTGTGCCACGGGCAACAGAGCTGCCAGCACAGAAGGTACCAGGGAGCACACGTGCACACACATGCATGCACCAGCATGCATCCCTATGGAAAAACCAGCAGCATCTCGGGCACAGGAAACACTTCACTGCCCTTCCCCATACAGAGACCCCAGCTTATTGCTCACGAGCTCTGTGGAGCAAATGGCTCGAGTCCCACAGCTGATCTCCACGGAGATCCAGTTATTGCAACACTCGGAGTGTGCTTAGCCATGACGTGTCCCCTGTCTGCTCTTACACTCCCAGCAACAATGGCCTTGCACACCCATGAGGGCAGCAGCCTTGCTGGCCCCGTGGCCAGCCTGCAGGGAGTGCCCAGGGGTGCTGCCACGGGCAAGGCAGAGCACAGCTCCGGCTATTTCTCTCAAAGAAATTAAAAGTGGGAAAGGCATCACATTAACCTCCTTAATTTTTCATTTCTGACACACACTGTTTTCTCCTCATTTCAAAGAATTCCAAGTTAATGTCTGGAGGGCAGAAAAATCCATTTCCCAATATGCCTGCTGCAGCTTTTTCACCAATCGACTGCCCTTCCTGGTACAATCACTGGGACATTGATTTTTTCCTTTTTTTTTTTTTTTCTAGAGCATCATCCAAAAATCTATCAATGCAAACAGCATCTTTGAAAAAAATACCAGCAATACAAGGCAAGCTGCTTCCTCCACCCTTTAACCCCAATGCTGCAGGAAACACCTCTGCCTGGTACCAGTTCTAGCAGCATCTATTGCAGTGTGGCAGGGACAGAGGCAGACCCATGAAGCCCATGGCAGTGGGAAAAGTCTGAGGGAGGAGCAGTGTGCAAGGAAGAGGCTGCTCCATGCAGTGCTAGACAGGATTTAGGGAAGCCGAGGCAGCTCCCTGTATGTCCCCCACCCACAAAGGTGACAAGGGACAGACTCATCACCCCAGGGACACAGCTCAGCCCCCGGCAACTCTGGGCTCACCTTGAGACCTCCGTGGGGAGGGAGAGCTTTGTCCCCCACACTGCAGGGAAGCAGCAGCCATGGGGATGGGCAGCAGGCAGAGGAGGTTTTCTGCCCGTGCTTTGCCTTCCCTGGGACAGAGCCTGCGGCTCGCACGGGACCCAAGGCTGCACATGCAATAGCCTGGGTTCTGGTGAGCCTGACAAAACCCGCCTCCTATTACTATGCTAAATAAACACTTCACTCAACAGTCTTGGCACTTATTAAGCACCTGGGAGAGAGACTGCCTCACGTTGTCCAAAACACTCTTAATTACTGTTTAATCAAGATCTCTTCCCCTCTAGAAAAAAAAAAAAAAAATAGGCGGGTAAACATTTGCATGTATTTTCCACTGCAATCACATTACACATCTCTGTGACAAGCAAATTCTTGGCAGAGCTCAGGAAGAACACGCTGCCTGTGCAGGAGCATCGCAGCACAGCCTGCTCAGCCAAATAGCCTTAGGTCCCCCCTTCCTTAGGTAAGAAACGGAACCAGGAGGATTCCCTGGCACGTGGACTAACACCATCAAATGCTTCTTTTATTTGTTGTTGACACATGTATAACAGTGGAAGAATCACTAAATGGCCTTGTAATATCTTGATTTATGGATTATTCTTCCCTACGAATAGCACAAGGCAAGGACAACATGCCTTCATGCTGTATCTCTGCTAGCACAGGAGCACTGGATTCCTGCTATTAGCACCCACAGATCCCAGGCAGCACAGGGCTGAGCCAGGCGTAGATGGGATGCCCAATCCCCCACTGTCGGAGCGGGTGAAGGCACAAAGCACTGCGTGGGCGTTTAGGCACAGATCCTTTTCCTTTTTGTAAGCCTTCTCGAGCTCGATTTTCCCTGAGCAACTCCTGCATGGGGCTTTAGAACAGTGCCTGGCAATGTGCAGCTGTTTCCAGAGGCCAAAGGCTTGGGGAGTGCCCTGTGGCACCGCCAGCCTGACCACCCCAGCCAGCACATGGCCTGGCCTTGGGGGTCAAGATCCTGCACAGAACCTCCCTTCTCCTCCACTTCACACTCAGCTCTTCCTTAAGATACAGGGGATTTGCCTTAATTGATTTAACTGGCAGTTGCAGTGCTCTTACAAAAATGAATTTATATCAGAGAAGCACAGGAAAGAGAAGGGCTTTTGGGACAGTATCACTACACTGCTTCACACCAAGGGCCAGGTCCCAAACGGGCCAGGCAGGGCTCAGTCTGGGTCACACCACCACTGCCTCCATCAGTCAGAAACACATCAAGCAGTGCCCTCTGAAAGCTCTGGAAAGGAGCAGGATCGTGTCCAGGGCATGTGCTCCAGCACCTGTGTGCTGCACCTGACTAGTTCTGTTGACTAAGTGACAATTACCCGGGATTCACTGCTGGTGATAGATTATCAATGACATATGACTTTGCATTTTAACAGCCACTAATCTGCCTGCTAAACCCAGAATATCAGGTTAAATCACCTAATGTGATCTTTTGAGTAAGGCAAAGCAGAATTCCGTTGATAGTGATTTAAACAGTTGCTGGTGAAAGCATCCAAAGCAGCTCAGCTGCAATATTCCAACACGGAT
This sequence comes from Promerops cafer, assembly GCA_013398275.1. NCBI lineage: Eukaryota > Metazoa > Chordata > Aves > Passeriformes > Nectariniidae > Promerops > Promerops cafer. Next base: position 3,528,190 of record VZSE01014217.1, on the reverse strand, counting down.
GGTCAGGCTTTGGGTAAAGGGGACACCTGTACAGGAGAGGGGATAGACTGACTCCCCAGTACCTTTTACACCGTGAATGCACTCAGAAGATTCAAAGCTCTTTGTAACAAGCTTTGGGAAAAGGGCAAGAGCCCCCAGGGCAGACGGGCACAAAGGACACTCTAGGACAAATAAGCAAGATGTAGGTAAAATGATCTCGGAGTACACATTAAACAAAGATTTGTTTATTCATCTTTATGAATGACTGAATTTCTCCCTATCCACGGTACAACATCCTCACACAGACAACAGGCAATCTACCAGATATGTGCACATCCATGTTCATGTGACAGTGATGTGACCGGGAGCTGCACGACTGAACCCAACACAGACTTCAGCTCCAAATTAGCATTCAAGCACAAACGGAGCTGTGTCAGTGCTCCTCAGCAAACCAAACTAGTCTAAGATTATCTCTGTTCTCAGCCCATTTACCAAATAGGTCTCGTAGTGAACATGTGCTGACTCTTGATCTAGGGAATGCATCCAAGGAAAACAGCTGCCAGAGGCTTCACTGCGAATGAACACAGTGTGCTAAAGGAGTCCCGTGCCTGACACGGAGCTGGAAAGCCGGCTGGAGGTTGAAGTGGGGACAGACAAAAAGTTCACTCCCTCAAGTGCCATCTCTGAAGAAAGCCACACACGGACACAAAGGGCGGGGCAGTCATTTGCAGCACCCCCCGGCCCACAACAGCCCTCTACAGGAGCACAAAGTCCTGCTGCTCTCTCTGGGCAAGTCCCCCCAGCCCAGACACACGTGCCTGTCGGGCACTGAAGCCTGCCAGGTGCCTGCACGAGCTGTGCAGAGCTGCCCCTGCTTCTGTGCCTTCCCTCAGCTCCATGGGAGGATGGGTCATCCCACCAGCAGCTGGCCTGACCAAAGACCCCTCCAACAGCACTGCTCCCACCCCAGAGCACAGCTCCAGGCCAGCACTGCTCCCCTCTGCAGGGGGAGGGACAGCAGTCTGAACCAGCACTAACAAACCTACTAATTAAAAACTTGGGAAGGGTTTCAAACTCACTTTCCTGGGGAACAGGAACAATTTGAAAAAAAAAAAAAAACCAAACATTTTTCTTTCATAAACAGGCAGTGGAGCCAGGATCTCAGCATGCGGCAGCCAGTAACAGTGGCTGGGAGTGGGCTAATGCCCATCTCTGCCCCACTGGCTGCTCCCCACTCCTGCCCTGTGAAGTTTCATCACCATGGGCAAAAACACAGAGAAACAGGCTGGCTGCTGCCCTCTCAGTTAAACAAGACATTTCACATGTTGTGAAATTAGCATCTGACTTCACTGCTTTCTCCTCCCCTCATCCTTTGAAAATTCATTTTCTCCAAGATTTTGAGAAACTACAGCAAAGAAGATGGAAACCAGTTCAGGGTGCACAAAAGAAAGGTCAGCAAGTGCATCTGGATAACTTTTAAAAATAATTACTCATTTTCATATCCTACTTCCATTCTTCTGGCTGGGAGCACCAGATACAATGAATACAGCCTTCCTTGGAGCATTTTCATGGCACAGGGTGCTAAGGGTTTTCAGAAGAAACTCGGGAAACATTCAGACCTGGGCTGTGATACCCTTACATCTCATTAACATGCACATCCCAGTCAAAAGCTAACGTCTGCTGTGGAGGATGTCCATCCATTTCCTGCTGAGCCCACAGCAGGATTTCTCTGGGCCTGGTTAGTGAAGTCCCAGCACAATAGTGCTGCAAGGCCCCTTAATCACGCTGTGCTTTAGCAGCATTCCTTGGCCCAGCAGAGCACACCAGCAGTACGAGACGTGAACAATGGCCAAGCTTTGTTTCCATGTTCCTGTCTCCTGAGCCCATGAGGAACATCTGGTTGCCTTCCTTCCACTGCAGAGGGTGGGCATGGGTGGGTCCCCACTGACAGCAGCAAGGCTACAGTGAGCAGCACACCCCGAGCAGCCCATTGATCCACACAAGATGAGGCAAGACCAAGGACGTGCTTGGAGAGGTGCCTGCAAGACTTTTGCCACGCTGGCAGCAGAAATTAGAATCTGTGTGAATGTCAGCACTGCAAACAAAACCGGGATGAAAGACTTGACCGTGGCCTGCAGAGAAAGTGGCCACTCACGTCCTCGTCTCCACAGACTAGAGCAGGAATCACCACACTGTACAACATTTCCTGGTTCCTGCCAGCACTCGGGCATCTGCTGCGAGGGCTTGAACCGCGGCAGCGCAGGAAGGCGCGCGGGCTCACGGCCAGTTTCAGTGGCAATGCAGGACCAAGAAGCAGGAGTGAGCAGCCCAGCTCACTGCACCCCACAACCCGTGCTTAGCAGGGTTCAGGAAATCTCTTCCACTGAAGTTCCACAGGAACACTGCCTGTGCAAAGCAGAGACACAGTCCTGTGGGACTGAGGGACGTTCTGAGGGACGTTCACCATGTGGGATTCCCATTACCCAAGAGAGGTGAGGACACCAGTCTTTCACCCAGGAGCAGCCAGGGCACTCACTCCCTGCTTTGAAGGCATTCAAGTTCCAGGTATGTTCAAGAAATGACTGAATGTGACACCGAGTGCCATGGTCTAGCTGACAAGGTGGTCAAAGGTTGAACTCAATGATCTCAGGTCTTTTCCAGATGAATTGATTCTGTGTCCCTTCTCTTAGGGGTGTTTGGTAGGTGTTCCTTAGGATACACAGACAGCAAGAGAGCTCACACTGCTGTGCCTCTGGAAAAAAAGGCTTTTAGGAAATAAAGAAATCTTGATCCTATAATAATAATGATGATAATAATAATAATTCATATAGAGTAACTCCATAGATTCAGCTTGTCTGATTTGAAAGCCAAGGCATAATTCGAGAGAGGTTGGGGGGCTGTGAGATGTTGGCAGGAGACACCAAGTCCCCAGGAGGTTTCAGGCACATGCCTGCCCCACAGCTCCCCGCTGAGGAACTCATGCAGATCCCCAGTAACCTGGCTATCACATGCCACATCTGCAGAGGCCCATGACTGCAGAGCCACTGGGACCAGGGCTGTGATGGCACAGGCAGAAGCCTGGCCCTGAGCTGTGCCATGCTCAGGGCAGAGCTCTCCCCACTAGTGCAGGGTGGTGATGGAGGCACTGCCTGGTGTGTGTCTGTCCACCAACATGACCCACCAGTCTGTCCCGAGTCCCCAGGGCAAGGGCCCAGCCAGCAAGTGACACGCTGGCTGCAGGCTCAGCAGCTCCATGCAGCTGAGAGCCCAGCGCAGAGGGAAGCCTGGATTAGCTCCTGGCACTGTAGGAAGTGCTATAATAGCAGAAGCAGAGCAGCAGGCAGCAATTGTGGAGCCTGAGCAAAAATCCCTTGTTTTCACTGGCTAGTTCTGGTTTCATGTTTCTGATCTTTTAAACATCAGGCACTCCCCAAGCCTGGCCAACAGCTCCCTAACGCAGCACTCTGCTCTGCCAGCAGCCTGACCTGTGCCAATGGGTTTCCTCCAAACTGCCAGCTCCAGGCTGGAGACGGAGCTCCAGCCCCACTGCATATGGGCTGGCAGCAACCCCCAGCAGCAGGAGCAGCTGAGCCCCCTCCCCGGAGGAGAGCAGCACCATCCCACTTGCCTCCAGCCAAGGCTCACAACTCAAAGGCACTTTTCCCAGCCTGTCTCTGCAGGCAACCCCACAAACCAAGGCAGCAGAGGCACGGGGAGCAGTCTGCAATGGCATGGTGCAAGACCAGTACAAACCAGTGCCAGCTGCCACTGACACATGCTCTGCTGTCAGCCCAGCCACTTAACCACACTGTTTTTATCCTGGCTGTAAGGCAGCCAACAGCAGACCTTCTTGTTTCCCTTTCCAAAGGGGAGAAGGAGAAGGAAGCTTGTGGAAAATAACATCACTGTCAACAGCCTGGAAAGAACTGCATGTTGTGAGTCCGCAGAAGCGATGAGAAATCATGTGGGCAGGTGAAGGGTTAACAGGTGGAAGCCAATGCCCCTCTACCAGGCAGCCAATATTTCTATCAATAAATTATGCATCAGCATCTAGTAATAATGACCTAGCAGCCAACGCTATTTAAAACAAACCAATCGATGGTATTAACGTAATCCCCAGGAGAAAACAAGACACCACACACAGAGCTGGGATCTGAGCAGATCAGGCCAAGGAGAAAGGGACCTTTGGGAGAGCAGTCAGCCGGCGGGGACAGAGGTCCCCGAGCTGAAAGGCCAGGCAGGGGCTCCAGTTCAGCCAAGGGCAGAGAATAAAAATCACCTCTCCAGCCCTGAGCCGCAGCCACCGCAGCCTCGGGAAGGGCTGGCACTGAGACCACCCCCTGGCTCACCCATGTGGCAGCTGCTGCAGCCTGACTCCATCCCCCAGGCCAGACCCTGCCCGAGCACAGAGGCGAATGGCTGCTGTCCAGGTGTCTGGGCCATGCCACGCTGGCCCTTACTGCAGGGCAGGGGCCACAGCCCACCCACAGCAGGCACAATGTACTTAATCTTGCTTATCCCTGGTGCTGCTCACCCTGCAGAGCCACCTGAACCTGGAGGGGAGCGGGGATTTGGGAGCTGTTGCACCCCAGCAGCCGTGGCCAGGCCCCAGGAGCATGGTCCCAATGCACAGATACAGGGCTCACCAGCCCACACATATAACACACTTCATGTGCATTCTCCATATTAATAAATGGGGAAAGAAGGAACCATCAATCTATGAACTGCCAATTTGCACAGGACTAGCTCTTTTACTGGCTACGCACTAGCACCTTTTACAGCCCATTAATTACTTTCTCTAATAAAGTTTGACAAAATGATAACTTGCCCATGAAAAGTGTTGTAATAAATACATTTTCTCTAACTTTGGACCATTCTTGCGTGTCTGGCTCATAAACCCCTCCCACGGTTCAGTAACTTAGAGCCTACCTGTACTTTTCAGGCAAGGAGGGGGCCCTGGCGTGGTGGCTGGTGGAGAGCAGCAGCACAGTAGCACAGCTGCCATGGCCAGCAAGCAGGGGCCTCTGCACACCAGCAGGAGCTGGCCCCACTCTGTCACATCCCTCAGCTCAAACCCCTGGCAGTGCCCACGGCAGGGTTAGCCAGCTGCATCCACAGCAGTGGCAGCTCTGGGTGAGTCTCCACGAGTGTGAGTGCCATCACCACCACCAAGAAGCCAGATATCTGCCTCCCATGCATGCAGCCTGCACTGCTTCTACACTCCCTGTCATTTAATTTCCCATGCCAGCCACTAAGACACATGACCTAGACCAAGGGTGACAGCTTGGGATGCCCACTGCTTCCACTACTTCTTTATCTACACAAGGCCACAGCTGAGCTCAGTAGACAATACAATGGCTGAAGATGGTCTTTCCTAATACAGAAACAGGAAGCAATTGATATGTTTTAGTCTCAATTTCAAATTATAAGCTGTTTAAAGACCTTTTTATTACACGCCTTAGGAGCACTAAGAGACCAAACCCATCTGAGACAGAAATTCAGATCTCATCTTTCCCAGTCAGCCCAGATGGGCATGGTACTGGAGACTGGCTCCAGAACTAATGGTCAGCACAGATGGGCATCACAGCAGATAAAGCAGGAGCCACACCTGCCCTCAGCTCCCCCATCAGCCCCCTGCCCTCTCCTGAGGCTGGCCAGCTGCTCTCTCTGGCCCAGGCACAGGGTCAGGCAGAGCCCACAGAGCCACCACTGTCACCTCTGCAGAGGAGCACAGCGAGTGCAGCAACTTTGACTGAAGGTCTGAGCAGGCTGGCACAATTATGGCACACCCTGGCCCTGCTGCAAGCCAGCCCCATGTTCACTGTGCAGGCTGTGCTGCTCCTCCAGCAGCCAAAGGCTCCTTCCCTGTTTAATTAGTTGAGTGACTCTGCTCTGCCCAATAAAATCATCACCCCCCTCAGCAGTGCCATGCCATGGAAATTTATGATCATAATTTAGAGGCTGAATTACCACTGTCGGTACCTGTGCCATATGAATTACTCAGTCATATTAAATTCAACTGTTGATTTTGCAGGGTTGTGTGAAGCAGGAACACTTAGAGCCAATGAAATAATGGAGGAGAAAGAATTATGGCCAGGGAAGTTACATTAGCTGTTCAAAGCACCCTGCACAGAGCCCACCTGCCCATCCCTACCGAGGGCTGCCTGCCCCTAGCAGGGCTGGGCTCCCAGGACCATGAGAGCTGGGAGATGGAGCTGGCCCTCCCCACGCCCCATGGCCAGGGTCCTGGCCATCAGAGCTCTGCTGTCAGAAGATCCAAAGGAGCTGAGTTAAGGAACTCTGTCAGACACCTGCACTGACATGAAAGAATCCTTCCATTTCTGAATCCAGCAGTCCCCAGGGCACATGCTGCAGTAAGACTTTTGTGTCCCTACACATACAGAATTTGCTGGTCTGTAGAGTCACAGACAGAAGCTCAGGGACACTCAGCACAGCACCAGAGGCCTCAAATCCCAGCATGATGATCTGAACCCAGCACTGACCTGACTTTCACACAGAGATACTTGCAAAGACTACCCTACAAAGTCAGAGCAATGAACTTGAATTCCTGCCAGCCTAGACACACTTGGTCCAAGACTTCAGATCCCAGCAGCCTGCTCTGACACAGAAAAGACAAAACCTGGAGCCCTGCAATGCCACAAACTGGAAACAAAAAGCCCTTTGACTGGAAAGCCTAAGTCTTAAGCAGGCTGATTTTGGAGTGATGGCTTTAACAGCTTATGTGCAGGCAGGATTGCTAATGCACAAAGAGCAAAGTGCATTTGTATATGGAACAAGTATTAATCAACTAATGCAGAAAAAAGGTCCATCAACAAAAAAAGAAAGCCTGGGATGCTTTATTATAATCCTGAGGTTTTTGGTATTGGCAAAATAATTTCCTCAAAAAAAGTTACAAACCCTCATTTTATACAGATCTCCACGTGTCCATCCCAGACCTCTCTAATAATGAAAAAAGTGCATATAAAAATTCTCATGCACGGTTTCAATCAAGTGCATTTATCTATATAGATTGCCCTTTTTATGCCAAGATAATGTCAGAAACTCAACACAAATCATCACAATTTACACTCTCCTCCTCTTTAGTATAAGGCAGACTCTGCCAAATCAAGGGCTAATATATCACATTATTTCTAGTAATCCAAGGGCTGCCTCCTGCCACCTGCTTTATGAAATACCTATGTCTTTGATTCATTGATCCCTGCCTAACCTTGTAGGTAAAGAAGCTTTTCTCCCTCCTTATAGAACTTTAACATGTTGTGTACTGTGCTGCTTGGCTGACGCCAGCCTCTGCCCTTCAAGCCAGGATTAACCCTCCCCTGTAACACAGGACCACATGTATTCTGGAAGCCTGCCAAGGATTTATTTTTTAGACAATAAATATGGTTTTTTTCCTTTCAGGGGAGAGCACAAACACATTTCCCACAATTAATGCAGTCAGTTGCATGCCTGAGGAAATGTAGAGGTGAGCAGAGCTGGAGGGTGTCCCACTACCATAGTGTCTCCCCTGTCACAGCCCTACCTGCCCAGCATCTCACTTTTTGCCTAGTAGTAGCAGATGGACCTCAAGACAGAGATCCCCTCTGTTCTGGCCATACAACACTGAGCATGGCAACAGCAGCTGTCACCAGAGACTCAATTTTTTTGTAATAAACCTTCTCCTCTTTACGCAGTCATTTGAGTTGCCTACATGACCTCAAAGGAAAACACCAAGTAAAAGCAAATTCCAAAGAGCCAAGAACCAAATCCAGCTGATGTGAGCACCTAAATCCCTTTGCAAAGGGTACCAAGCCTGGTGGCAATGCTGGGCAGGGCACAGGCAGCAGTGTGGGCATCAGTGCCAGACACTCTTCTTCTGTGCACCCACCAACTCCATCTCCTGGTGAGAGGATGGAGACCAGAGGGAACCTCAGCCACTCAACAAGAGACCCCAAAGGCCTCCCACAGCCATGGCATGGGTGGTCATACCCAAAAGCATTTGGGAACAGATTTCACAGGCTCTGCAGCAGCCTGGGCCTCCTGCAAGAGCCTGCCATGCTCTCTGTCCATTCATGATGGGGACAGCTTAGTATTCCAGCTGTGCATCCCAGCATCACACAGCAGATCGAATATGCATTGGCAAATACCGCTCCTGGTGCGAGAGTCCACAGAGAAGTTATCAAGAGGAAAAGCAAACGTGCACAGCAAACAGTGTGTGGAGAACACAACTGCAATACAAAGCATGTCCTTCCCTCCCGATGCCAGCTCTGGGATGACTAATTCTGTGCAAGGATGCCAGTCACTGAAAGACCTCAGATGCACTTCTTCCACAACTCTGAAAACTGAAATAAAAGTGTGAGACTGTCTATCTAGCAAAGCTGCTGCCTGCAGACCCAGGTGCTCCAGTGTACCCCCTCTCCACATGAACAGGCCATCACTGCTCTTCACATTAACTCAGCAGCCCCTGCAGCCTGCAACAGGGCTCCTACTCTCGCAGGCAGAGAACAGTCAGCATACCCAGTACAGATACTTCCCCAGGAAACAAGGTTAAAAACCCTCAGCAGTTTCCAAGCCCCTTCCAAAGCCCCCCAGGAGGTCCCTCCTGGCTGTTAAGGACTTCACAGGAAGGAGCCCAGCCATACAGAACCAGCTTTCCCAGCTCCTGCTCTTTCACAGATGTCTCTGGTCCTTTCAGATAAAAATTTTTAAGCGCAGGGTCTTCTCTGGTCTTTCTAAAAGGGCTACATCCCCTGGCCTAAGAGCTTGCTGGCAAGCCTCTTCCTTGTGCTTTTTGGCCCAAATGCACTCTCCCAGACGTGGCGACGCAGCTCCCTGGGGAGCGAGGGTGGCCGCTCGCACGCTGAGCCCGTGGGAAGGCACACCACAGCCACGAGAGCACAGGCAGGATGCACTTTGTCCACTTACACTCTTAGCCAGGGCATAATTTCAGACATTTTCTGCAGATTAGAAAAAAGAGGTTTGGTTGGTTTATTACAGGAAGCAAATCCAGGGCTAAAATCTTCCCCTGCATCTCATGTCCAGTAGCAAGGTCTCCTCTGTTCATTATAATCTTCAGTGTAACTTCTGCTCTGCAGCTCCTTTAATCACATCAGATATGGGAAGAGAAAAATGTCATTGTTCCTTGGCCATGAACAATACCATCCGTGCAGCCATGAGAAAGTGCAAGATGGATATAAAAAAGGCGGGCTCTTGTCTCCCCATAATCTCTTCTACAAACTGACAAAAGAGGGTTTTGTATAGAGAAAATTGCCACATACGGAAACAAAACAAAAATAGAGCATGCGAGCTGGGACCACTTTTATCTGGAGAGGCACCACAGGGAGATATGCCAAATGTGATTCATTTTAACAAGTTTAGCCCTTGAGAGACAAGAGGAGAGCCCCCCGTTAAGAATGAGGAGGTTAGCAAAGAGGGTCAGGGGGGGAACAAGGCCTGGCACAGCCAGGGAGGGTAAGTGACCCTGAAGACTGCTGCTTCCCTTATTACAGTGGCAAGTAGCTCTGGCTTGGGACAAATGTCTGGAAAAAAACAGCCTGGTCTGGGGTGGGGATGGGACAGTTCAGGGTATTTTACTTCTGTTAGGTTAGCCTGTGCATTGGCTCAATTACAGTGAAGTAATTAAAGTCTATAAGCAGATACAAAGGTTCTTGCTCACCCATCCATTATGGGCAGCTAGCAGTGATTAACTGTGTGACCCTTTGGGAAGATTCTTCCCCTGCACAGGCACCTGAGCAAACACCCCAGAGCTGCTGAGCAACTGCATGCAAAGCACCAAAAGGCTTTGGTAAAACATCATACACGCACCCACGTGTGCTTGGGACCAGCCTGCCTGCTCCCCAGGCTCTGCAGGTACAGAAAGACCCAGATCAATACAACACCAGGCCCTTTGAACGAAATCAAGGCAGCTCAACAAGCACCTAAGCCCTGGTGTCATCACACTATGTATTGCCCAAAATCCCCATCCCACATCAGTCCAAGGAAGAGCCCGAGTACATTCCCTCCCTCTGCAGAACACAGTTAAATCTCAGGCTCAGGTTCTGCTTCCCAATGTACAATGGGATTGTGAACAACACTGGCACCACACACCACCAACTCGGAGTGGGCAAGGTCACAGGGCTCAGGAGCTCTCACCCAGAGGAGCAGCCAGCACCTTGCTGGGAGCAGCTCTGTGCCCTCCCTCCTCACAGGTTCTCCTCCTCCAGCTCTTCACTGCCTCCCTGGGATGTCACTCTGTGCACTGCCTCCTTTCAAGCCATTGTTACTTTATTAAGTGCTTTAAGAGATGCAATTTGTGCCCCAGGAGAACAAGCTGAAGAGAAAAAGCTCCACAGTCCTGGTGGCCTGGCAGCACCAGCCAAATGTCACATCCAGGCCCAGCAGGCAGCAAGCAGTGCCATCCCCCACCGTGCCTCCAAAGAATGGGCGAGATGGGCACAGCCCCTCCGCAGAGGGGCCACAGCCGAGCTGCAGCACCAATAAAACCGTGGGCGTGACAGCAGACAGCCACGGGGCCGGGCACCGAGCCTCTGCCCGAGCAGGCGGGGCGGACAGGGAGGTCCGGCACGGCCGGTCCCGGCCTGTGCCACCGGCAGCCCAAAGCAGCACCTTCTGTCCCAGCCATCGGCCCCACGCAAGGAAAGGCCTCCCCCAGGCTCACAGGGCCACAGAGCTAGCCAGCCCCGGCCCTCCCTGCTCTCACCACAGACACTCAGCACGCCCAGGGATAAACAGGGTGTGGTGTGTCACAGGAGCAGACCAACACCAGCTGCCTTCAGCACCAGCCCTGCTCTGAGCACAGCACCCAGCCAGCCCCTGCCAGGCACCACAGCGCTGTAGGGGCCAAGGAGATCCTCCAGAACATCAGCCCCATGGCAGGGATGGGGAGCTCAAACACTCCCAGCCTAGAGAAGCAGCAGGATCCTCCCTTGCTCTGCTTTCACACATGTGAAAATGCAGATTAAGTGACTTGTCATACAACGGGGACACCCAACTGCAGACATTTTCCAGGTCCAGCCATGCTGGGCAGCTGGCTCTCCTCAGCTGTGGGCTGCACAGTGCTCCGTGCAGGCTGTCTCCTGAAGGCCTTCCAGAAGCTCAGGGCTTGCCCACAGCTGTCTGACACAAGTGTCAGGCAGGGGCAGTGCAGGAGAGCTGTACATGAGCTGCCATCCCCAAACCCACATCAGACAGTGGCTCTGCTCCCTGCTGCAGCCCAGCACCCCACAACAGGGAAAACAAACTGCCCTCCCAGCACATCATCACAGCCTCCACTTTGCCCCAGTGCCACCTGAGACCTTACTTACCCACCTTCCTGGCAGACCTCAACATGCAACTTGTTGCCAAGGATCATCATCACACCAATAAATCCCCAGCAGCTTGCACAAAATACCCCCACATTCTGCCTTCTGCCATACAGGTTTTTAACCTGAAGGCTCTGAAAGTGACTCATGTCTCAGAGCCCCTCCCCGTACCACCAGCAGCTCACACACCCTTCACAGGTGTTTGCTTTTTTCAGATTAATCCATATTCCCACTCATGAACGAGTGACAGGTGTCTCACTTGACACCTGATTATGTCAGCCAAATCCCCAGCCAAAAGCCATGTCACAAATTAGGTCATTTAGGATTCCTAACCAACACTGTTAGCTAAATCCTTAACACCATTAATTATGTTTCCTATCACCAATTTACAAAGCGACTCTATTGATCTTGCCCCTACTCTGCAAATTACAAAGAAATGACCAGAATTAAAAATGCAACATCCAAGTGGGAGCTCCCCCCAGCAGAGAGGAGGGCTGCACCTCAGCACTGCACTCCCCTGATGTAAGTCTTCCTGGAAGATGATCTGCATGTTGTCATTTTTTTGTGGAGGGCAACGAACCAAAGGTCTAAGGAGCAATATATTTTTTAGCTGCGGTTATAGCTTGGACTTAATGATCTTCCCACAAGCACAAAGCTAACCTGAGGTAGCAGTGCCATTTTACATTATCTCATTGAGAAAAATACCACAGAAAACGTGGTTGTAAGTACATGGTGCAGGAAGGTAGCCTGGGAATACCAGGGAAACTACAGTTAGTTGTTGAGAAAGGTGTAGAAGTCTCATTTGAAACTGAGAAGTTTCCTCATTCCTCAGCTGGGCAAATCCCCACTTTAATCCCCCTGTGACCCCTGGGGATGCAGCAGCAGCCCTGGGACAGGCAGATGGGCCACTGAAGTCAGCACTGCCCTTGCTCTGCTCCCTAGCAGTCGTGGCTCCATGCAGCACCAGGGCTGCAAACCTGGCTCTCACCTGCTCCTGCCAGGAGCTGAGCTCAGCCCTAAAACCTGACTCTCACGTTCATGTCTTTGCTGTGGCAGGAAGAGGCATTCTTTGAGATGAGCTCCATCAAAGCTTGTGCACATCGATCTCCTTACAGTCAGAAAGCTCAATTAGACCTCCAACAACAAGGGGAAATAGATGGTGATTCTGCCCACCAGCAGATCACAAATCCTCTTACTCAGAGGATACAGTTCATATTACACCCAAGCAAGAAATCTATCAAGTCATTTTAATTAATTCCCCTCCTCTAAAACACTTGAGTGCTGATTTGGGAGGGGACGCACTCCTGCAGGGCAGTGCTGTGTGCTCACATGCCAGGGCCAGAGCATGTCACCCTAAGAACACCTATGGAGGATCCTTTCTGCCTTGACTAGACTGCACAGAAATTTCACTCCATTATTTTCACATTTTTTTGTTTTTAATATTTGCTCATTTCCTACAGCTGCAGGTAACCAAACCTGCAAACCTCCAGATGCCACTCATCCAGGCTTGGGGAAAATGAGGCCAACCAGAACAGGGGCAAAGCAACCAGGACCGATAAAGCTCTGCAGAGCCAACCCCACGAGAGATGCTAGCACTGCTCAGGCTCAGAAATGTGTGTTTGGATACTTCACTGACAGTACAGAGAAAGAAAACCACTGGGAAAGCAAAGCCTTATGGAAACTGAAGGGATGGGAAGCTGTCATGGGAACACAGAGGAAGAAGCAGGCCAGGAATAAACCCAGGCTACAGATCAGCAGGAAGCTTCTAGCAACCAGAATGAGAATGCTCTAGACACAATGTAATTTTTGTCCCTTCTTCCGACAGCCTGGAAGAGGAATTCATCTCCACCACTTCCTCCTCAAAAAGTCCTACCCCTTCATTAGCACATCTGTCTCATGGGCACCCACTGAATGACACTGAGCAGACAGACAGGGCCGACAGAAACACCCATGATTCCACGCAGGAGAAGGTACGCAGTGAATCTGTCTGTCTGGACACACAAACTGTGTTCAGCACCGTGACATCCAAACAAATTCTCAAGGGTCTCAAATTAATAGTGACTGATCCCAAAAGGCTGACAGATACTGTACAGGAGGGAGCCTGGGAGATGTTTTACCAGATTTTAGAAACAAAACCTCCTTAAATATCACGAAACATTAAAAAATCCTCATAGCTGCTAGTGTTTGCAAAACGAGAGATGACAGCAGCCGCTGTCCTGCTGCCCTGCATGCACAGCCAGTTGGGTTTTCATTGCAGATCCACTCAGCATCTCATTACTGTCCATCACGGGGGCTCCAGTACCAGGACCAGATTCACTTCAGCAGTGTGAGCCTTGCACTGCGCTTCCTAATGCAGCTGGATTAATGGGAGCACATCTTAGGGAACATCCCCACCAACCAGAGGAAAACAGTAACATCCTCTGACAGTTCTTAGGCAGCAAAGCACAGATCCCCAAAGGGAGAGAAGTTCAAAGAATCTCAAGACCTGACGGGGCAGGGACCTTGCAAAAGGCTGTGCATGACATGCCTTCCTCTGCAAAGAGCTCTCACAGCTTGAGCTGGAAGAACAGGAGCTACATTTCCACTTGCAGACATGATTCCACATGAAAAGAAGATGGTACGATGTGAAACTCTCAGCACTGCAGAACAAGAAGGAAAGTAAGATAGAAAAAATACAAGTGTAAAATACAAATACACGAACTCAGTTACAGTAAGCTAGAAATTTTTAAGAAAATAAACTCCTGCTAGCTGAAGGAGAAATATTAACTGTCATTAGGAAAAGCATTCAAATTACAGACAAAAGAGACAGCCTGCTATCGTTATTTTACTGGTATTGTTATGTCACAATCTGCCTTTACCTTGTGCTTCCTCAGAGCCACGAAAAAGACTTGGAGGGCTCAAAACAGCTGTGTTAACCAAAGGAATCCAGTTTTTAAAGTTATTGTCTTGCTTCACTAGGCACCTTCTCATAAAACACAAAAAGAAACAATTAGCTGCTAAAGCATGGGGTTTGAAGCCAGAGCTTCAAGCTGCCAGTGTCTCAGTAAATATCTGAGATTTTGACGGCCACTGATGACAAGGTACGTCACACTCACACCTCACTGCTTCATCAGTGGCAAGAACCAGGGGGCGAAGGGGCACAAAAGATTTGCTCCACTGCTCTTTGCCTTTCCCATGCCATTTGCAGGACAGTCTGGCTTTATAGAAGACACGTGTCCCACTCTGGGAAACATCCAGCTCTGATCCCCCTGTTCCTGAAGGCACTGTTCAGCTCAGAGACAGTCCCTCTCTCCATGCCTGCATGGTCCTGCACTCCAAATGGCAAGCAGCGACGCCGTGCACAGACCAGCCACCCGCGAGAGCCACCTCAGCCATTCCTGTGCTGTTCCCTTAGGTGTAGGTGCAGCCTTTAGCCATGTGCCTCCCACCTTCTCCCAGATAAGTTTCCTCTGCACTTCTCCGTCATTCTTATCACCCTGACCAGCTGAGTCTGTCTTGCAGGATGTGAGCCAGGCCACCTGCAGATTCCCATCCCAGGGAAGACATGACCCTGCCTGGCGGATGCAGAGCAGAGCAGTCAGCCACACACGGTGGAGGCGCACCGAGTCTGCTCCCAGGGTGGCAGCTCTGAAGGTGCATTTCCATAGCTCGCATTTCCATAGGGTCACGCTGGCAAAGAAAGGAGACTGCTGGGGAAAGACTGGCTTGGTGAGTTTGAGAAGAAGGCTCTTCTCCACCAGCCTTTAGATACAAAGGTCGAGGGCTTGCAAGGGTCAGCAACCCCTCTTAATATTCACCAAAGCAGCAACAACAAAGGCAAGCTGGGGAAAGGGAAGCGTTCCTGTGGAGTCCCATCTTCACTCTGGATACCACTCCACAATGAAGTTATTTCAAACCGCCCATAGGTTAAGCTCCGGCTTTCATCCCAATAGCACAGTTCCCGCTGAGCTCTGCCTGCAAAGGCACATCAAGCAGAGACACTCAGATGACATCTAACCTCACCCAGCTCGCTGCAGCAGCACCTTTCTCAGCCAGGCTGGAAATTCAGATAACAGAAGAGAATGTGTCAATTGGCTAACATTTAATGAGACCAGAAGGAGGTCACAGCTCTGTCTGAGCAGCACTGTAAAAGCTCCCATCTGTTACAAATGCTATGCTGGACACTGGCAGTGCTTGGTAGAGAGAGGACTTCCACCTTCCAAAGCAAACCTGAATGATGCTTGGCTTTGATGATGATTCCTAGGAGGCAAGTCTCACATTTCACCTTCACACACCTGGGCATTAACCACAAAGTCAAGGACACTTACTGCTTTCTCATTCAAAAGATCTGGATCATGTCTCCTGAAATTACCACCGTGCTGTGACAGCAGTTGGGAAGCTGGCGAGCCTGTTCCTCTGCATGGAGCAGTCTGGGATGCTCCTGTGAGCCCAGGAACAGCGTGCCTGGCTGCAGTCACTGACACCATGGTGGGGGAGCAGTAGCAAACAGTGTCTGACTACCCCAGAAAAATGTTTGAATTCTCCCTTTCAGGTTTGTTGTCTGAAGCTCTTCCCAGTCTTGCGACCACCTAACACCTGCACATCAAATCCTGGCTGTCAACAAAACTATAAAGGATTGGCACCACCATCAAGTATTCCCTTCCCCATCTGTGTTTCTCTGGAACTGAAGATGGTGGCTGTGCCTACAACCGGTCACCTACAAGTTTCTTTCCCTTGTGTTTCCATCCTGCACTGAGCACTTTCTAGAGTGACATGGTCAGCCCTTCACAGCCCAGCCCATGGCAGAGAGCAGGAAGGGAGCAGAGCTCCTGTACCCGCTCCCTGTGCCCACCGTGCCTCTCATCACCCACCTGGGCACTGCATAAGCAGCAAGGTCTGGTCAGCAGCAAGCACTTTGTGTCCTCCTTGTGCCTGCCTGTGCAGGCAGAGCTGTGAGAGAACATGAGGAGTTAAGCTTTTTCGTACAAAAATGTGTAAAGATTTGGTCTGCACACTTGGTGAGCTGCAGCAGTTGTGGGCCAAAACATTTTGCTGCATATTTCTGAAATTATTTGTCAGAAAAGAACGTCAATGACATAGAAAATGAGTTGCAGATGTAACCTTTTCAAGCATCAATAATAACTTAAGACATTTGAAACAAAATCTTAGCTCACAAGTGACTCCATCACATGGGGCAGTTTCTGAGGCAAGGGCTCACAGAGGAAAGGCAGGATTGTAACACATCCCAGCAATGATGCCCCCTCCAGCTCTTCCACTTAGCAAAGAACAATTCAAATCTTGCATTTGCCAAAGCTGCTTCCCTTTCTGAGACCTTGTTTCCTGATTTCCAGGCTATTCCTGGACCCAATGGGCATTCCTGGCTGGAAAAGGAGGCTTCCAGACCAGGTCCAATAGCCAAGTCCCACAGTACACTAACACTAGGAGAGGCAGAGTTATTTCTCTGAGGTCCAGCACAAAGACAAAGGCGCTACGCAAGAAAGACTCGAGTTTTAACACTTCCTCATTCACACACACACAGAGCTCCTGCTCCTGTGGCCAGTGTGGCTGCTCCAGCACAGGAAGGACGAGGGAGAGCAGGGATGTGCGTGCTGCAGCACTGCAGGCAGCACTGCAGACAGCATGGATGTCCTGAGTGTCAGTGTGTGCCACAGCTCCGTGGACCCGTGGTTCACCCACAGCCTCTGGAGGGTTCCCACTGGCTCAGGGTCTATCACTGCTACAGGTCTGGCACAGCCAGAGAGCCAGCACTGCCACCACCCCGGTATTTCTGTAATGAATATCACCACTGTCATCTCAGAGGCACATGCTTAAGGAATTTAACTACTTTAATACAATGGGCTCAAATTGCCAAAGAATGTTTGTGCATCAGTGTGAAATCAGAAATTCAGGGAGGGGTTGCTTTATCTGTCAAAGGCCAACCTCAGGGGGCTGCCACAGCAGACAGTGGGAAGCTGGATTGCATTTGACACGCATCAGCCCATCAAACACAAACAGCCTTCAAAGTGCTGGGAGGCTGAGCCAGCCCCATCACAGGCTGCACTGGCCCCACTGGGCTCCGACCCGGGTCACGCCCCGTGGGCTGTGCAGGACCCACCTGGGCCTCCCGGCCTGATCTTGCTCCATAAATCACAGGAAAAGAGATACTTCTTAACAGCTCAAATTAAGATGAAATGCCTTTGTTTTCAGGCTGGGAGCTACCTGTGCCATTCCCCTGGCCATGTGTCACTGCTGAGATGCCCCAGCCACACGGACAGCAGATGTGCAGCCACAGTGGGCAGAGCAGCACGCCAGGATGCAGCATCCAGGCTGTCCTCCCATCCAACCAGGGCAGCAACAGGGCAGGTATGATCAGCTAATAACTGTCCAACAACAGCCTGCCCAGGATGGAGAGAAAACATCCCAGCCCACACCATGGGCACATGCTGCCAGTGCTCGAGGGAGGCCAACCCGAAACAGAAATCCTGCTGGGATGGTCAGACCTCAGCCAAGCATGGCCACTACTCACAGAACCCCACTCCTGGGTGTCAGTGGGACTGGGAGTCCTGGGCCTGGCTGGGGCACGGTGAACATACTCCCTCTGCCCCACAACCACTCCTTCAAGCTTTGCTGGAGAGTTTCCAGTGCCTGGAAAGCACCAAACTTAAATTATTCTAGGGGAAAAGAAACACAAAACCTTGTCTTCAGATTAATCCCCGGACCTCCACCCTGAACAAACCCCTTCTGCAGCCCCCACTGCCAAGCCCAGCCCCAGCTCTCCTGCACAGGCTGCCAAGGGGCTCCACAGCCCCTTGCAAGCATGAGCACAGCTGAGGGGAATAAATAACAGCCCCAACGTAAAAACCAGCCTTTTCTTACAAAGCAAGGTCTCAAATAGTAAAGGAAGGGAGAGGAAGGGGAGGGAACGTGCCCGAGCACTCCCTCTTCACCACCTCCAGCATGCACGGCGTCACTCAGCTGAGCAGGGTGCACGGCAAATAATACCCACTCCACTGTCCCCCCTGCCCCGGCACCGAGACCCCACACACCAGGGAATGCAGGGGAACAGATGGATTTTCCATGGGAAGGAGCTGTGACTGCTCCTTCCAGTTGAACATGTCAGCCCAGCAGAGCCATGTGTTCAAACCATTAAACTGCTGCCTTTGCTCTGCCAGCAGTGAGGGGAGAGAGGGCTTTGAGAGGGATATTCAGAGGGAAATGCTCCTCAGCCTGGCACAAGGCAGACAGGCCACAGAGACCCATGGCCAGAGCCTGAACCCATCATTTGTATGTACCCAAACAACAAGGTTTTTCTCTTCCAGATACTTCTTGTCAATGAGATGAAGTGACAGTAAAATATGAAATTGCATTAATGCAGCAGTAATCTGTCACACGTGTGGCTGTCTTCACCTGGGCTCCTAAGCAAGAGCCTTGATAAGGAGTATCAGGCTTAAAAGGCCAGCATGTTTTGGAGGTTGTTTGCACATGGGTTAGGGTAAGGGGTTATTCCAGGGGTTAGAGGTTATTCCACTGGGCTTATTTCAGGCCAAAACCCACGCACAGCATTAAGCCAGACAGAGATTTCTCAGAGATGAGGGTATGGGCCATTAATTAGGGAAACTGACAATGTTTAATCTCACTGCATTGAGAATAAGGGACATTGAGGGTCCATGAATTGAGATAATTTGATTTTAATACAAATACAATATTTCTCTATCTTTATTAACATTGGAAATGTAAATAGTTTCACACACTGCAAAGGAGCCCCTGCCATGTTTGCTGCTGGGAGAGAAGGCCATGGCAGACATAGTGTTTGTTTACAAGGGACTGCAGACTTAAATTGTCACCACTTCCCCAATATCACCACAGAGCTGGCAGACCAGGCCAGGAGCTCAGCACAGAGTGGAGGCTGCACCAGTCATGTTCTGAGGCATCAAACACAGCACCTACCCCTGCATTTAGGAGAGGACACACAATGCTGATGGGGCCAGGAGCAGACAGCTGGAACACTTCAGTTCCCCTAAAAGAGAGGAATTATTTTCCATGGAAATTAACAAAAAGCTTCTGCTAGCAGCAATGGGAAATAATTTAAAATCGTATCTGCAGGAAAATGAAAGTGCACACCAAAAACACAGTGGTGGAAGAAGGCTGGGCCTGCAGAGTTCAGGTGGGAGCTGGCAGGGCTGATGCTGCCTGCAGCCCCCAGCCCCAGCACTGCAGCCCTCATGTGAAGGTGCTTTCCCGTGGGATGTGCATGTCTGCAGGAGGGGTGTGCATGGCCCGCCTGGTTCTGGGTGCATGTGTGCAGCATCCTGTGCAGGAGTACCTGGGTTTAGTCCCAAAGGACAGGATTCACTTCACCTGGGCACGAGCTGCTCTGTGAAAAGCTTGGAGTCCACCACAAGTTGCTGCCTCCTAGAGGGTGGGCAGAATGGGAAAAGCACAGCGTCATCACCAGCAGGCAGCAGGAACCTGAGACAAACTCAGCACTTTCCTGTGTTTCATCCCTGAAAACTTTTTTGGGCTGAGTGATATTCTGAGTTGCTTGGCTGACCAAGACTTGGGAACACAAGGCACAGAATTCAGATCATTCAAAAATGTATGTATTCTAATAAACAACCCAGAAGACTTCCCTAATGTGGGAGGGAAGCATTCTGTGGGTAGGTTTCCACAGAAGCAAAGTATTTCCTGGAGCAGGCTTTCCACCAGAGGAACAAATAAGGTTTCAGAGGCTGAAACCTTGGACAAGGCACACCTCACACTGTGGACATGGGGCACGTGTCCCTCCAAGGCCACTGTCCAGCCCAGCACCACACGTGCCTGGCCAGCAGTGCCCTGCTGTGCTGGGTGCTGTGCACAGGTTATAGCAGGGCTCCCACACAGGTTCTTGTCTCCAAGCATTCCCTCATGCCTCAGGAGAACCACGCAGACCATGTCCAGCTTTGTTGTTTCAGCCATACTGTTGAGGCGCCTGTTTACTTGGGAATCATATGTTTTCTGCCCTGGTCCTCACTGTATTCAGAACAGTTACTTAGCTTCAATAAGCCCCTTGTTAAAGCCTTTTCCTTTCTGTAATCTCATCAAACTAACCAAAAGGAGTTTGTTCTGAAATAGAGTCCCATTTTGTAACCTGGCTTCCTGGAGGAGCGCTCCCCATGCTCACCCGGCCCCTCCACCACAAAAGGGCTCTGCTTGTCCTAGCGCTGACAAAACACTCCGTCTGTTTGGGTTAGTCAGCAGGGGGTTAATGAAAAGCCCGGCCCTGGGGACTCCCACCTTATCTGCAATCATGAATTTATTGAAGAATGTGTTAATGTGCTGGATTTTATTCATCAGGGGTCAGGGCTTTTCAAATTCTTCCTCCCAGCTCCCCCTCTTTCCATCCCTCCCCAGCAAGCTCACAATGCTGTTTAAACAAAGGACTCCCAACACAAAGAGCAAATTTACACAGTAAAGTTTTCTTGCAAGCCCAGAGCAGAGTCTGGAAGAATTCCAGCTTTATAAAGAGAAAAGGGGGTGGGGGGAAGAAAGGGGGAAGGGAGACAGGGGCATTTTGCAGAGGATAAAAGGAAATTGAGAAAAGTTCCCACCTCCTGAAGCTCAGCCCCGAATATTCTCCATCAGTTAACCCCAAAGCAGGAGGATGTTTTGGCAGAACATGAGCCCTCAGAGCATCAAACTTCTCAGCCTCCTTCGAGATGGAGGCTGAAATGAGTGTTTCAATATCACATTTAGGGTGACACTTCAACAGCTCCTTTGTCTGTGGACTGCTAACAGAAACCCCTAAGAGGACACAGCAACCATTCACCAGGGCTCCTCCTCTGTTCCTTGTTTCACAGGTGTGACACAAGCACGATCTAAAAGGCAATAACAAGGCTCAGCAATGGTGACATGGTGACACGTGTCCAAGGCCAAGTGAGAACGCAAAGGAGCCACAGATCCCACCTCCCATATCCCACCACATGCTGTCCTAAGACCAGGGACTCCCAAGGTCCTGTCAGAGCACCCCTGGCACCTCCCACCCAGGCTTGGCAAGGGCCCAAACCCACTGCCACCTGCCAGTGCTGGAACTGGGCAGCCAGGGATCCCTGTCCCTCACCTCCGACATCATCCCCACTACACAGCTGGAATAAAGGGATGTCTGGTTGGTTGCTTTTATTCTTTTTCACTAAAAGGTTCAGGCCCCCCACTACTCTGTCCATTTTGGTGGTGCTGGTCAGAGCTCTGGGCATTAGAAAAGAGGGTACAACCCTGCACTAATGAACCAAAGATGACCTACATGAATTTCTTCAGGTCTTGCCACCTCCACCTCCTGCACTGTCATTAATGAGCTCTGGCAACATCTCAGAAAGGAGAGCTTAGAAGAGACATCACCCCCATCCACTCCTCTGCCCTCGAGGCACAGCCTTACAGAGCTCACCTGAGCAGAGAGCTTTTAAACATTTTACAAGCACAATATACGAGATCTTATTGGCCACAACGCTACAACTGCTGGGGGAGCTACAAACTGCTCCCCAGGCAGGAGAGTAACCATTGCAGGCTTATGACCTAGGCACTTTTGGAAATACTCAATATTAAAAGAAACCCATTTTAATTCTATTTTCTAACAACGTTCTCAGCCAAAAGGATGCCATTGACTCAAACTTTCATTCCTGTGTTTATTTACCTTGGTTTTTATGGAGAGAGATGCCTTCTCTCATAGCACCAGCAGCGATCTGCAAGCAGCTCACCCAAACAGCGGGGGAAGAGGGGGCTTGAACGACTCTGGAGTCACACACAGGAGTCCCCAGACAGCTCTGCAGGAATGTTGGCTGGCGCTGCAGGGGCAGAGCTGCCCAACAGCCACAGAGCTTCATGGCTGAGCGGATCTCAGCACATGGGATCCAGCTGCACTGCCGATGGATTCCTGACTGCTGAACATACAATACATATTTACAGAGTCTCCTCCGTGACAGGAATTCCAAAGCCTCGTGCAGAAAGTAACTCAAAGGACGTAATTAAATCAGTTAAATGGCTTGGGCAAAGAGATGCAGCTACAGACAGATTTCAACTCACGGCACACTCACAGGCCACAGGAAGCGATTAGGAGAGCAAGAACTGTAAAAGCTCCAGGACCAACCACTTGCTTTTCTTTACTAAATAAACTATAATCCATACTTAACTCTGGCACAGACCAGGTGAGCCTCTGAGCACAGTGCCCCGGGATGAAGGCGAGTGTTTGGGATAGGCAGGCGCCATACAAGCATCAGCAGAGGTGACATTACCAGGTGACAAGTAAAGCCAGTGTCAAGAGCAGAAATCAAAGACCAGCCGGTTGATTTTCATCTGTTAATGTGATGTGCAGCCAACAGTGAGCTCCTGCTGCCTTTTTGGGAGCAGGAGCTTGGGGCGGAGCGTTGCTGGAGCAGGCGGGGCTGCTCCAGCTGCTGGCAGAAGCAAAGGAGCCTTTGCACAGTGGGAGATCTGGGAGCCAAGAAATGGCCTCGTGTGCTGGAGGAGCCGTGTGAATCCAACCATTAACAGAGCTCGTGGTCAGTTTTACTGAACAACTAGGACAAAGCAGGAGCAGCGCTGTGCAGGGCTGGGGGCTTGGGGAGCTACCCTGGGGGCTGCTCCCGCTGCCCAGCAGCTCCAGGCATGGTCTGGCCCCTCCGGACAAGCTCCAGTGACCAGAGGAGAAAGAGAGATGCTGCCGCAGAGAGAGGGCACACAGAGAGCAGGACAGCCCCAAGAATCCCATGGCAGCATCTGGGCAGCGCTGCACAGACATCACCAGCACCCAGCAGCAAAGAGGGTACCAACAACCTCAGTGTGCAGACAGAGCCACCATCCTGCAGTGCCTCTGAGGACAGGCTGGGGGGTGGTCACCAGTGGGAATGAGGAACACCAGAAGCTCTTGCTGCCCAACCAGTCCTCAGGGTCATGGGAGAACTGCCTGGGCAGAGGGGAAGGTCTCATCTTCCGTGGGCTTCCCTGCAGAGCAGGGACTGCACAGCTGCCACAGCCACTGCCATTCTTCCTCCCTTGGGATCAAAAAGAAGTAAAAATTAAACCCCAGCAATTCTGCTGGGCAGAGGGTTGCCACGAATGGCAGAGAGGAATCAGCAAAGCAAAGTGCACCCCAAGCCTCCCAGAAGCCTCAGGGAGCCACATGTGGGTGAGGGTTTCCCCAGATCAAGGGCAAATTTGTACCATCACAAGGCCCAGGGCTTACCTGAATATGAACAGTATCAGTTCACTTCTTCACACCCCCGGGAAAAAGGACTTACTAAAAAAATCAACAAACCTGGTATGAAATATAGAGTAGCCACCATTAACATCATATTTATTGTTATTTAGTTGCTCAGTAAAACATATACAGATATGTACAATATGCAGGAATACAGAAGACTGCACTTTACATATTTTAAAAAAAAGAAAGAAAAATAACACTCAATTTCATGAGCTATCGTCACAGTCTTCCAACCAAGCATTTAGGAAATGAGCCTAACAAGAATAAAAAAAAAAGAAAAAAAAAAGAAAAAAAAAGATTACAGGATTGCCTAACACACAGCAGAGTCAAGTTTTCATATTTTACATGTGCAATAACATTTTTCAGAAGAGTTTGCTAATGCAGTACGGATTACCAGTGTTTTGAGGTTTCTTTTTTTTTCTTTTCCATGAACCAAATTTAGTACAAAGAAATAACATCCTTTTGCTTAAGGCTGTTTTAAAGCTGTAATATTCTTGGGTAGTGAATAGTGATAAAGTTACAACTGCCGGAAATCAGAACCTGCAGTTTCATCAGTCAGAACCTATGAGCGGATGGACTCAAAGCAACAATTTTAATAGAGAATTTCTAAGACAAAATTAGACTATTTCCTCCATTAGCCTTAAGCATTAAAGAAGAAACAATTCTATAAAAATGGGTTATGCTCTTACACACCATCCCTTGAACAGCTGTGAATCCAGTAGCTGACAAAACCTTACACTGCAGCTTAACAAAAATAAGTCAAATGTACCAGTTTGGTTTCTGTTGTCCCCCCCACCCTCCCAGTGCCCGTCCCACTGCTGTGCTCACCTCATCCCTTCCACCTCCCAAAACTGGAACTTTTTGCCTTATTGGTGGTGCCTGAAGTCCAGTCCCAATCCCAGGTTCCCAAGGGCCAGCCAGCCCCAGAGCGACCATGGAGACCACAGGACCTGCACAACTCCCCAGGTGATCCAGGTGACAGAATTCCGGTGCTCATCCCCTTCCACCCTCAGACACTGTGAAAACCTTAACTAACTAACAAGCCTAAAGCCCCTTAGTGATGCTCAAACAACAGAGAGCAAGTAACCCCAAGAGAATGTGATCTGGAGAAAATCTGCAAGAGTATTTAATAAATGAGGCCTATTCTGTCCTTTTTTGGCAAAGAGGTATTTGATCACTCCTCCCAATAGAAATGCAAGGGAAATTTTGCTCAGTTTGCTACGACACTGTGACTTGCAGACTAAGCAGAGGGTTTCTTTTAGGAAACACAGAGGGAGCCAGGGCACAGGGCCAGGAGAGGGGGGATGTCCTGGCTCCCCCGACCCAGCCCGGAGGCTGCGTGGGAGCCTCCGGCGCCAGGCCGGCCGGGGAGAATCCCCACGGCAAAAGGCAAAGCCACATTTTAGCTGTTGCTCACAATCCAAAGCAGATTGTGCATCGTACCACTGGTCTTTGGCTTCTTGTACAACTGTCCCCCATCTGGAAGCCATGCAGGACACACAGGCGGGAGGTTTCTCCCAGGCATTTGGGAACACGTATCTTATAAAATTCTCCCCTTGTTGACCCATCTCGGCCCCTGAAGGAAGTGAGCCTTGGGCACGGGACTCCACAGCAAGCAGAGGTCAGACCTCAGTGCAGCTCAGCCCTGCCACTGTTCCCTCAGTCTCCCACTGCTGTGTGTGCCTCAGTTTCCCTCTTCCCAAGAGTGCAACTTACCTCTTCCACAATTGGCTTTTACCTACAGCTCCCAAACACGTATCAGTTGGAATATTATTATTCAGAAAATGACATAATTTCCATTCTTAGCGTGTCAGGCCACGCTGACACATCATATGTGTTAAAAAAACTGATCAGTGCATTCAGTGTAAAACCAATGGAGAAAATGGGTACAATGAAATTACTGCAGGTACCACCAGCTCTGTGACAAAGCTTGAGCCTTCTGAATATGCTGTCAGTACCACATCCCCAGGTGATGAGCAGGACATGATGCCTGTCCTGGTCAGAATGTAGAGTTTCTGTTCCGATCTTTGGCAAAAAGCAACAAAACCCGAAAAGCGCAGGTTTGGTTGGTCCTGGCTAACAGCTGCCTCAAGCAGAGCTCGTTCAATCAAGATCAAACAGGCAGGAGGTCAGCAAGAGGACTGTGTGTGACCCTATGATTTAGTTAAACCCCAGGGCCAGTGAGCCCAGCACACAGCCAGCCACTGCCTGAACTCCTCACTCTCTGACAGTCCCAACCCTGCACTGCATCCACTGCCTGGAGCAGAGCCAGAGGTGGCCAAGTGCCACAACACCCACGGCTCCACACTGCACAGCTCAGCACCTGGAGACACAGCCCCTGGCCTCAGGACACCTCAGCCTCCTCATCTCACAGGATTCCACTGATTTTAAAGGAATTGCTTATGCTCTGCATTTCCATAAGAAGTGAGAAAGCAAGTTCCAAGTGGATGAGAACACCACTCCCAGGAGAGAAGCGCAAGCTGCTGAGAATGAGCCAGCAGAACTGGGTGGTGAGACCAAGCCACCACAGCTCCACTCAAACAGGGATTTCTCTTTAAAAGCATCTGAACTCGGTGTTCCCTGACAGGTTCCTTCCCGTGGCACAGGGTGTGCATCCCTGACCTCAGGAAGCCTGAAAAACCTGTTCTCTTCAGTGCAGCAGGAAAAACTAAAAACAAAGCACAAGGCAAGGGACTGCACTCTGAGCAGGAATGCCACCAGACCATGAACTTGGCCAAAATTTTCAGCTGCAAGTGATGGAATGCAGGACTGTACTGGTGTCACCCCAGGGCCCCCTGCTGCAGACTGAGCCCCCAGAGCAGCACACATGCTCTGGCATGCACAGAACATCCGCGCTCTGCTGACAGGACTTCAAACCAAACACATGCTTAGGTAAGCCAGGACTTGAGGAATCACAGGCAGAGGCACCTTCCAGAAGGGGGCTGACAGTGATTACTAGGAGATACTTTACTGGGGATGGTGACATTTTATTGCAGGTGCAGGAGGAGCTCTGCACTCCTGGTTGCACACCCCGACAGAGGTACAAACCATCCCAGCTTTTTGATCCAAACCAAGTGGGTGTGAGGCAGCTCCACAGCCAGTTGCTCCAGGATGGGCAAAAATCCTCATCCTCACGGAAGCTCCAGCTTTAATACAAAGTAAAATAATATTGAAAACCAAGATTAAAAACTATCCAAATTTATCCAAAGTCAATTCATTGACCAGACCCATAAATCAATCCATGCATGGTTAATAAGAGCACATTCAAATCACATTTCCAAACACTTCGAGTCTCTCTGAAGCCACATACGACTGAGAGTGAGGATTCCAGACCACCCTTGGCTTTTTAGGCAGAATTTCCTCTCCGTTGGTGTCTACCAAGAATATTACGTCAAAATAATTAAAGACCCAGCACAATCATCAAAGATAAAATATAAAGCAGTCTTCAACTCTGTCCCTTCAGCAGGGACACATTTGTGAAATCATGAATAAATAAACCTAGAGAGGCCAACCTTTATTTCACAACCCGAACCAAACCCTCCAGTGCTTGTTCCCGAGCTCCAGGAGCTGTGGGAGGTGAGCTGCAGGTGCAGGGCAGGACGGGGCCACTCCTGGGCACAGGGACACACAAATAACGGGCAGTGTGACGTAAAACCACCGGAGAATCAGCCCATCGTGTCAGTCCTGGGTTTATCTGGTTTGCTTCCAACTTTCGTCCCGAATGAGCATTATCTAGCCCGAGCAGGAAAGTATGGCTTTCCTTTTATTGTGTGCATCCAGCAACGCTGTTCTTTAGTGCGTGGCAGAAACGGGGCCTTGAACGAGTTTGGGGGATTCTGACACCAGGTCTCCCTGCCCTGGCAGATTAGGAAATGCCGCCCCTGGGCACACAGCCCCCTGCATCTTCCAACCTGGGTTGTCCCTGACCCCTGCCACTGCACTGGGACCTGTTGTGGCAGGGGCTGGGGCACTCCCAAGCAAGTGCAGGGGATACTGGACCTGCTGCCAATCAACAGCATCTTTCTGCAGTTTAAAATGGGCAAAAAATGGGCAGGGTGCAGGGGATTTTCTTCTCCAGTATCAATAAAGTGGGAACTGCAGGAGCACCACCAGGCCCAGGCAAGCAAGATGGAGCCTGGGCCTTTGGAGGAGGAGATAATGACTATTAGACTTATTTAGGAAAACCTCTCCACACCTTCCCTGCTGTGCCTGAACCAGCCCATTCATGACAGAGCTCCATCCCAGGGCTACGCCCAGGTACACAGAGGAAGAAGCATCCTGGCCTCACCAGGAGGCACAGAGCAAAATGAGGCTGAACCTTTTTAATAGCAGAGCCTCATTCTCTCAGGAAAGGGCAGGTCCATGCCTGAACATTCAACAGAGCATCAACTGCTTGGTTTGTATGAGACTGGCAAAGGCTGGGTGTCACTATAACATGATTTAATGCTGACCATTTCGCTTTCACTGGTGTTTATTCCTGAACTGCTGCTCCTCAGGATCACCATTCTAATAAGCACTGAACAAAGCAAAACGAAACAAAATAAAACAACAAAAAAAAAAAAAAAAAAAAAAAAAAAAAA
>VZSE01014217.1:3470811-3500095 GCA_013398275.1 Promerops cafer | reverse complement strand
AAAAAGAAAAAGAAAGCAAATGAGAAAGAAAAGGAGGAGGAAGGAGAAGGAGGAGGAGGAAGAGGAGAATCTTTGTCTTATTATGACATACGTGACTTGGACACACACTGAGATGAAAAAGGAAAAGGCCTCATCTATAAATGTATGCCAAGGTTACAGAATAATGGGAAAAAGTGGTCTAGCAGGAAAATCTTAAGCAAAAGTGTGCTAACTGCAGAAGGGTTAACACTGGTAACATACTGTGGCAGAAGATTAAAAAAAAGTTGAGGTTTACTTTAAATTAACCCTTTCCAGTCCATATGCCACTAAGCAGGTACCAACCTAGAAAAATAGTCCACCTAGCAGTAGCGGCCCTTTGAAATTAAAAAAAGAAAAAAATAATAATTTCTTTTGTTCAAGTCAGGGCAGCCACAAAAGTCCCGAATCTGTTGGAGATGTCCGAGTGCAGGGACCTCCACGTCGGCACCGCAGTCCGGCCCTTCGCCTCGCCCACGTCGTCCGTGCAGTGGACCGAGAGGCACTGCAGGTGGGTGCCCGTCTGCGCCGCCGCCGCCGAGGTCTTGCTCGGGGGAAGGTCGTGGGCTGGAAAGGGTTCACAGAGAGAGGTTAGGACACCCGTGACACGCAACCCCATCAATTCACAGCCTGCCAGCCAGCAGCGTTGCCACACCCTCTCCCCAGCGGCCGCGCCCCTCGCCCGCATCTGCGGCTCGGAGGATGCCCTGTCACCACCACGGGCATGGCTCTCCCTCCCCACCCCGAAGCGAGATCCCGTGGCCGGTTGTTCACCGGGCCACAAGAACAGCACCTGAGAGAAACCAGCGAGATGTCTGAACGCCGGGGATGGACCCGGCAGCGATGAGTGTGTCCTAGCCCGCAGCACAGTCGGGAACTTTCCTTCCCCGCACACCCTCCGCTGCTGGAAACGGATGCTGAAACACCTCCAAGCAGGAAGCCAGCCCCGACCCCTCCGTGGCCTCGTGGTCAGTCCCAGCATCGGTCTCCCTCTTCCCCTCTTTTAATAGAGCACCGTGATAACATTTTTCTTAAAATTTCTTTTGTTTTAGGACTTTGTATGCTCTTTAGCTATCATTAGTTTCTGTTAACCACAGAAATGTAAGACTTTAACTGAAACATCCTAAACAATGTCCCTAGGCCTTTTTCCTCTGGATTTTACAGTTAATGTGAAAAGTAGCTAAAATGGGTAGAACATGACAAAGATGCCAAAAACCAGCTGTAAATGTTTAACGTTAATCTCAGGACTTTTCCTCCCATCACCTGTCTCCTGTTCCACAAAGCCAAGCAGTGTAGGGATACCACACTTCATGGGGCAACTCACATTACTTTCACTGAATCTCCTGCTGTAATAGATACAAAACCAGAACTGAACAGCTTGCTACACAATCACAGTGATATTAAAAAATAATGCTAAACTAGCCTGGAAGTCCCTAGTTTAAACTGGAAAAGGCTTTCAATGCTTGATTATCACAGGATGTCAGAGATGCTCGTATTTAAAAGAGTATAACAACACGACACAGGCAAGAATCTGAGGAGGTGATGCCATAAACGCTGGGAGAAGGAACGAGGCTCCAGAGCAGCACTGCTGCCTGCTCAGCCCTGCTCTGTGTTAGTGCTGCAATGTGCAAAATCCACACAGAGCTCTGCTGCACACCTCGGCCGGGGCCCGCGCTTGCTTTTCTCCAGGCACCCTCCTGCGCTGCTCCAGTCAAGGATCCAGCAGCAGGAGGGCAAAGGTGCTCCCACTACCTACACTCAAACGGATTCCAGCTCCCTGCAGTTGGTGCTGGGTGTTTCTAGTCAGTTTTGATAAACAGGCAGCACTGAGGGGCTGAGCAGAGGCTGCTGCGTGATACCCGAAGTTCCGGCAGGCAAAGAGGTGTTGGCACAGATCCCTTCCGAGCACATGGAGCTTCTACTCTTCTTTCCTGCCAGCCCTGAGTCCTATAGCTTTGGGAAAACCACAGGGCAAAAACCCCTGACTCCCTGAATCACCACTATTTCATCAGGTGTTCAATTTAACTTACTGTCCAGAATGCAAGTATACCTAAGACATTTTTTATTTATAAAATATTCAAAACTCAGATGGGATTGTGCAGAAAATTGTGAACAGGAAATGTTTTCCTTACTTGTATTTGTTCACAAGACACACAGTACCCACTGTTTTTATTCTTAGGTCTCCCTGACTGCACAGGACATGCTGGGCTCGGCACAGGAAGAGCCAGCGCCTCGAGATTAGTCCTTGTGACAGCAGCTCTCTTCCTCTCCTGCAGAGAAAGAGGAAAGAGTCCCACAGCTGAACTGCTGCCACAAGGGGCCCAGGGGTCCCAGTGGTGTTTCTACAAGGGCTGCAGGAGACCCCCCCACAGCTGAGGACTCGAACAACCAAGGCAGAGGTGGGACATTTCCAGGATGGGATCGGAGCCAGAGCTCTGCTGCACCAGTTATGCAGGCACCCCAACACCTACTACAGAGCTGGTCCTCAGCAACGACTACATGAACAAGTTCATGTGCCACAAGCAATCAGAGAATAAAAAATTAGGCTTATTTGCTTGTAAATCAGCAAATTATTTCTAAGCCACTTGCTGTGGATAAAATTCATAAGCAAACTACTGATAAAGAAATCAAAGCAAAATCTGTCCCACATGGATGAACAAGATTCCTTGGCTTGAGAGGAAAACCCAAGTAAAAGAGGTGAGCGGGAACTGAGCCTCAGTTTGCAAAGCCAACACTGACTGCCCCTGTCCACACGAGCCTTGCTCACCATGGGACACCACTGTGGGAGCTCCAGCTCTCCTGTCTATCGTTAACGAGCACAGAAAATGACGTATTGAAATCCAAAACAAAGAGAGCTCACAGCAAAGCTTGCACTGGCACAAGAATTCTCAAATCCAATCTGGATGGAAATTTTCAGTGCAATTTACTTTCTTCCAGTAGTTCTGCCTTGACAAAGGCATGATGCTTTCCAGGAAAAAACCTTTGTAGCAAAAAATTAAAAGTTGTGCTGATCCACCTGATAAGAATTATGTTCTTAATCATGAGATACTGCCTGATGCTTGTCCAGAACAGTAACACACTCCCAGCAGACCTGTTTCACCAGCCATTCTCTCTGCCTCCTCCCTCACAGCCACAGTGTCCCGGCACTCCCCAGCCACAGTGTCCACGGTCCAGAGCAGTTCTGGTAGCTGAGATTGATGGGACTTGGCGCGTTAAAATTAGTCAGGTAATGCAAGATGGTGTCACCACATCATTGCCTCACAGCTGCCAAGTTCCAGACAAATCATTGTCAGTCATGAAGTACCTCACTGAAAGCACGGATTTTTCAAACAAATTATCTTTAAACTGCACAACTGCTTCTATCAGCAACTACAGCAAGAAATTTGTGTTATTAAAAAAAGCAGTACACTTCTAATAAGGGCCATCCTCCACACCCAAGATCTTGAGATGGTCTGGGTGGAGACTTCCCCTCCAAACCAAAGGACAATGACACAGAACCTGGGACTGACAAAAGCACAATCCTGAGCAAAAGACAGCGCATGCCACTTGGAAACAGCAAATGCTGAAGCAGAGGTAAGAAATCAAACATCACATATAAAGCTCATGTCATGTTCACGTGAAAGGCTTGAAACTCAAAGCAGTAAAGTGACCAAAGACCAAAAGAAGTCTGGAAAATGCCCCCCCATGATGGTGTCCTTCCCCACCGCTGTTGGTGACGCTGTGGTGGTCTCAAGAGCCAGTTTCCTTTCAGGTATGAGCTTCTGACCAAGCTTTACCCAGCCAAACACATTCCAGCCATTCAGCCCCAGACAAACAGCGAGAAGAGAGCACCCGGCCAGGCTCCCCAGCCTCCCTCCAGGCCCGACCCTCTGCTCTGACCTTGCACATTTAGGAAGCTGCTCTTTCGTTCTGCTCTACTTTGCAAAGGCACACAGCCTTCGAAAAGAAAAGGTTGCTGTTTGTTTGTTTGTTTACACAGCATAAATGGCAGCGTGGTGACTAACCCAGGAGCCTGGCCAGCAGCGTTGGAGCCTGCAGCTGGGACACAGGAAGAGAACCATGAGTTCTGCACCACAAAAAAATTCAATACACACACTACAGACTGCTTTTGCATATCGGCTCAGGAAAACCACATTTCTCTAGTGAGGTTAGACCCTGGCATTCACCTTACTCTGCGGACACCATGTGCACACCCCTTCAGTCCCTCCAGCTTCCTTCTCCCTTTTTCATGAGACCCTGAGCAGTTAAGCTGCTCCATATAAAGTCTCTTTCGTCGTGTAGCATCTTCTTATGCATTATGAAAAAACAAATGTGTTCTCTTTACTGTGACAACCCCACTGAGCACTTGCAAACCCAGAGGTGTCCCAATTTTTAAGTAAACTAATCCTATTAAAACGAGTTCACCTGCATGGCTACCACACATTTTGTGCATCTTCTCGTCAGAGAGGAGGCTAACTGAGGGAGGGCTGGTGTAGCCAAGGCAACTGCAGATGCTATGCTGAGACACTGGGAGCTGATGCTGCTCTTCAGGTGCTGCTTATGCCATCCTTCTCATTTTTGCCAAAATCACCACCAACAAAAGGACGGAAAGCAGTGAGACACGGGAGTGAGAGCACAGACACAGTCTGGTAGGGGTCTGGTTGGGAGTGGGTTCCACTCCACATTTCAGCGTTCTTTTGAGATTGAAGTGACAAACAGGAGGTGAAGATCCCTAGAATGGCTCCTTGCCCCAGGGCTCATCCCTTACACTTCTTCACCGCTCTGACACAGCCTCAGCCGCCCGCGCTGCCCAGGGTCCGGCTGCCCCGCACAGCACGGCCCCGCCGCCGCCCTCGATGGCCAGCCAAGCGTGAAGGCCCTGGATTGCTACTGATCTTGTTAAGGCTGAATCTGAGGATTTGGCCAATAACACTATATTCCCTGATCAGAGATCTGCTTCCCCTCTACCATCTGATAACCACTCTTAAAGGACGCGTTAATGGGCTTCCGTTCACTCTGTGCCCGTTAAGCACGGGCCAAGCTACCATAAGAGGGAATAGATTTGAGTAATGATCCCTTATGAGGCAGCAAACCTACATATAGTGTTTAAAATTATTCCCTTAGGACAAGATGTTTTTCACCAAATCTCCCACATGACAGTTTGACATATTGGTTCAGGCACATAGCTCTGCATTTGTACACAGCACAGAAGCATCTCTTTTCAGTTTTTGAGAAAAATAAGGTCTGAAAACATTTCATGTTTCCCTGGACACTGGACCTAGTCTCCACAGATTAATTTACTCCTGAAATTGTATTTTTAAACACTCCCAAAATTTTATTTTTAAACACAACTAGTTCATTTGTGTTGATAAACAAATGAGCAATCTCTTTCCTCACCTCTGCAGCACTGACAAAGTCCCTGACAAAGGCATTTTCTTGACCCTGGAATACAAGGAGGCAACGGCTTGCATTTGCTCCTAGATACAAACATGGCACTTGCCACCTGCTTACATCATACACCTGCACCATCTTCAGGTGCCTTCACCCCTGACAACCTGTGCCTGCTTTGGGCTGGATGTCTCTGCTGTTCCCAATGCTTGGAGGGCACAGACTGCCTCTGGGCCTGGACTGGCAGCAGCCAGCTCAGCTGGCACTCGAGGAAAAGCCCCAACTACCCATTACTAGAACATTCCTCTTAATTGATTTTACTTCTTCATTTATTCTGTGTAATCCCTGCCCGTAAGACATTTAAAGGTGCTGCTCTCCCCTGCTGCTCTCTGCTCTGTATGCACGGAACTCAGTGGTGGTGGTTAAGGTGAGCAGCTGATGCCAAGGACTCGTCAGGACGAGCTCAGCGGAAATGGGGACAGGTGACTCCTCACGTGGCTGACCAGAAGCACTCTGCAGAGACACCCCAGCTCCAGGGTATCGGCCACATTTCACTCCATGACATTTCAAGAAGCCATTTGGCTTGGTCAGCCCCTCAATTTATTGTCAAGGCCCAGCCAGCTGAGCGCTCTCTGAGAGCCTTTCTCACGAAAGGAGGGAAGGCTCTTCATCAAACATGCGTGCGCAGGGCTGAGCACCGTCCCACAGCACTCGTACATCCCGCAAACCAGGATTAAAGCTCCGACTTTGCTGCAATACAGACAAGACTCACCCAAAGGCAGGCACGCCCAGGCTAACACACAGTCTGCTCACCCGTAATGCTGCTTGCTGCCCACCCCTTCGTCAGCCCATCAGCTCTGGCGGCATCCTCTGGTCCTCACAGGCCCTTCCTCCACAGACAGCTTGATTAATTGGAGGTGCCTGAGGCTCTAAAGGGAGCGTGTATCAGCCCATGCTGAAGAGATGTTTATTTTGTTTTCAGTGGTCTCCAAGCTGGCACAGGGCTCCATCAGAGCTCGCTGCTTGCACAGAATTCAGATAACAGGAGACACATAGTGCTTGCTGCAAATACATATTTTTCTTTTTTCTCCCTTGACCTCTTTTCCTGCTCCTGTTTTCACCAGGAGCAATGGAAGGATGTGCACGCCACGACAGGGAGGCTGCCCAAACCCACGGCAGTGTTAAGAGTTTGCTGTCAGGCTGTAGGGTTACAGTCAGACTGTGAGCCACATGCTTACAGAAAGAAACAGAAGAAACTAGTGAAAAAAAAATGTGAAGTAGGAAAAATGCTAACCCTATCAATGGAAAAGGCAGCACTCATCTTACATGTAGCATGACCTTGAAGACACAGAATGAAGGATGTGTGGATGAGGACAATGACACTGCTGTTCTAAAATCCCCATTCTCTCCACTGTGCCAGGAGGAGACAAGAGATGGGGAACACATTGCTCCCCACCTTGCTGCCACCACCCAGCAGGAGAGCAACACACCACCATGGCTCCACAGACAAATGTGAAAGTGCCTACACATATTTATTTCTCTGGAGGCTACTGTTAAATCACTGCTTTCCAGCTCTGTAACTCTCCAAGAAGAAAGATAAGCTCTGCATCCCTGGAGATGCCGGAAGCTCTGGGCCTTGGGACAGCACCAGCTCCTGTACCTTACTGGATGGCCACAGGGACAACGGACTGTTTCTAACTCATATCCTTCCTCTCTTTTGGCTACCTTCAGTTCCTCTTTTCAGTTTAACACACTGACTCTCAGGCTGGCTTCCCTGCAAAACACAAACCGCAGAGGGGGGTCCTGCCTACCCCCCTGGTGAAGTGGCTGATGTTGGAGTTTGGTTCTCACAGAACAAAAGACCATTCTGGCAAACCAGGTCCCACCCCAGCTGCAGTGCTGCTGTCTGCCAGTCTGGTCCTGCCTACCCCATGCAGGTGAACCACTGCTTGTCTGTGACAGCCACGGAAAGCTGAGCTTCCAACCAGGGCCTAACCCAAGCGCAGGGCTCCAAACGGGGCTGGCCAGCTCCCAGTGCTATCACCAACACTGTGCTCTCCTCAGCTCTGCACAGTGTGAGAACTGTGGCCCTGCCCAAGCAAGGAAAACCAGCATTAAAAATCAAACCAAACCAACTGCCAACAACAGTCAAACAATGGCTGGACACTTCCAAGAGAAAAATAAATGTGAGTCCAGCAACTGCAGCCCATTCCAGCACAGCCAACTCACAACATCCATATGCTGCCATCCAACACCAGTGAAGCCTCAGGGAGCTCCAAGTTATTTTCCAGGGTCTGTAGTTCTTCCCCCTCAAAAAATGTGAACACTTCTGCTCATTTCTGAAAGGAGTGACCCGCCTAAGCCCCACCCACCAGCTCCATCACACTGGCACTCAGACCTGGCATTGGGAAGAGGCTACAACCAGCTTCTCTCACATAACCCCTCCTTCCAAAGGG
The DNA here is from genome assembly GCA_013398275.1 of Promerops cafer. Taxonomy (NCBI): domain Eukaryota; kingdom Metazoa; phylum Chordata; class Aves; order Passeriformes; family Nectariniidae; genus Promerops; species Promerops cafer. The sequence continues at coordinate 3,492,257 of VZSE01014217.1, read as the reverse complement.
GTGTGGCTGTCTCAGACATGTCCCTGCCTCTGAATCCAGCCCCCAGTGTGAGAAGACCACCTCCATGGCAGGAAAGAATATTGGCTGACTGATCCTGTGTTTTCTGTGCTGCTGGCATACATCACCTGCTTGCACTAACTAAGCCTGAGCCTATTTTCACCAAGAATGACAAATGACACATCTGTGATGAGTAAGGAAATGCTGGGTTTTGCTTTCAAATTTATTTCATAGGTACGCAGACTATCACATGACAGTTTTACACACAGCTCCAGCCCATGCAAAACCCATCTCCTGACTGCCAGAATGCACAAGCCAACAAAAGGTTTTCAATAAAATCCCAAGTGGAATGTTCTGATTGCACAGAAGTCACATGAAATTGTTCAGCAAGCTCTCACTTAAAACCACGTCTGGACACTGTCTAGTATTATTTCAGGACAGGCCAAAATTTAAAAAAGATGCTACTTAAACATTCTGCATTAAATCACCACCTGGACATTTCACATGGAGCAGGCCTCCAAAAATAAGATAAAATGCCCACTTCCACTAGCAAGGGAAGGGGTGTACCAATGGATTTGTAAAGGCAGTGAATAGTTCATGATTATGCAGACAGCAAACAGAAAGGGAAACACGTAAATTCCAGCACTCCATCAGATTTGTGCAAGAGCTTTGACACAACTGTGGGGGAAAAATAGATATTACAGTAATAAGTAGGATATTTAAGCCCTGCAGATCATACATGGAAAACTATTTTCCTTAAGTGAAAACAGAATTAAAGATGAAGATTCCCTTCAAAGAACTTTGTTTGTAGTCATTTAGTTTCAGGATGCAAATTAAATGAGCACTTGCTAGCCAAGCAAAAGAAGGAAATTAGCTCTGAAATATCAGTCTTTTGTGAGGCTCAGATACACTTGGCCAAAGACTTTTAGGTGTTTTGTCGCCTTGTTCCCCAAGAGCTCCCCGAGGACCTGTGTTCTCACATCCCAAAGCCAGATCTGCATCCAGCCTGGCTGCCAGGGCTGGGACAGGGATCTGCTTGGTCCCTGTGTCTCCTCCCTGGCTCTGCCCGCAGCTCCCGGAGGTGCCTCTGCCCCATCTATAACTCACAATTACGAGAGACTGTAACACAAAACTGCCACAGGCAAAGTCAATCTCTCCCAGGGGCCTCACACATCTGAGGCTCCTGCACACCAAGAAACGGTGATCATGTGCAGTAATGCTGGGGGTTAAACCACACAAGTTCAAGGATATTCCTGAAAACACAGTGGGAGTTTACCAAAGGCTAACATTAGTGAGAAGAACCAGCATCAAGGATCATTAGCTCTTTTATGCCATTTATTTATAGCCTACCTTGAACCACATCCCATTTCTCTTTAGGACATCTCCAGCTGAAGTTTGGTGTCTCAGGGGTGAATGAGGAGACTTTGGAAAACAGCGTTCATGAAAACAAAAGGTGTTCAAGCAATTTTACTACTCACAGATCAAGAGAAAAGGGAGACCAGAGACCCCAGGTGAAAGCTGGCACCTACAGAGACACAGTTCAGAGAGGGACAGAACAGGCTGAACAGGGCTCTACGCACCTGGTTTAATGGAAGGTGTCCCTGCCCATAGCAGGGGTGTGGAACGAGATGAGTTTTAAGGTCTCTCCCAGCCCAAACCATTCTGTGATGCTATGGGGCACTCCTTGACCTGCTCTGTGCTCAGCAGCACCAGCTGCTTGACACTTGACACTCCAAAAACAGGGGAGTTCAAATCACTGCTTTCACGTCCCCTGCAATTCACAGGCAAATTCTAAAGAATCTGCAAGAAGTAACTATAAAAAGCAGAATTGTCAGGAGGCCTGAGTTTCTTAAAGAAGGGTCAAAATCTCTGCTGGAAAACATTTAAGTGCTGGTAAATCAGACAGAGAGCTGATACTATCAACCCCTCACTTCCTGGGCTAATTCTTGCTAGATTTCTTCTGCTGTAGAAAAATCCCAAATTCTGGTATACCCTAAATTTTGACTACAGAAGAAGATAGAAATGTCATCATATAATGGATTTGGCATATTCAGAAACATCCCCTAAAGCAGCAATAAGGTGTGGTGATTGAGCTGGGGCCCAGAAGTCTGATGGAGGAACAGGGTTTGATTGAACATCATGTTTAAAAATTAAATCTATCTGAAGGAAAAGAAAAAAATCAGAAGAAAGGCACAACCATAGGAGGAGCAATGGCAGTGAGGAAAATTCAGCATTAAAAAAACCACACAAAGAAACCTGGCATTCTTAGGTATGGCTGTAAGTGCCACTATTAGGATAAGAAAAATATAAGCTCATCTTTTACTTCCAATTGTCACATCACTGTGGAGAGTCTTCATGAAAATCTCAGAATAGCAACGAATCAGGAGCAAACAGCTGTTCAAGCAGGAAAGTCACAGGTAGACAGACTTTCCTTGCTTCAACAAAAAAATTAACTCTAAAGTTTCACAGGCCAGTAAATCAACAGAACGGGCCTGTACAACACAGGACAAACAGTCTCATCTTCCAGCCCAAAGCTGATATATGGGCCTGTGTTCTCCTTCCGGCCATATGCTCACGTGATTTATGACCCACAACAATTTCAATACTCCTGGAAAATGAAAGAATAGCAGACAATTAGTTCATCCCACTACGCTGGGGATTGTGTGGGCTCTGCCCTGCAGCATCTCCCCAGGGAGTGGGGGCCAGAAGCCCCAGTTGCCCCTGTCAAGGGCAGGGGAGGGACACGGGGCTGAGCAGCACCCAAGCACTGGTACAGGGAGCACAGCACATCCCCAAGCCTTCACTGCATGGAGCAGCCCACAGGAACTCCAAAAGAGATGCAGAGGGAATTCTAACCAGGGCCTGGAGTGACAAGACAAGGGGGAATGTCCTCCCTCTGAGAGAGGGCAGGATTAGATTGGATGTTGGGAAGAAATTACTTACTCAGCGAGTACTGAAGCACTGGAACAGGTTGCCCAGAGAAGTTGTGCTTGCCCTGTCCCTGCAAGTCTTCAAGGCCAGGCTGGATGGCACTTGGAGCAAACTGGTCTAGTGAAAGGTGTCCCTGCCCACAGTTGGAATGAGATGACCCTTCCACCTCTGATTCTCTTCTGTGATTCATTCCTATCCCATTTGTAACTATAGCTGTTTGTGACAACTGCTGTTAACCTGCTCTAGATCTGGACAGGGCAGAAGTACAGACCATCCCACTAGCAGGGCGTAAGGACCTTGTCATCTCCTCTGCAGCTGTCCCGGACAGGGCACTGCCTGCAAGGCAAACACTGTCAAGCCAGGCAGGATTCAGCTCTGCAGCACCTGCCACAACACAAATGCAAAGGCATCACCAAACAAACAAACAAAATCCTCCACCCCACCCTGAAACAGGCTTTTCCCTCGCACAGGTGGGGTGAAGTGCAAGTTCAACAGCTTGAGTCATACAGCCAAAAGTTCACCCAACCCCAGCCATCATGGCAGCATCAGCTGGGGCTGATGCATTGTGAACCACCACAGAGCACACAGCTGAGAGCCTGTGAGATACCAAGACTACCAGCACAACATCAAAACTGGTTTTTCGGAATCCAAGGGTATCCAGACTGGTCTTTAGCTAACTTCTGAGTGACAAACCCAAGTTACATATCTATTCAAAGGCATGTCTCTGAACAGCAGCATCATGTCCTCCATGGATGAACATTTTGTCCACTGGGAAATGTGCCAAATAACTCAGGTATCCATAACAGTACTGCAATGAATTCTGCTATCTGCCATCTCCTCAGGTCTGGATCCACACAGCTTCATCCCCCAGCAGCAGAGCTGCCAAGGCAGATGGGCCAGCAAGGCTTCAACAAGAGGGTGAGCAAAATGGCAGCAGGAGCACCCGTTACCCACAGGACTGCAAGGACAGAGGGATGGAGTCTGAGCTCAGCGTCTTAATGTATCCACCTTGCCTCCCTTCCTGCACGTCTTAAGCAGAAGGCAGCTGTGCTGAAGGAGTTAATCTTGCCTGGAACAACCTATCTCCGGTTTCTCAGAAACTCCAAAGCTGCAGAGCTGGGCTTTCTGCTCCCTGCCTGCTCCTGCCTGCCCTGCCTGCAGCCTGACCCCTGACATTTCCACTCTGCTTCTCCCTGGCATGGAAAACTTAACCACACACAAACAAACAGGTTGGGAGGACAGATAAATGGAACAGAGGAGGAGAAAGAGAAGATTGCTCAGATTCCTTGTCAAGGCCCTGATTAAATAACAGCGGCACCACCAGACGTGGGTGAGGGGCTGGCATTTATCAGTAAACCCTGAAGTCTACAGCGAGACATCTCTGTTTAATTAATCCTGAAAGGGTCCCTTCCCCCTTCTACTTCCCAGGGAGGTTTTGAGGATCTGTAAGTTTAAAGACACAGCAAATCCTTTGTCGCTCTTTCCTTACAAAACACAAGGGCAAAACCACAGTCAGGATGTACTAATTCTGTGGCAAAGGCTTCCATTGCATGGACACGTGCAGGCAACCCCCACTGAGGGGGCATCTTGGATTTAGTCATAGAGAACCCTCTGAGGCAATACTCATCACCTGACAGCTCTGGAGCCACCAGCTGGAAGCCCGCACACGCGTAATCACAACCAGGCATGGATCTGCAGATCTCACCTGGACTCTTCTGCCATTCCTACACATTTCCCAAGGGATAAATCTCTTCAGTGCCTGATGCAGTTCTACTGTCACCCATTTTTGTACAGTTTTCCCACGGTGGCAACAACATCACCACCCATCAATGGAAGAGACTGCACATACACATAAAGCAAGACAACTGCAAATGCTCTTGTCTCTGGGCTTTCATGCAGCTTGAGGAAGCTTGGGAGGACTTTCCAAGGCACCTTCCATTTCAGGAGGTTCCCTGCCCTTTGATCCAAGGTGAACACTGTACTAGTGCAGAACATCACAGTTTAAGCCATCAGCCATGAAGGGCCACAAAGCTGGCAAGTCCCCGCAGACCTCAGCAGTGTGAGAGGAGCTCTGCTTCCACAGTGCCTTCATCCCACCACAGTGCTCAGAGAGCTGTAAGGTCTCTGAGGGTTGTAACAGCAATGGAAACTCTGGACCCTAGAGAGTGGACGGACCACCAAACCCCAAGACAGCTTCCAACAGAAGAGGCCTCGGCGAGCACTTCCCAAGGCTCAACATCAGTCCTCAACAGGGAGCAGGGCAGGGAGGGTCTGGCAGCAGTGCCCAGGCCCACAGGTCAGCCACCTTAACCACCATTCACCCAACCATCCATCCAAGCAACCATCCAACCGATAGTAGAATTACAGAGATCAATTCTTTTTGGGTGGTGTAACTTGCAAAAAGAGAAAATGAAAAAGTAGCTGAAAATTTCTGTAATAATGACTTCTGGTCTAATTGGAAGCAAAAGAAGGGGCGGAGGAAAGGGAAAATTTAAAAGTCTAAGTTCAAATTGTAAAATAAATCTGTAATTCACATCAACTTTATAAAATTCCCAGGAAAATACAAAGTCAAAACCAGTTATTTTCTTGAGGATCTATATTCTTAAATACCTGGTTTCAACATTATCTCTTTTTAAAGAAGTACTGGGATGGGAGATGAACTGTGAGGAACTGAAAAAGGTCTCTGCCTACCAAAAAAAAATCATTATGCAATGACAAGAGACAATCCAGTCTATAATCAAAGACAGAATCCTGACATGTTCAAAGAAAAAATGATTGTAACAAGTTACTTTGAAGATGAGAAGGGTTTTTTTGATTGAAACAATGGCCATCAAGATTTTTACTGTAGCAGCCAGAGTTTAAACGCATCACTCAGCATGCTGAGTGCCTGCAGGTACACTGAGCACCAACAGCAAAAAACCATGAAAAAATAAAACAGTGACACCTAAGAAATTCCTACCTCAAGTGGAACCAGACAACGCTCTCTGAGTGTGAACCACTCACCCCAGGGAGCAAACACTCCTAGTGATGGACATGCTTGTCCCAGGGAGTGAAGTTTTACAGGAAAACTCAAGAGCCAGTGTCCCATTAATACAAAACTTGCAAGTTACAAGGCACTACACTAAAATATTTAAATTTTCGACATTTGCTTCCAGGGAATTGCATATTTGGCTGTAGAAGTCGTGATCTGTACTCTTCACTGAACCAGTGTGATTCACAGAAAATGAATCACAAAAGGCAAGTTTGGTGACTAAAAAAACAGCTGTTCTGTAATGCACCTAACGAGCAGTATCGTATTTGCTGCTGTTTGATTGGGAGACTATTGAAAGATGACTATAAATACCCCTTTCAAAAACAGAATTTGGATTAAGCTCAATGTTAGTTGGGTGTAAGAGTCAGACAGACTGCTTCACACCTCTCTTGTATTTCACCTTTTAGGAGAAAGCCCAAGCACAGTCTCCCTGAAGGGTAATTTCTCACAAAAACAATTCAAAAGCTGTGCAGCATCACCACCATAAAAATTTCTATTTTTAACATGGAGACTTTGAGTTGTATCAATCCTGTCCGTGTCTCCATCACTATGGGCACTGCTTCTATGTGGGAACCATTTTATTAAAACTATGAAAACACCAAACAATTTATTTAATAAAAGCATTTTCTCCACTGCAACTCAGCAGTGAAAAGCTGTTTACAGCAGAGTCTACCAGCCCTACTTCTTCCACACACTTCTGTTCTCACCATTACATTAGAAACCTTTCACCAAAAATGAAACCATTAAAAAGCATGAATGTATGTTTTGGTTTTCTCTTAGCTGGAACTGGCAAGTCTTCCTGGGGGCATCTCCACTTCAGTTTCACAGCTACCACAGGGGATTCCCCCTTCTTTCTTTCATTAGACATTTATGTATCTTCTGCAGAAAAGGAACATATTGAAACTGATGGCTGCGTGGTTTTGCTGATGTTGTTCCAGGCCACGCCACACTTGGGCTCACCACCTGTGCCCCAGGTGTGCAACAGTGAACCAACACAGGCTAAGGCCACAGTGGGCTTGGCCCCTCTCCCTTGTGGGGTATTTCTGGCAGAAATGCCCTGGTAAGGGCCATGTGCATGTCCCCACTGCGTGGTGGCCACGGGCCAAGCAGTGGAGCCGTGAAAGCACAGCTGGCACGCACAGCACGCACCACCACAGTGACAGCCCAAATCCAGCTGTGGCAGCAGGGTAAGGAGCACACCCTGTGATAGGACAGAGTCAGACTGGGACACCCACCTTGGAACCCAACATCTGTTTTCCACAGAGTGCCCAGACAGCCCATGGCACTCAATCCCATGATATTTTAAAGTGGGGAGCACTGCAGATAAAGACAGATCAATTTTGCTCTACAATTTTAAATGAAACTCTCCTGTTTTGGAAAGAATTTCATTAAGGTGAAAATATAATACAGAACTACCCATTTAGGAGGAATGTGCTATTAATTCTTAGCCGTGTATGTGGAAGGGAAAATTGCATTTTTAGCTAAATGGTTTTTTCTGCATAACCCATTTCCAGTATTCTTTTACAGCTCTGTAGTGGGAACTTTTCACATTTCTATTCGGGCCAGACCACTGTGGAAGGCAGCCTTCAGTAAAGTGTCAAATAAAACCCCTTAACACGTATTCCAAGAGAAGCTCCACAAACTGGAGAAAGGCCAGAAGAGCACACCTTAAAGCATGGTGGAAAAGAACACGAAAAACCCTCTCTCTTAAGTATGTAAGCCAAATTTTTGAGGGGGAGAGGAAAAAGGATGTGGTTTAGGGTGGTTTTTTTCCCTAAGGGCCAAAAAGAGTTTTGGTCTTCCCTCTCTTCTTCCTCACTTGAAGCAGAAACACCTCCTCTTTGATGCAGTTCCCAGTCCCAAAAGCACACAAAGAGGAGAATGGGGCCATGTTATCACTCTGAAAAAACGGACATTCTGAGCTAGAACATGTACTAGTATGTACAACCAAAACAAGTGTATGCTATGAAAGACACATTTTATCAGCATAAACAAATGCTCATTTCTCACTACAGTTTCATACCATTTGAAACTGAATATAATCCAAACAATAATTCCAAACAACTGATGCTGGGATCCAAGTTTCCCTGACATACTGCCATCACACAGCAAGAACAACATCAAGTAAAAGCAAAAGCAGATTCAGAACTGACTGCTTCGAGTTTTACCCCATTTGCCTAATCTAGTACAAAGAAAAGCAAACATAAAATACAAAGTTTTTAAAATTCTTCATTTCATCATCAAGGATCTCATATTCAAGCAAACCCAAACTGCAACAGCACAGTGGCCCTGTGTTTAACAAACAAAGCCACTGACTTTCCAAGCACCACAGCAGGGCTCACTGAGGAAGCTGAAGCTCTGTGTTTTCTAAGCATTGTTCATTTGACATTCTTCACCTCTTTTATTTTTTTTTTTCCCTGCATTGGCTTTTATTAGCTTACTTCAGAAAATTAGTATAACAAAAATTTTATCTTTCAAAACAGACATTTAAAAGTGCAGCAGTTATGGAAATACAATTGGACAATGAACAGTTTTTATTCCCTCTACCTCGCCACACTCTGCACGGCAAAGCAGTAATTACAGGAATCTACTTCTGGTTTAAGCTCTACAGTAAGCTCTTTCCAAATTTAAGGCCAGCAACCAACCCTTCATTATGCTTAATAGGTAGACATAAAACGTAATTGTATCACAATCTCCCAACGCACGTTCCCAGCTCCGAGGCTCACACGTGTCTGGCTCAAAGAAGAGATTTTTTATCTGTTCTTTTCCTTAAGAGAGACACTGCAGCACCACTGGCATCAGCCACTCGAGGAAAACTACACAAAACACTAGAGGATCTGGAAAATTATTTGGAGTAAGACTTCACTGTGTTGTTAAAACCTCACATTTCCAAAGTGGTGTTTGTTGGTCTGCAGTAGCTGGACTCCTGTGCCCCGGCACCAGCAGGAGCCCTGGCAGAGTCAGGACCGTGGTCACCTGTCCTGGGGGCCCAGAGCACTGGGAGCAGCAAATTCCCTTTGCCTTTCCCATTCACACCTCAGCTAAAATAAGTAACACCAGGACATAGAACATGAACTGGATTTATCTACAGGACACACCACTTTGTCATGTAGCATACAACACGACTTTGATGCACAGAGTTTAAAAGCAAAGCTCACCTAAATCACCAGGGCTACCCAACACTGCCCTGCTCCCCTGAACATTTTGCAGCCATCACCCTGACACCCACCCTACCAAAAGCACAAAGAATTGGCAAATGATAAAATTTCAGTAATAATATTAATACTAATAATAATCCAGAATGAAGGAATGTTTTGCTATTCTCCCTTTTTTGTGATCTGCCTCTTTCAAAGTAGTTCATAAGAGATTTGAATTGCACTTGAGACAGCCCTTGTTTTTCCTCTACCTCCAGAATCATGGCATGGTAGGGAGAGCACAGGGAGCTGGGCTGTGTGTGGTTTCTCCCAGCACAAAAGGAACAGTATGTGCCTATATTTAGAGGTAGAGAAGGGAACTATAGCATCCAGGAAAAAAAGAAATACATCTACTGATTTTATCTTCAAAAAAGCATTTGTGTTTTTGGTTTGTTTAAATCAAAAATGTGCTGCAAGCGTTTGACCCCATATCCAGCAACAATAAAATCTGTTCTATCATAAAATACCAGCTGCTTTGCACTTTGAATAACAATACTACTTTTAAAGGGTTTCAGAATTATTGTCTCATAGATTGTAGTAGCTTTTATTACAATTACTGGGGAACTCCTTTTTTTCTTTTGTAGAATACAATCAATAGGCCCATTTATTATCTTCTTGCTTTTAAAACTGTATTTGGTCTGAAATTTTGGGTTACTTTTCAGACTAGGCCAAAAACATTTTTCAGCCTAATATTTGGTACCAATAAAAATTAAGACAATTGAGTCAGATCAAAAATACCTGTAACATTAGATGCAAACAGTTACCTGGCTGCCTGGCAGATCTAAGGAACACCCTTTTTCTAATTATCAGCTCGGTACCATCCAGGAATAAATAACACCAGGTGGTTGTGATCTACTGGGCAGCTCAGACCTGGGGTCTGGGTCCTCTTCTCCCATCACCCAGGGGAGCAGGGAGGAGAAGCCCTCCTTTGGTGATGCTTCCAGCTCCAGGCATCTGGGGGAGGTGAAAACCTACCTTGCACCAGACTACTCCTGCAACATCGAGGTCCCTTTTCCTGTTGCTAAGACTGCCAAACTTATTTAGAAATTCACTCACACACAGATCAGAAGTGCCATAACTGGGGTTTGGGTTTATTTTTTCCAGGAGAGGAGAAATGCTGCCCCGGAGAGGGCAGTACGGCCGCGCCATCCCCACCGAAGAAGGAATCCACGCAGAAATGAGATCAGCAGGTGGGACGAGATGCTCTCAGCCCTTCATTCCCTGCCCACACACGCTTCCCAAGCACCGCACGCCCAACCCAGCAGCATTCAGCGCCGGCGTGCCAGCCTCTGCTGGGTGCCCAAGTGCCCTCCAGTTCCACTGTGCACCTCAGCAGCATCCTCTGCCCAAGCCCTGGTGGCACCGCCCCGTGTTCCGGCAGTGAACCGGCAGCTGCCCAGCCCAACAACGCCTCTTTTATCTCGTTTGGACAGTAAATCTTTAGCAGTGGGAACATCTCCCAGGTTTCTAAAGCACCGTGGCAATTTATGGTGCAATAAATATGACCTTAAATAAAAATAATCCTGAAGTGGGACCTGAATATGGACTCCGCTGCGCTCTAAATCACACGAAGACCCCAATCTCCGTAAGTACGACGGCGATGCCTTGACTGACCGAGCCACCCAGGCAGGAGCAGGAACGCTGTGCAGATATTCCCTCCTCTCCCGTTTCCACTCGCAGCCTCACCTCCGACAGTGCACGGGAGGGAAGGCTCAGCCCCATTCCCCAGGGACCAGCACTGCTTGCAATGATGCGCAGCTGTGCCTCAGACCCACAGCATCCTCTGCCTCTTCTGACTGCTCTCACCTGAGACCAAAGGGCTTTTAAATGCCATCATAGAGGAATATTATACCCACCCACCACCCCATCCAAAAAAAAAAAATTAGTGGAAGATTTTTCTAGGAAAGAGATCCTAAGATTCTGACCAGATAATAACCCCAGCCCAACCTCCATTTCCTATGTTAATAGATCAATTTACATCTTTCTAGCAAAATGGTTTCAGGCTACATTATAAAAAAGAAAAAAGTCATGCCTTTCTTCTGAAACTGCATTTTGGGAGAGGATTAAGGAGGAAGGAAGGATATGACTCTTTCCAGAGCTTTGTGGTGTATTTGCTTCACACAGCAAATTAATATTCTCAATTTTAACTCAGGAGTACATTCTTAATTAGGGTATGAAATGTTTTAAAATTTTCTTCACTTTACAAATGGCTGCTTTTTCAATTAACTGTGCTTCCCCAGCCTCAGGATGATCTTTCTATTAGCAACAGAATGCTTTCGAGTATTTTGTGAATACTAATTCACAAAATTAATTAAATGCAGACTTAACTCTGAAAACATATATTTTACCACAAAAACCCCTGCTGTCTTCCAACTACTGACCGATCACAGGCTTTGCTGGGATCAAGGGGATCAAGTCCTAAAGGCCCCGGAGTCAGAACTGAAGGTAGGAGAGTTAAAAGGAAAAAAAACAAAGTCTTGCATTTTGTATTTTAAATGCTCCAGACACAGAGGGGGATAAAAAAAAGATAAATATCCCAAAGTTCACACAAAGTGGCCGCGGGAGCAGGACTGTGGCACGTCTCTCCCATCGCTCACAGTCAGAGCTAGCAGAGCCCTTCGAGCTCCCACATGTGTTATCTGTGTTTAAACTCAAATAAACTGTATTTATTTAGATGTAAAAAAATCTATCAAAGCAGCACTTAAACGTAACCAGATTTCTCCTTACCAAACCAAAAAAAGCTTTTTTAGACAAATGTTAAAAGCTAATAAAAAATGTAGACCGCCCAGTGTCATGCTCGGTGATGTTACGTTGAAACACTGAACAGACACAAACAGATTTGCTGGAATTGAAAACAAGCAGACACAAAGTGCCCCGCTGCAGCGCCAGGGCAGCACCTCAGCCTGCAGCCCAGGCTCGGCTCCTGCTCGGGAGCTGCCCGTGACGGATGCGCACGTGCATCCCAGGCAGCGGCACCGTCGGCGCTGCCACAGCAGTTCCTGCCCAAACGGGCAAGGCAAAACTTGGGAAAACCTTACTTCCAAATGGCCAGCATGGATCAGACCCAACCCCACAGAGAGGGATGCGCCCTAGGTGTGAGCCAGGTGTCTCAAAACGGCACAAGCACGGAGCAAAAATACTCCTATGACAATGCCTGTGCTGCTACAAAAAATAACCCAAGTACAGGAAAGAAACACAGAACAGTGGTGAGCACGTATTTTTGCATTAGTATGGATAAAAAGTGCAACACTAAGAAAGGCACATTTCTAGACCATTGAGTTTTAAAACTTCTTACATCAAGTAAGGAAAATGCATTCACCCCATACAGATGCTTTTGTCATTTGCCAGGAGATGAGCGGAACATGAAGCCTTAGAGGAGAGGGCACTGCCGGGGAGAGGAGAAGAAGGGGTGCTGAAGAGGGGAATAGTAAAGCAATATCATCTAAGATGTTCTCTTTGAAGTATTAAGAAAGTCAGCTTGTAAAAATTAATGGATTAGACCTCCAGCTGTTCAATTCTCAGCTTTAAATTTAGAAGGCATTTGACTTTGGAACACTGGCACATAATCCATAAAATATATTTAAATTTGTAAAAAAAACCCCAAATCCTTTGTATTAAAAGGTCACTAATAACTCAGAATGTTTTAAGTGCCCCAACACAAAAGCATCTGGCAAAGGAAAAGCAGCAAACTACAAAGAATCGCAGTATTTTTATATAAGCCAGTCATCTAATCACTGTGTGTAAACTGGGTCTATCTACAGAACAGCAAAAATTCAGAATCACATTTTACAAACTGAGAAATCTAACCAAGACCAGGAAGGTGAGGGCAGACCTTGAATTTCCTGGGTGACTCCACATCCTCACCTACTTAATTTCCATAAGGTTCCCCATGTCCCTTACCCAAGATCTGGTGCACAGCCAGCCATGTTCTGAACAGCCCTCACTAACAGACGCTCTGGTTTAAAAGCGCCTCTCAAAACCCTAAACAAGAATAATTTCATATTTAAAAATAAACAACACACCAATCTTAAACATGTCCTGCAAACCTTCATTGTGTGTTTACAAGTGCAAACACCGTTCTTTTCAAGGGTGTGGATTTGTCAATGGAAAAGCCAGACCAGCTGGACAGGGAGGCGGATGCCGGCCGGAGCCGCGGCGCGATGGCGAGGTGGGCACCAGCGCCTGACGCCCACCGCCCGCACTGCCTGCATCCACCACGCTCCAGTCCGAAGCACGCACAAGGACAATCTATTCTATACCAGAGATAAAACAGGGAATGATCCTCTGCCTACAATTTAACAGGTCTCTTTCAATATTCTCAATGTGCTTGAGAAATTATGTCGTTAAACGGCTTCTGATATTTCAGTAAATTTAGCGTTAACAAAGCATACACGTTAGGCCACCTGAAGATTCATTTTAGAACTGGCTGTGCACTTTCTGAGGAGACTCTCCTCACACTCAGATTTAACGGAAATACACGAGAAACCACTGACTGAAAATGTACAGTAATTTGTCTAGTACTAAAATTTTATATGGCCACATAAAGGCATTTTACTGTACCAAAACCTTTCCCTGGTATAGAATACTACCGAGGCTGGGAGTCAGCTGGTTCAAATAAAAGCAGCCTATTTAGTTTTAAGTTAGACTTTTGTTTGATGCCTTATTCTTTGTTCTACACAAGTAAGAACAAATTGTATCTATAGACATTGCTAATTAATAATGTTTTTTATCAAAATAATATTTGCAGTTCTATGGTCGAGCATTCCACCAGGTCATTGGTAAAAAAAAACAGGTATTGTACCTTAAAAATTAAGAGGAGACATGGTGTAATACATCACAGATCAAAATAAATCTATGCTGTCATCCAAGCTCATATATAAATACTAAGTCTAATTCATTTCCTTTTACATCATACATAAAGATCTGAAGCACATTCACACACGAATTTCAAGAAACATCTCCCTCAAAGTCTGTTTCACATTCTCACACCAAGTGTGTGCAAAACAATCCCGTTAAAACTCACCTTGCAACTGAATGGGCCATCAGAAAATAACAGATTTTGGGGCATGGAAACACCAGGGTGCAAACCAGATAGGTAATCTGCATTAATTCAAACACAGCTAGATTGCCCACTGAAATGAGAACAGGTAAATCTAGAGACCAAAAATTAATAGCCAGACAGACGGTGGATGCAAAGGCAAACAGTGGCCACAGTTCTTACTGAAATGCCAGTAAATTTACACACTTCCTGCACTAAATATTTTAGTGTATCACACAAGAGGAAATACTACTGAAAATTCTGTCCCTTGCTTTTTCTAATATATGCCATAAAGGTCGATAAGCACACAGCTACAGAATGTTTGTAAAACAAAGGAAAATATTTCTAAACAGAACCATTTTCTAGTAGAAAGTATTAAAAATTATAGTCAGTCAGGGTAAACAATGGAGAATTTTTGTCATTCACATGAGGCCAAGCAGGGGCAATCCTTCCAATTAATTTTTTTTTTAACAGGTTAGAAAAGTTTAAAGCATCAAAGTAAATCCAAACCTAATGCACACCAAACTCTCTCCCAGGATAAGCAGTGGGAGCGTTCTTCCCTCGTCACTCTGCTTGCTAATCCAAATTATTTAATAAAATGTGGATTTGATATATGTGGAGTTTATTGTGTAACTTCAAGACAAAGGCAACAGCTTCTTTTTTCACTGAATTGTTAAAATTGTGTAAGTTTCAGCAGCCCAGTGAGGCAAACAAAGCAGCATCAGGAATCACAGCCCCCTCGCTGGAAAAGGCGCTGAGCTTTGCTGCTGAACTCGCTTCCACAGCGCTCACTACAACACAGCCGCTCACAGCACATCGCTTGCAGTGAGGGCTCAGTGCCTGAAAAACCTCACCAGAGGTCTGACAAACTCAGTCCCAGTAAACAAACGCAGTCCCTTGGTAAAGCCTCTGAAAGAACTAAGCAGTATTTAAAATAAAGCAAGCAGCAGAATGCACTGGAAAGGGAAAGAAAACAAAGGCTCCCGGCCGCATCTGGACCGAATTTGACCTTTGTTAATGTATTTCTAGTAATTCACAGATGTTACACACTGCTGCAGCAAGAGGGTTGGCCTGTGGGCTCATTCCAGTGACAGGTTCGGTGTAACAATGAAATATGAACAAAAACTCACAGATGAAGGCTAACGGTGCCGTGTGGCACGTGCCCGTCAGCCCGGACTGACGAGCCCAACAGCCACCGAGCAGCAAAATATATTCCCATCCTTTTCAATCAACACCTGCACAGTTCCAGGTACATACTGATGCCTTCACCTGACATCTGCAATATGGGACCTTCAAAATTTAAATTAAAAGCTAAAACCAAAACCTCACCAGCACTTAATTAATTACTGGGTTTCTAAAGAATACTAATACACATTTCACTGAAGGCTAAATTGTTCAGTCAAACCAGGAAAAGCAAAACCCCATTAAACTGGCCACAGATTTTTAAGTGAATTTGATCTGGTTATTCTTTGTCAGCTAGAGCTGAGGTGTTGGAAGTCAAGACAACCCCTCTAGACTCAGTTATTTATCTCTCACTCCCAGCTCAAGCTGCTAGGCAGAGGAAAACACGAAATTCTAGAAAGCATTTTCAGGGGAAAAAAACCCAAAACCTACCAGCTACTTCACGTAAAACATGTTGGTACAAGAAATGATGCATCAGAGAAAACTCCTTAAAGGAAACACATTTCAGGGCAGAGCCACGTCCAGGCAGCATTTTACTAACACCACATTCCGAAATGGAACGTGAACGCACGCAGAGCTCGCGGCAGGCCAGCGTCGGAGTCGCCCCTCGCAGGGGCACCAGCAGCACCAGGTTCTGCTCTCAGCAACCTCCAGACCCACAGCTCACACAACTGCCAGAGATCAGCAAATCATTTTAATGCCATTATGGGAAAAAAAGGTGAGCTCTGAGGAATCTGAGTTGCCATTAAAACAACTCAAGTTGTTTCCCCCATAACCTGCGCATTAACAGAGTATTTGGGAAGTTCCTGATCCTGCTGCGTTTTGGGGAGCCTGCTCTTTCCTTCATGGCCAGCACTGAAACCAAACCCTCTGGTCCTGGCTGAGAATGGCAGGCAATGGACACAGTGCCCAGCATTGCACCGAGGGGAAGCAGCCCCCCGACACCCACCGCCCCTTCCTCCACCTCCCCTTCCTCCACCTCCCGGCACCTGAGGAGCCGCCGGTGCCAATCACAGCAGTGCCACAACGGGAATAAATCCCCAACAGCTCTCACAGCAGGTGTAAATCAGAAGCCCCCAACAAAGCCTGCACTGGGGAGGACCCAGGGTCTAATGCTGCTCTCACTAACGCTGCCCAGCCCCAAAACGGTGCCCACCTTCCAGCACGGAACGCCAAGGAACTGCCTGAATTCAAAGGAGCGCTGTCTGGAGCCTGCGCATCCACCCGGACACTGGGTTACTGCTGGAACAAACACCACTGTGCAAATCCCAGCCGACTGCGAAGGTTTAAAATCTCAGCCCATGTCTAAAGAAAGCCTTTTCCTAAACAGTTTCACACACTCAGGGGTATGGCAGTGTTAAGTTCAATTATTTCTACTGACCGAGGTGAACAGCCTGTTTTGTCTCATCCATTGTATCTTTATCATCTCCAATAACAGTTAAAGTAAATTCTCTGTGAGTCTGTATAAATTTCCTCATCCGAGGAACCAGCCCATTCAAATCCCTCAAGTGACTAAAGCATGAACCAACCCGAGCGCCTCTGCATTGTTGTGGAACTGGTTTGCTATTTTATGTTAAGCCTCTGAAATACTAAAACATATCCTTATATAGGAACACTGATTAAATGGTTTTCCTTCCAAGTGATGAACTGTTTTAACACCAACATTGTGGTTATCGCGACCAGAAAGCAATTACTTCTTTCACTAGCTGTTACTAAGAATAGCTGTGATCAAAGTGACTGGAGGAGTGCTGTTAAAAGATGCTGCAGAAGCATCGCTCCGTGTGACACACACACACACACAAAATATAGATCATTTTAAGCCAAATTACACTTTTAATAAATGTGCTGTTGAGAATTTAAAAACTGCTCAGGATTCCTTTTAAATCACTGCTCAGGATCTCTTTTTTTCATCCAGGAAGTTGAGATCTATAGAAGAAGTTATTCTTTCAAAATCTATTTCTAAACACAGCACGGTGTGAGATCTGTGTATCTCTGTATCTGTGTGTGTGTGAAAGTGCACACGTAACGGGGTGCGTGTGGTGTGAGAGAACGTATGTATGTGCTTGAGCCTGCCAAGGCAGAAGTAACAGGAACTGTGATTTGTGCTAACTAGCTATTGATCCAGTCAGATCTAGATGTTGTGTACAAGAAACAATAAAAGAGAAGGGGCCAGGAAGGATGCTGTGTGCAACTCCATTTAAAAATGGAAAAGAAGGGCCCCAAACAAACCAATTTATGTCCTTGCCTGGGTGAAGCATGGAGAATGCTGATGGGCTTCCTCGGGTCTGCCGTGCATGCTAAACACTCTGCTCGAAATGAGAGTCTCCTGCGCTGGGCATTAAACATGAACAAAGAGACAAACCGTGGGGGCTAGGATTCACGCTTCAGAAAGCCAAAGCTGCAAAGCCAACCAGAACCGGGTTAGGAAACAGCCCGTTTTCCTAACCAGCTCCCTTCTAATTTCACCAACAACTTTCTTAGCAAAATTACTAAATGTGGAGGGCTGTAAAAAGTCAGTCTCTACTACCAGAGATAATGAAAACAATTTCAAACTACACTGCAGTACCAAAATATCATCTTTCCTAGGAACAAATAATGAGTTTATATTGTGTAAACTGCACACATGTATTTCTAGCACACCAAAACCCACCCACCTGCCCTCAGATAGCAGGTACAGCATGTGCACCCATTGTAACAATCACACGTACAGCTAGGCAGGTGGCAAAATAGGGATTTGATAAGATAAAATAGAAACAAATTGAATCTATAATCATCCTTATCTTAAACAGCTTTTATAACAGAGGATTTTCCATTAAAATATTTTTTCCTAAGCCTGGGGAATTATGATGCCCTCTGGACACAAGGAAGGATCAAAAATGACAACTAATGTCAAAATTAAACATCTGTCAACTAAGCAAGTTTTACACTAACAGACCTAGAGCCTTATTTTGAACTGCCTTTCAGTTAAATCAAAAATAATTTGTTACAAGCCATTCAGCTCAGTATCACACTGCTGTGGGCTCCAAATGCAAGCAGGGGGCACCTGGACCTGAAGGGGCAGCGCTACCACCAGATTCATGTTTTTGTGGTTTGGGAAAACCTCAGTCACAGTTTTGGGAAAGTGGCTGGAAGGTTCAGCTGGCACCAGGCTCTGTGGGAGCCCCCTCCTCAGCACCCCATGCCTGGTGGGACCCTGCAGGAGCCCCCTCCTCAGCACCTCAGGCTGCAGTCCCCTTCCGCAGCATCCCAGCCCCAGGAGCTCAGGTGAGGCTCACTGGGAGCCCCTCTGCTCAGCACCCCCACCTGCCCATTCCCCAAGAGGCATGACGGGGACAGGGCTGGCAGCAGAGATGCCATGGGGCAGTTGTCACCTGGGCCAGTCAGGCAGCAGGCACTTTGTCCCTGACACTGCCCCCCCACAGCAGAGCCACCCAGCATCCCAGCATCCTGCAGCCCCAGCCCAGACTGGGAAGGCGCCTGGCACACCCACCAGGGGTGGAGAGGGTGTGGAGCCAGTGTGTGCCCCGAGTACCAGAGCTGCAGGCCCACCATGTCCCCTTCCCTGAGCAGCCCACAACCACCCCTATCCCTGTGCCAGCACCCATGTGGGACAACTGATACCTTCTTTGCTGGGGTTCGGGGGCTTGGGCTTCTCCCAGGGTGCCATGGGCTTGTCCTCCTCCTGCCCCTCCATGAGGGCCTTCTCTCCAGGCAGGTACCAGGTGGAGTTGTGCTCTGCCATCAGGGAGTCCAGGTCGATGGTGCTCATGGTGCCCTTGACACCCTCCGAGCAGCAGCTGCCCAGGTCGCTGTCCCCATTCTGCCCCGCACACTCCCCCTTCTTGCTCTTCAACCCCAAGGGCTGGTCTTCCGAGATGCTGAACTGCTGCCGCTGGAGCTGGATCTGTGCCTGCAGGATCTCCAGGGGGTGGATCTCATCCTGGGCCGAGGTGCTTGTGGGGGTCCGCACCTGCTCCATGCTTGGTGTGCCAGGGTGAGCGCCCGCCGTGGTGCTGAGCCCATAGCTGTCGGGGGTCGAGGTAGATGTACTGAGAAGGCCAAGGGCCAGGGGCTTCTGTCCGTTGAGAAGTGCGTGCTCCCCACGGGGCAGCTTGGGCGAACCACCCAGCAGCGGGCTACGGGTGGGCTTGGAGGTGGCATTGTCGGAGCTGGAGGACACCTCGTCCTCGTTGCCATAGCTGGTGCTGACCTCGTCGGGAAAGTCCACGTGCGGGGAGCTGCCGTCTGACTTGGTCACGCTCTGGATGCCGCTGTCCAGGGAGGACATCAGGTCGGGCTGCTCCGCCAGCAACAGTTCACTGCCCTTGCCCCAGGATGGTGAGGTCAGGGGCTTGTCATGAGGGGTGCCTCCACCGCGCTCAGCGCCCGCAGCCCCCGGGGGGGCCCCCGCCGCCACCGGCACTGCCGGCTGCCCTGGGCTGACACCGGCTCCCCCACCCTCGGCAGCTGAGAACTTCTCAAAAAACGTGCCGGGGCTGACGTGTCCACTGTCCCGTTTCCGGCGACCCCGACCCCGCCCGCCACCCGCCTTCCCCTCGCCACCGGCCACCGGCTCCAGCGCGTAGCCGGGTGAGAGGCTGCTCTCCGCGGGCAGCAGTGGGGCAGCACCCGCTGCTTTGCCCGTGCCACCCCCACCTACTGGTGGCCCTGCTGGGAAGTAGTCCGGGGCAGCAGGTGGCGGGTCAGGCTCGGCCTGGCTGAGCTTGCGCTTGGCCTCGGCCGGGCTCTTCTTGTTGAAGGTGACGTTGAGGTTGGGAGCGCCCAGGCTTGCGATCATGTTTTGGCAGGCAGTGGAGAGGGCAGCCAGGCAGCTCTGCCCGAAGACATTGTCCTTGCTGGCCGCCTTGCTGAAGGAGCCCAGCGAGAGGGCACCCAGCTTGCTGGCAGCGGGCCGTGGTGGGGGTGGCGGGGGAAACTCGGGCGGGGGTGGTGGGTAGGCCCCTGGCGAGGCGCTGAGGGCAGGTGCAGCCCCGTGGGCCGCCGGCTGCCGCGCTGCCGCTGCAAAGGGGAAGCCAGGCTGTGCGGCAAAGTCGGCGGGGCCACGGCGCTCAGCAGGGGCACTGGGCAGTGCCACACCGCTGCCCGGTGACTGCAGCTGCGAGAGGCCACCCATCGTGGGTGTGAAGGGTGGATGGACGCCGGGCGANGGCGGCCCCGCGAACCAGGCGCTGTCGGGGGCCAGGTGCGGCGCCGGCGCATCGAAGCTGCGGCCGCCACCAGCCTCCCGCTCGAAGGCTGGCGGGGGCAGGCCGCCGGGTGCGCCCACCTCACCGTGAT
Source organism: Promerops cafer (assembly GCA_013398275.1). Taxonomy (NCBI): domain Eukaryota; kingdom Metazoa; phylum Chordata; class Aves; order Passeriformes; family Nectariniidae; genus Promerops; species Promerops cafer. Next base: position 3,471,586 of record VZSE01014217.1, on the reverse strand, counting down.
GCCCCAGCTGCTGCAGACTGGGCGGCCGCAGGCGCTGCTGGCTTCGCGAGGCCATCTGCTTCATCACCAGGGCCGCGTTCTGGCGCTGTGCCAGCGCCGGGTGCTCAGGGCCGCCATGTGGCAATGGGCCCCCAAAGGCCTCAGGTGCCGGCGGGGTGAACTCGCCCGGCAGGCCAGGGTAGGCCGTCGGGGAAAGGTGACTCTCCATGGCCGGGCCGGGCATGCCGCCGCCCCAGGAGGCGCAGCGCTCGACGCCAGGAGTGTTGGGGAAGTCAAACCGCGGCCTCTTGGCGACGCTCACGTAGGGGGCATCGAAGTGCTGCAGTCTTTGATTTGGTGGCTGTTGCGGAGGAGGGTGCTGCATATTAAACACGGGGTCGGTGTAGGGATGCATATTCCTGTTCTCCAGTCTGTGAATAGGGTATTCAAACTGTGCATGCTGGTTCTGCATTATGGGCCCATTGTCCTGCAGGTTGGAGTTGGGAGCGTTGGCTTCTGTTTGCTGTTGCCTAGGGATGGCTGGCGGGCAGGAGTTCTGTCTGGCCAGCAAGCCCGGCGGCTGCTGTGGTGGTTGCGGTGGTGGCGGCGGCTGCTGCTGCTGCTGCTGCATCAGCGGGTGCCTGGCGTTAGCCCCCGGCTCCAGACTGGCCGACATCTTCCGCGCCCCCCCGAAGCGCTCGAAGAAGACGCCGTGCTGCTGCGGCGGGTGCGCCTTGGCCACGGCCATGCCCGGCGCCCGGGGCAGGGCGGGCGCCCCGGCGAAGCTGCCGCCCGC
>VZSE01014217.1:3444872-3469792 GCA_013398275.1 Promerops cafer | reverse complement strand
CGCGCCCCGCCCGCACCGCGCCCCGCACCGCCCCCCGTGCCCAGCGGCGCCGCTGCTCCCGCGGCGCACGGGGAGGTGCGCGGTACCTCGGGGTCCCGGAGCGGGGTCCTGAAACAGGGCGGGGGGCACTGGAGCTGGCACCAAGTGGCGGGGGTGGGGAGCCACCGGCGGCACTGCCCGCCGGGGCGAAACTCGCCCCGCAGCCCCGAGCCCGGGAACAGGAGCGGCCCCGCCGGCCCGCCCCGAGCTGGGCACCGTACGGAGCCTCGCGGGGAGCGGGCGCCGCGGCAGCGGGGGGAGTCAAAACCCCGTTCCCCCGGAGGGACAAACACCCACCAAGGCCCGGGGGCCCACGGATCGCCGGCGGGACGCGGTGCTTCAGGTGCTCGCGGATGCACATGTCGATAGTTTAAAGAAATAGTAATGAATATTGCTCCCACCAAAAAAAATGAGATCTATAAATAAGCGGCTGAGGACTGTTTGTATATGGCAGGAGAGTTTTAACGGGATTTTTTTCTGCAGGATCAGGATGCTGCGCTGTGATTAAATATTGATTTTGTGTAATTAGTTTTCATGTGAACTATCCTCCTTGCTGATGGCCTGGAGATTTCAGAACCAGCGAAGAAATGGAATTGGACGTGGAATTTATTACTTAGCGAAGGGACAGGGGGGGAAGGGGGGGGCGCGGGGCTCGAGCTGCGGGGCGGGCACCGGGGCGGAAAACGCAGCACGCGCGGCGCGACCGCGGCACAAAGGAACGAAGGGGATGTCTCGCTCCCCGCTACGGGAACGGCGGCAACGGAGGGAGGGACTGAGGGAGAGACGAGGCCGCCGGCCCCTGCGCCGCGTCCCTACATAGGGGCAGCTGTCTGGACCGACGGCTGTGCCGGCCGGAGCTCCGCATCCGGCCCCGCACCCGGCGCGGCTCCGGNGCCCCGCTCTGTGTCCCCGCCGGGCGGAGAGGCCCTGCTCCGTGCCCCGCTCCGTGCCCCGCTCCGTGCCCCGCTCTGTGTCCCCGCCGGGCGGAGAGGCCCTGCTCCGTGCCCCGCTCCGTGCCCCGCTCTGTGCCCCGCTCTGTGTCCCCGCCGGGCGGAGAGGCCCCGCTCCGTGTCCCCGCTGGGCAGAGGCCGCGCTCTGTGCCCCGGTCCGTGCCCGCGCCCCCGATCCGCCCCGACGGCGGTCGGAGAGCCCCCGCTCCGGCCCAGTGTCCGTGGCCCCGCTCCGACCCGGCGGCGGACAGTCGGGCCGGACGAGGCCGGACCCACGAGCATTCCTCGCCGCGGAAGGACAGGGTAGGGTGCGGGGATGTCGGGCGGAGTCGTCGGGAGCGGCTGCCCGCATTTGTCTTGGGGCACCGCCGCCGCCGCCACTCCCTGACGCTTTTCTGGGGGCCCTGGGCTGGGAGCCCACCGCCCCGGGATGCCGCCGCTCCCTCCCGAGCCTCTCCTCGCCATGGGCACAGAACGGCCCTTAGCCCAGTGGCAGTGTCGCCCCCGGGGCTGCACCCCGGACCTCGAGTCCGTGCGCTGCACCAGCGGCTCAGCCCCGCTCCCTCCAGAGCCACCGCGGTCTCGCTGGAGAGGAAAATCTCATCCCTACCCATGGCTTGGCCCAGCTCGCCCAGCACCACTCCTTCGGTGCATTTTGGTGGGAGCCACATGGCGTCTAGAGCTGGACAATGGCAAACACGAAAATAATCTCAGCCTAAGTATTCTGATAGTAAAAACAGTGAGCTGCTTGTAACGGCAAGATCGGATACCAGCCGCGAAGTTCTGCTGGCCCGTGGTGTGCATGGGGGAAGGTGGCTCAGCCTGTTTCTGACCTGAGATACGCTCTGGGGCTGCCAACCTGCCCCACGGCTCCTGGTGTCCAGCACGGGGCTGGGAGTGCTGGTGGGAGCGTGGCCCTGGGCTCTGGCCAGCACTGTCAGGTCACCTGTGTCACAAAGGGTCGCAGTCCCCAGCCAAGGACAAGGAAGCCTCTCTCAATCAGACCAAGCAGTGAAAAGTGTATTTTATAAAACATATTTTTACTTTCATTCTTGGGGTTTTGGTCATCTTGGGGGAATCAAGGAAAGGCATTATTTAAATAGTTGTAGCTGCTGGGGATTATTTTCTAAATTAACAATAGTAATTGTGCCTGCCAAATGCAAAGTTGAGGGGATTCATTTATTTCAACTCTCCAGACAATAGCACAATTTTGGGTTTCATATTGCAAGCTCTGAAAACCAAATAGTGGGACTGATGTTGAAAAAAAATAATTCAAACAACAGCAATTCATCAGACTTAAATCCAGCTCTTTCCACTGTGCCAGTTTAACTTGCACTTAGAAAAGTTGCTGCTCAGCAAAAAAAAAGAAAAAAATTCCTTTTTAACAAAATGAATGCATCATACATAAAACATCACGGACCATACAATTAGTAAGCAAATGTAAGAGTTCAGCTCAGTTCATAATTATTCAGCAAACCTATTCAGAATGATTTTTTCTCCCTCCAGCAATCTACTGTGTGGGCTCATTACCACTGAAAATCTAAGGAAGAAACCACCACAGAAACTGCACAAAATAAGCCCATATGCTCGAGACACTTTAGCTCAGCCAGCCCTTAGCAAGAGCCTCTTAAACCCTGACATGGAGAGAACCCAAGCTCACTTCTCTGCGGTGTTTGCACTCCCAGCTCTCCAGAGGTGTCCTTAGTGCAGCTTCAGGTACTTCAGCTGTAGCCACTCCCTTGTCCTCCGTGGTGCCACCAACGCCTGCTCCGTGTCACGCAGCGGCCCCGGTGATGGGCTCTTTACAAAAGAGCTGATGGGTTTCTCTTGGCAGGGATTTCTCTTCCTAGCAGGGATATTTGGTGAAAGGAATTGTAATATTTTGAAGGACAGGTCTCCAAATCCGGCAGCTGACATTTTCAGGAAAGTTTTCAGCATTTCTGCCTGGAACAGTTTAGGGAAACTATTGTATCTCCTGTCTCTCAAACTGGAGCGAACGTGGTGGTGGAACGGACGCAGGAGGCGAATGTGTGAAATTCGATGAGCTTGTGAGTGCAGGGCGCGCAGAGCCAGCTCCCGAGGGAAGGCGGCGCTCCGCAGGGGATGTGTCTGTCTGTGTGCATCTGCTTGAGCTCCTGAGAACAGAAGGATTTGGGGGTATGGAAGGGCTCTGTTCTGGGCAGGTCCCAGGGCCCGGCATGGTTCGGGCTGTGCCCAGAGCGGGCAGAGCTGCTCTGCACATGGTGCCTCACAAGGATTTGCTGCCAGCACGGCTGCATTGCTGGGAGGCACCAGCTAAAAAGTGACACGTAGGGACTTCCAGCAATCCGACCTCTGCCACTCCTGGTCCTTCCCTGCTTGAGTGTCTGGAGGTGACATGGTTTGTAACTGAGATTAAAGACAATTTCATCAGCGAAACCTGATTTGCATTCAGTTTCTGGAAAGTTCACCGTGCCGGTGTAAAAATGTCATGCTTAGTTTTACCAACAATGTGGTTTCTCAAAAGACTGAACCAAATTCCTTCAGATGCTTTACTGCTTCTCATTTTTAAAAATGCATAGCTGAATAAACAGAGTTAAGGGACTAAAACCACCTCAGTCATTTCCCATAGGGATAGACAGCAATTTCAGAACTTAGCCCTTCACAGGGATTTTCCTGTTTGGTTCTTCTGCAAGGTTGGTTCAATTGGTTTTAGTTCCTTTACATGGTTGCAGCCTTAAGCTGTGTATTTTCCCTGTTTGGGTCCACAGGTTCCTCAGTATGGATCATGATATTTTCACAATATCAGTAGAGTTTTCCATTGCTATAAACAGCTTTTTATTTTGCCAGTTTAGAATATTGGGTGCCCTTTATGCTGCTTTGGTGAAAACTTTTGCAGCACATGGGGCACTTCGGTGTACATATAATGAACACCAAAAATATGTTTTGATTGAATATATAATTTGGATGACTAAAAACCGGGATAGTGCTAAAATCATACAACACTGAGAGTGTACATTAGTAAAAATGTAGGAAACCCTAAAGCAAGTTTTCCCGTCCATGGCATAGTCCACTGTTTGGGCTTTTATTTTTCCCCTTCAAATTCCTTCCCATCTCTAAAACACACATGTAGGATCAGGCATTCCATTGGGAAGGGGATACTTAAAAAAATATTTTTTATATATATATACACACATGTAGCACAACAGAAATAGAGTAGTGAATTAGTTTGGCTACAGGAAAAGTAAAAGTTTTATGTTTCCTAAAATAGCTCAGTGAAACATAAATAACAAAATGGCACCTTTCTCTATGGATAATCGGTGTTTAACTCTCCTCAGTGTTTTATGGTGACATTTGTGTGACCAACTTTGTTCTGCTGCCGTCCTAAACTTGAACCAGGTGGGAATTTATGTAAGTGTGGTAGAGTAAGAACAATCTTTGAGCATCTGGAAAGCCTGGCTCACTGTGGGTGATGCCAGAAAGCCACCAAAGTTAATTCATTTTTCATCATCTTATAAATTGAATTACTGTGAAAGGAGAGAGCCAGAGGGTGTTTTATAAAGTCCTGATGACTTAATTTCCCCTAAGTATTAGCTCCTCGAGAGCACTTGCCTTGGTGATTCCTCTCCTCATCCTGCCATCCCCTGGGATGCCACACTCCACGGTCCCATCCTCCCCTCGCTTCCCCGCCAGGACAGCGCTGGGCGCAGCGGGGCCACCGGGTGTGGGTTTGGAAGTCACCGGTTCTCAGGAGGTCACCCACTGAGGGCCAGGTTGGCTTCTCCTGGAGAACTTCCCCCAGGGCTGGTGTCTGAGCATCCCCCGCATTCTGCTGTGCCCCGCTGACCGCTGCCATCCATCCCCTTCCGGCCCTCAGGGCTGGGGGACACGCTGGCTCCGGGGCTCCCTGCCTTCGGCCGTGACCTCCTGGCTCTGCTGGAGAACACACTGCACATCCTGGGGTGACAGGGATGCTCGAGACCGTGGGGCCCAGAACTCAAACCACCAGGCAAATAAAGCTGCTCCTGTGTTTATTTATCGTGTTACTTCATAAGGTGTAACAGCACGGCGTGCGTTCCTGAGCCGCTGGTGAACCTTGGCTCACAGTCCCGACTTTTCCAACTTAAATCAAGTGCCCCTGCCCGCACACTGTAGTGAAGAGGCATCCCAAGGCAGCGAGCACCCGGTCCAGCAGCATGAATTCACCTGCCCGCTTAAGGAATTCTTTGCTTTCCAGCAGGGATTACTCCGGCACTATCGGCTGCTCCGCACAGCTGGCCCGGCTGCCCTGGCCCTCGCCGACAGCCTCCCCCAAACCTCCCATCTCCCCGCCAGAGGCACAAAGGGTTAATGATCTCCTGCTGCCCATAACCATCGCTCCTCCACCATCACGGCCCCTCAGCATCTGTACAAAGGGCCTGATTTAATCCGGGTTGCAGACGACTCACATTGTACTCGCAGCCTCGGAGTGATGTTGGGTGATCAGGTTTCCAACTAATATCCAAGGCACAGCCCGAGCACTGAGCGGGAACAAAGGCACCTTTGTTACTGAAGAAAAAAAATCCCCTGAAGATATTAGCAGTGCAGTAGAGTTCAAACTGTTAAATGATTCAAATATTATTTAATGAATACATTTGAAATGAGGTCTCACAACCCAGAACACTTTTTAGATCATCATTTACAAAGAGCCGCCTCTTCGCTTACTTCTTTATGAAGTTGCTGCTTTCAGATTTCAATTATGGCCATTTTGCTTCCAGCCTTTTTCAGGGACTTCCCATGTTGGTGTAGCTCAGTTCTTTTTACGGTACAGTTTAGCCAGTGATTACTGGGTTTTTCAGAAGTCCTGATAATCACATTCCTTTAATTTACCTTGGACTGTGTCTCTGTGTGAGAAACAAGGGGGACAGCCTTTTGCAAAAGGAGCAACAGCATTAGGTGTTGTTCTAGAGAGTGCTAAAGCTTATAAAACAGAAATTTGGTAAATAAGCGTATCAAGATTTCAGCTGGGACTGGAGAAGCTCTGTAGTTCAGGTTCAACAAATACCTCGAATTTCTTGTGTGTCTTGGATATGCAATTCTAAACCAGAAAGCCATGTAATTTTAGAGAGAAAAATTAAAGAATAAAGGTAGATGGGGTTCAGGAAAGAAACATCTCTCCAACCTGAGGAATAAAGTTTTAAAATTAAATCAGGGCTTACGGTGCTTATAGCAGTAAGAAATCCAAGGCTGGTCTGAAGCACGGACAGCAGATATTGTCCCTAAAGGATAACAGCAGCACATCTGGGGCTTGTGCTGGTGCCTGCTGAGAGGTTTTTTAAAAATACAGCATAACTAGCAAAAGTGGGGAAAGAGCACCAGAACAGAGTGACTACAAGTATCAGAACAAGTACCAGCATACCAGCAAGAAAAGGCACAGGGCAGTGGCAGAAATACCTCCAGACTCTGTCTTCAGGTGCATTGCAAAGAAATCACATCCCCTCACACCAGGCACCCTCCTGGCTCTACTGCCAGGGGCCCTGATCTCAAATAGCCACTGCTGAGGAGACAGGGACAGCAACACAGGATTTCACTTAACTCACATGAAGGGTCCTCATGCAGGTGATGCCTCAGGTGGAAGCAATTGAAAATCTGCCTCCAAAACCTGGGCTTGACACATTATCATTATAGTCTTTAAAACTACTGTGCATGCCAGAACTCTGTTAGTGGTAGGGTTTGCACACTGAGTTCTGCCCACAGCAGGACAAGAGGAGGCTCCCAGGAATAAAATGTCTGCAGCCATCACTCTGGGTAATCTCTGCTTCCTTACTGTTGATTAAAATTAATTTTCCAATATCAATTCAAGCAAGTAGAAAGTCTTTCATTAAAAGTAGCAAAACTTCAAAGAAAATCTTTTCCCAATGACTTTATCCAGACACAATTCAACAGAGAAGACTCTTGAATTGTATAAACTGAATAAAAACCACACCAACAGCCCCTTGCTTCAGATTTTGCCATAAAACCATGGCACCGCTTCTCAAGGACACGATGTAGCTCCTAAACATGGCTGAATTGACTGAGGCTTGGAAATGCAGAGTAAGTTGACTTACAGGACATTTCCAGGTTGCTCAGAGAGTATTTAGAAAGGCCTGAGGGTGGAAAATCCCAAAACACCCAAAATCTCAGCAGACTTTTTTCCTGACATTTCTCAGTCTACATGTCAAGGTAAAAGACAGAAATCATTCTCCTTTCTCTTCAGTGATTAAAAATCCTCCAGAAAAAAGCAAATTCCTTACAAGTCCCCTTTAGATCACACTTGTGTACAGCCGAGTGATGAATTTCAAAGGTTACTGCTGGAATATGGTTCACAGCAGTCTATTGCAGTGAGTAACTATCACGTTTACATATCCATTATATCAAAACTATGTTACACTTCCACTGCTTCCTGTTGGTTTGCCATCTGGAAGCTAAACAAGCTGGTAGTAAAGACAGAATTCAATTCTGCATTTACCAAAGGAGCCGTACAAGCCTTCATTTGCAGCAGGTGATTGCACAACCTGAGCAGGCAGAACCCTGAGGGCAGTTCAGCCAGCCCCAGGAATGGAACAAGCCAGGGAGGGACACCCAGAAGCCCCTCAGCACCTCTGGTGCCCCGTGGGAGGCACATCCCACCTGCAGCCCCTCCTCCTGCCCGGTCCCCTCTGCCAGCCCAGCACCTCGCAGTGGGCAGCCACAGCAGAGTCCTCCCTGCTCAGGAGTGTCAAGGTTCCAGGTGCTGCTCAGCCTGAAATCCCAAACCAAACCCAGCCCCGGGTGAGAGCGACCTTTGGGACCCCAAACACCAGCTCAGGAGCAAAATGTGAGGGCCTGAGATAAGAGACAGAGCTTTTTATGATCAAATTTATTTAATTAAATTTCATTGCCTGCTTTACTTGTCAGTCACACCAGAGACTGCCAAAGGAAACTAAACATTGTACATTCACTACAAGATTCTCTCAAATTCTCTCAACTAGTCCAAATCCATGGAAGTCACAGAGCCCTTTCCCTCTGTGTTGCAACACATTAACAATGGCAGGACACCAACTCCAGCACTGAGGAGACCTGAGCCCTTGGGTTCCAGAGGTACTTCCATGACCTCTGTGTGTGTGCCATGTCTGCATTTAAAAACCCAACCTCCTGGTGGTACAGGACAAATAAGCACTGAACTAACCCAGAAAGGAAACCAGACACATTACTGAGGGCTGGAGGCTGGGTGGGTGCAGAGCACAGGGGAGGCACCAGCGCCAGGCAGGTGTGGCAGTGGCAGCGTGCACAGCACCAGGACAAGGTGCACAGAACACCTGGCCCGTGCTGCCAGTGCAGGAATGTTTTGTCACTGATGGTAACAGAAACCAGATTCCTCCTGGGAAGTCAGGCAAGGCTTGCCCTGCCAAGGGTGCTGGGAGGAAACCAGGCATAAATAGATCTTTATCTAACTAGTGCTTTTAAAAATACTTTTTCCTTGATCTAACAAGCATTAGGATAATGTCTCCCTGTTATGTGCTCTGAATAGTTCCTTAAACATGCTGAAGACCTTTTCCCTATGGAGTTTCCTACAGGAGGCATCTGTTATCCCAGGGGCTCTCACACATCAGCCCCTCACAGACAGCAGGGAAACATGTCAGGGGCTACAACTGAAACTGTCATCATATCTGAGTCTACATCTCCCAAAGTGTATTTCCAACAAGAAAAAGCTAAAACCACAATTATATTCCATTGCTGTGTGTGAAATCCAGAATGCTTGCACGGCTTCCAAAGGAAAGCTCTGGAAAACAGCCACTGCACTGGCAGGAATATTCCTGGAGGGAAGGGCTGACCCTATCCTCACTGCCCAGCCTAAGATACGCTGGAAAATGCTCTACAGGTACTGTCAGTGTACTTGTCAAAAAAGCAGCTTCTGGAAAATTTCAAGTTGCAAGTTACTTTATAAATCACAAGCCATTTTTCCTTAATCTTGCCAATTTTAATGAAGAAAACTGTTAGCATTTCAATGTACAAAAGTCCAATAAAACATGATTTTTTTTCTTTTAAATCAGTGAGTGGGTAAAGTTTGGGTTAAACTTATTCAACAGTAAAAGTCTTCCAATTTCCACTAATAGAAATTTTTTTCTGATTTGACTAGAGGATAATGACAATCCAGAAATAAATAGCTATAAATACATTCATTGTTCCTATTCCAAAAACTCATCACATAGGGAGGACATAAAACTGAAATTAACTTGTTTGAGTGTTCCTTTACAATGAGAGATGGGCGAGTTAGAGCAGAGTGACTTGGACAGGAGAGAAAACAAGTAGGGCAGAAATTGGTCCAGTATTGACATTCATGAACATACCAGTTAGCAAAATTCATCCTTTAAATGACACTACTCAGTTGATTTTTTATTTGCTTGGGGTATACATAATGAAAGCAGTTTCCTTGGAATCTTTGCTAGGACAGGTATAGCACCCGGAGACACTGTAACCACCCCTTGTGTCTGCATGTGTGTGTGTAGTTATATACAGAGTCATGCACCCACACACACAGCCAAGATCCGGCACCGGCGTCCGTCCGGCGTCACTCGTCATTGGCAGCACTCGTTCCTCTCACTTGGCCTTGGTTACGCAGCTGTGGAGAGAGGAAGTGCAATTTCTGCATTAGCAGCTTCTTCAGACAGAGCTCCGAACATGCAGGGAGATTATCTCCAGGGAAAAGCAGGACAGGGCCTCAGAACACCACCGGGACTGAGAGTCACACCAAAGCAATGCCGGCTCCTGAGGGAATCTCAGTGGGAGCTGTCCTTGGGTAGGACCTGCCCCCAGGGGTGGGAGCAGCTCCCTTCACTGGGGAGCCCACACGGATCAGTGGGATGTGGCACCCTTGGGCTGGGATGTTACAACAGTCCCTGTGAGGAATAGCAGCACCGATGCGCTGGGCACAAGCACCAAGAGCCTGTAACTCCCAGAGAAGCTGCTCCCACAGAAAGGTTCTGACACAGTTTAGTGTTCCGGGTGGAACTGGATTTCTAAGAACTGCAAGTGTTTGGAAGGTGACGCTCCACAGCTTCCCTAAGTGACATGGACCAAGTCCACAGATCACTCAGTACTGCACGTGCAGCAAAGCGATGCTGGCGTGTCTGACTGGTGCCCAGAAGGGGCGGGCGCCAGGGCTCAGCGCCATCGCCACGACAGCAGCACAGCCCTCACCTCGGGTGCCTGCACTGGGTGAGCATCAGAACCAGAATTCTGCTCCCAGCCTTAATGCCTGCATCAGTGCCCAGCTGGTGTGTCCTGGGCACCGTGGGTCAGTCCCACCTGCTGATCACCACACCGCTACCGAGCAGGAGGAAGGGAAGGCCCACATGGGTTATGTGGACATTAAGATGATTTCTGCTAGCAATTCCCATCCAAAAGAACATTAATCCCTCTTCTCCTTTTCCATCCAGCAGTTGACTTACACAGCTCGCTTTGCCTCAGAACCTACAGAGAACTCCTCTAGACGTCCGCAGCCAAAGTGCCTCGAACGGAACCCTTCTTACGCATCTGAAGTGAAATAAAAGGTGAGCTCCACACACAGAACCTGCCGCGCCGTGGTTAGTATCACAGAAGGAATGACCTGCAGGGCCAGGATCTGCTTCTCCCTGGCCAGGGCCAGGGCCAGCTACAGCTCAGGGGGTTTGGCCATGGTATGGTATTTCTTTTTGGCAAGGAGACCTGGGAACTGGAGAGCAGCTGTAAACAGTGCTGCTTGAATTTTTACCAAGCCCACGATGCTCCAGCGTGGAATCACTGCTCAGGATACCCAGTGTGGCATCTCTACCCTCACACAGGCATGAGAGAGGCTGGTCACAGGGCTTTGGCTGGACCTGATGCTTTCCTACTCTGCACTGATGAGCTGATGCATGTTTCATGGAGCAGAGGTGCTTCTCATCTCCAGCAGCCAGAGACAGAATCCACCAAGTGAAACATAAACAGTGATAAAAAGATGGACTGGGATAGAGGAACTCTGGAAGAACACTGATGAGGATTCAGAGAGTAACAGAAAGTAACAAAAGCAGAGATCCTGACTATAAAAATCGACTGAAGATGAAGCACAGGAGCAACAAAAGAACTGGAATGTGCACAGAACCCAGAGAAAAGATCAGCTCGGAGCAGAAGGAAGAAAGGGTGTTCATGAGAAGGGGAAGAGTACCAGGACACTGTGTGGGAAAGAACATGCACTGCCAGCCCTGTTAGTGCCAGGTTTGGCTCTCAGCATCACAGAACTGCCTAGGGCAGCCCTGTCTATTCCTGACCACTGCAGGGACAGGGGCATGGACATATCAGTGTCCCACTGAGCACCTCATCCCTGAGCACTTACTTCCCAGAGGTCCTGGCCATAAAACACACTTTGTGGCATATTGGGGATGTAATGGCAGTTACTGGTGAGCACAATGAATGGAGTTGTTGAATATGAAACAACATGACAAATTATTTTGGCTAAAACTAGCAATCTTATTATTTGGCAGTGACATTTTTGCCCTTGCGTTGTCCAGTAACACTTTGCACCACAAACCCATGGAAATGACATCATTTATAGGTGTTTGTAGATACCCCTCTTCCATCAACTGAAAAAACCCCAAGACTGTAGGTCCTCACTCCTCTCACATTTATCCACAGAAATCTGGGTTAGTGTAACATCATACATTTATCTTGTGAAAAAAAAACCAAACCAAAACAACCCAACTTTTTCAACAGTACACAAATTCCTGACACTAACATCTTACATAAGCTATTTGCAAAAAACAATTTGCCTTTGCAAAATGAGAAAATATTAAGTAAATATGTTTGATGTTTGAGGATAAATGTTACACCCAGAGACATGTGAGCTGGGTTTGGCTTAAGGTAAGAACTAAAAGAGCAGCAAATATCTGGGGAGAAAAATATTTAAAAGGAGCTACTTACCAGTGAGAAATGTGAAACAAAACATCCACAGTCCACAGAGACACAAAGGAACAATTTCACCATGCACACAGGTGTGTCAGGTTCTGCTGCCTCTCTCCAGCACACCTCTGGTGTGCACTCCTCACTGCCACTATCCTTGCTAAGGGAAACTGGATAAAGTCTGTTTCAGTCCAAATGAATGTGCAAAAGGGAACCCTTCTGGCAAAAATCAGTTTTAGAGAGGACAGCTCTTACGCCTCCTCCTCCACAGACACCTGGGAACGGGTGGCTCTAGCAACAGGATCAGGCATAAATTAGAATTCAAGAAGAAACCCCCTTGATTTGAGAGAACAACTGCCAAAAATACCCAAATGCCCATGAGAGAGCACAAGATCTGCAAGAGTGAGTGAACACCAACCTTGTCCAAAGCGCATTCTGGGGCTGCTGACCCAAAGCCAGCTTATGGGAAAAGAGCATTTGGTGCTACAGCTCAGCACAGGACCATGAAGAAACACTTCTTCCAAACCCAGGAAACATCCCTACACAAGACAGGCTGTTCCACACTGTTTGGAAAGTCCCTGGAGAGCACGAGTGGGGAGGGAGGAGCTGCAGCTGGTTTGGTACCAAGAGCAAAGATGCACCAGGCACAGACCACAGAATGTGTCACAGGCCCCTGCCCACAGCTGGTCTGAAGCCTTGGGCAACCAGGTAGGAGGTGTCTGTAATGGCTCAAACCATGCAAAAAGCAAGTTGTAGCTGAAGACACATTGTGTCTTGGAAGAACCAAGACACTGGAACTGTCTGGGTAACCTGACTGGGTTTGGGGCATGAAGCAATTGTCAAAATGGGAAGGAAATACAACTGCAAATCCAAGAACTGCAAAAATGCCAGTGGGATTTAACATGGGAAAGGTTCATGCCAAAGGTCATGTTCTGGAAAGACTCTACAGAAGAAGGCTTCCTTCCCAGCCTATGGTGGTCCTCTACCTGTGAATGGAGAGGGCAGTGACAGTGGCCCAAGTCTGAGCTCTCTCCCAGACAGCAGCCCACGACACCTCAGGCCACACAGACTTGGTCCTCACCACCACTAAAGCAGGAAAACTGACACGATCTCAGCTGATTTTACTGACTTTCTCTTTGGAAGTAAAACTTTGGTTTGGTGTGCTAATCAGAAGTGGAACAGCTGACAGGTGACACAAACTTGCTTGAAAACATGCTTGAAGAGAAAAAGTAGTCAGATCTAGTGATGACTAGAAATGAGACAAAGCAAGACACGTGATGGAACACGACAGTGACAGCTTTGAGTTCCAACCAACAAGTGGCAAAAGGGCCCTGAATGGGACTTTTACAGTGGGTGTGGTGCCATAAACACAGAGGCAGTCAGGGCAGACATCCTGCATTTAATGACATCAGAGGTACTTACCTTACAGCCACTTCAGCATGACAGCACAGAATGCAGGAGCTTGAAGCACAGGGGGCTGCACTCAAGGGGCCACAGTGCTCACCAGCAATTGCCCAAACACACACACAGCCATGGACACCACACAATTTGCCTCAGTTTCTGCACAGATAGATCTGCAGGTGGAAGCAAGCACATCTGAGCCTTAAAAAAAAACCTTTCTTACCGCTTCCAGCTCCTTCTGGGTTTCATCCTCCATTCTCCTGATGTCCTCCATAGTCAGCTCAATCCACTTGTCAATCCAACAGAACAGCTGGCGGTGGAAGTTGGTAAATATCCTTTTTTCTTGCTTTAAGAAGATAAACAAGCATTAGATCACAGGCAGGACTTGCTAAAGGCTGGTGAAGTGACAGCAGCTGCTCAGTTTGAAGAGTTAAAATCTTCAAGTGAATGCTGCTTCACACTGCTATGGATTCAGCCACCTCACACCCATGGATCCAATTTAAATTCACCTCATTTCTCAAATGCTTTAACATGGAAAGAATGAACAAATTTCACTATCAAAAAAAGAGTTTCAAGAAAGTTCAGCTATTCACATTACTTGAGTAAATTATGAAGAATGTAGTTAAAAATTTGTTCCAGCTCCAAGGTGGCAGCAGCCAAACCAGAACACCCACTTCCTGCAGACTTTGCTTTTTTTCTCTAGAGAATTGTTCTGGTACTACCAGTGAAGCCCCACTTGCAGCAAACCAACACAAATGGTTTGACTGGCTGGGGAAAAGGACAGGAATTCCCTGGCTGTGAGCAACAGGAAACTGCACCACTGTTCCTGCTCAAACCCCCTCATCAACACAGCCCCAAAAAGCAGAAGTACTTACCTTTTGTATAAAATTTTCAACTTTGTTCTGCAGTCCCCACCACTTAAATTTGATGGTCACCAATTTGTAAGCACACATTTTGGGACACTCCTCATCGGTTGCTAACTCCTTCTGTTTGAGGATAACAGAAAATAAGTTTTAATACTTTAAAATTTAATTATTAGAAATTATAATTATAATTAGTGCATTAGAATGATAAATAATACAATTAATTTATAGTAAATTAATTAAATTTAACTATGTTGTTATGATAGTAAAATATAATTCTAAGCATTATTACAGAAAAACAACATTCTGATCAGTAACTTGGGGCTGTTCCTGACAGACTCCCTGTGATTCACTCCAGGGCATAGCAGTGGGCTGCTCAATTCCTGTGGGGATCTCTGGTGTGGCACACACAGCCCATTTCCTCCTGGGACAGATTCTGATGGCTGGCAGGGGTACTGGCAAGCTCTGTGCTGCTGTTGGGGTGTCACATGGAGGATGTGCTGGGCCACAGAAAATTTGTTCCTCAACTGGAGCTGAGCCAAGTTCTGAAGGAACCATGAACTTCATTCTTCTGCTGATAAAGACTTCACAAGGCTGTAACAACAGCTCCTAGTACCTTCCAGTTTGGCCCCAGAGGTCCTCTCTTCGTCTTAACTGACTGGAATAATGCAGGATCTTCATCAGCTTTGTAGTCCTGTAACATAAAACACTCTGAGAGTCAGAAAACACCACCAGATTCAATATCCCACTGTGTTAAGCTTCTGCTCATGGCTGCCAAAACAATTCCCTGAGTGCTCTGGAGAAGGATGGGTGCAGCACAGCTGCCAGGCTGGTTCCCTGGCTCCATCACACCTGCTCCCAACACAACAGCTCTCCAGGGCTGCCTGTGCTGTGCACACTGTGACATCTGCACTGTCCCACCGGGTCTGTGACCCTTGAGAGGAGGAGAAGGCAGTAATTCAGCAGCCAGTATGCTAAAGCTATTCAGGCTGCAACACGTGGCCACTGCTGTGGAGGCAGAACAGGAGGGAAGAGGGCAGAACGAACAGGAGGGAAGAGGGCAGAAGCAACTCCCTTACACAATCAGAAACTCTGAGATCCCAGCCTGAGCCACCGTGGACATGCTCACCCCCTGTGCATGAGGGGAAAGCCAATGGGTACAGAGCTGAAAGGGACAAATGCTTCCAACAGAAGGGTTTCCAAAGACTCTGGGAGAGGACAGCTGCAACCCACTGGAATCCTCAGGTTTTGCATTGTCCTGAAGGCTCAATGTGACACACTTTTTAAAAAGTATTTTTTAACAACCCTTGTGTGGAAAAAGAGTAGATCTTCTTTACATTTAAATCACCTTTAAGATACCTATGCAAATACTACAGCAAAATGTTTTTACAGAAATACATTGAATGTTTTAAATTACTGATCATGACTTTTAAAAATTTCACTCAACCACTGGCTAGAAGACATTGAAGTGAATCAAGATATAGCAATGGATAAACAATTTTGTTCTATGTAACTAATTGCTGGCAGAACTGCTGCTGGTTTGGGGCAGCAACGTGCCAAACAGAAACACAAGAATTCCACATCTCAATGCCAGTTTTATAAATAAAACCAGGTACTACATTGAGACAACCCTGAATTTATTTTCACTGTGTGAACATCCTGCCAAAGCAGAGCTCACTGCAGTGGTGTGAAGCATGAGGCATTTAAACTGAGCTACACGTGCAGCCTTGATCTGCCTGGTTTATGGAGTGGAATGATCTGTCTGCATACCCCAGGGACACTCAAGTGCACACGATGCTGTTACCTGCCATCCTACCTCCCACTGCACAGGGACTCTGGTAAAAAGCAACTGTGCTCTTGCATTTAGGACCCACATAAAAATAACCACAGCTGGAAACACTGGGGAAGAAAATGTTATCCATGAGTAAAATATAGGAGTGAAAACAGAAATTCCAAGAAAATAGATGAGTCACGGTAAAGTTTTCTATGCTAGAGACAGAAGCTTTGAACCAAGACCTTTTAGAACTCAGTTAACCCAAATCCTATTAAGGACAGGAAAAACCTTTTATAGACTAAAGCCTAGATGGACAGGAGAGCATTGTAGGAACTCTTCTCTACACACAAATCCTACAAGCATGCAGGGAAGAAGACTGGACTAGAGCCAAAGTACAAATAAACAACAGTTCTTTGCAGAGTTTAAGGAAAATATCTGTGCAGCAAGAGCTTAACTCCTGACAACAACAAGTCCTTCTTAGGAAGAAAAACAGGCAGCTGCTGGAGCAAATATTACAGCTCAAACCCCTGAAGCCCTCTGGAAAGCCAGACATGCAAACATCAGCCTGCAGCAGCATAACAAGACAGAGGAGCAAAACCATTTCAAAGAAATACACAAATACCATTTCACAGGCAGTTTCTGCTCAAATTCTCAAAATTATATGCATGAATGCAACCATTTATTATAAAGAATGTTTTAGAGAGACTGTGAACCACATAAAATAAAAGTAATATCATAACAAACCCAGAACCTGGGCACTTCAGTACAATTCTCATTCTCAGTCTTTAGCCCTGCTCAGAATGGTAACAGTGCTCCTGAGAACTCATGGTTCACTATCAAATGGTATAAAAACTCAAAGCATATATACGGGACAGAATGATTTTAAGGAAACTTTTAGAACCTAACATGAAAATTACACAAATCTGGTGCCTGATCTGCAAACCCATGAAAATGGAACTGAACATGGAGTGGCATCACACTAACTAGGTAGATGGACTCAAATTCTGGCTTTCCAGCTCAATATTGTATTAGTGTTTTAAACAAGAGAATGTACATACTACTGAGTGATATGTGAATAGTAAATGTGTTACTGAGCAAAAAACTCACATGCAGATCCTGTGGAAGGAAACACCTACCAGCACTTCCCTCCAACGTCATCCACAGCACACCAGAAGACCAAAATCAATCAGAAACCAAAATCAGAAACCAAAATCAGAAACCAAAATCAGAAACCAAAATCAGAAACCAAAATCAGGTTTATCCAAGTATGTCACACTCCCAACTCAGTGCATGATTCTTGTAACTGAAACAGTCACCAGCACCACTGTACACTGCCCTGACACTCACTCCTGTGTTTTAGGCAGGTTTAGCTAAATGGCTTTTAATAAAAAATGTCTTGCAATCACTCCCATCTCCTGAACGAGGCTGCAGCTACAGCACAGCTGTCAGGGGAACCATTGCCTGAGATCACCTTTGAAAGAATGCCAAGGTTCAAGTGAGAAATGAAACCAGCCTGGTTATCATGGCCACACATCGTGGTGCCACGCGCAGAACGAGAAGTTAAAGGCCTCTAGGAAGGAGGCTGGAAGAGATGAATATTTATAAACACCCAGGACAGGATGAAAAGAGGAGCATAAAACTAAAAGCACATCATATCTGTACACATTCCCATGGGATGTGTCACTGCATGATGATCCCAAGGTTCAGCACTAGTAACGTGGAGCTGTTTAGCTGCCTATTGTGATAAATTAAGTGTGAAATGGGACAGATCCACGTATCAAGCTTTGTAACTCAAGAAGCTTTTAACACTTCCTTACAGACTACAAAAGAGCAATTCCTATATTCCAATATATTTCCTCAAACAGTAGAAAAATGGACAGCACACAGAGATCCAAACTCTTAAGGCATGTGTAATCTGATTCGTACAAAACTGTAATTTTAGAACTTTCTTTCAAGTAATAAAGATCCACTATGACCTAAACAAGACATTTAATGTCTTCATTGTACAAAAATAGCTATAAACCTGATTTCAATTTGTTTTCACTACGCTCTACTTTTCTACAAATTATTTCCAAAACCACAGCCTCCTCTGATGTTAATCGAGTGCTCATTTTTGCTTACACTTTAAAAAGTCTTTCTCTCCTGGGAAGTCACTTTTACACACAAACAACATAAAGTGACACAGACTGCATGCTGAAGATGATTAAGAGAAGGCAGTGTTAAATGTGTATCTAAAGAAAGTCACAGCTGTCACCTAAATTATTTCTATACATACTTAAATGAGCACGATTCAGCACATGCATGCCATCAGTAGCTTAAATAAATTTGTATTTTCATATTTATGCTGATTGTAGCTCTGAAACGAAAGTAACTGCAGCACCACAGGAGGGTGGACAACGTTCATTGACAGAACAAAAGGATACAACTTGCATACATGAAAACTTTTTCAACACTGCTGGATTTTATAGATGTAGCTTCATTCTTTCAGTTCTACTGTTACCCAAGGTTGTACATTTGAGCTACTTTTCCAGGTAAAACTATTTTTGAGAAGATAAATGTGCAAATAAAACTTTCCTCTGGCAACACTGACTATTCCTTTTCCCTAAAAAATGGAGCAGCCCAAGAAAACTCACCCAGCCACTTAGAATAACTCCCAAACGAGCATCATAACAAAAATAATCCAAAACTATACAAAGCATGTGATTTCAGACATTAGCCCACAGAGTGAACTGGTGATTGCTTGAATATCACTGCACAAAGATGAAGAAACTACAGGGAAAGAACATCTGGACAAACAGAACACAGGGAAAACAGGTGATGCTTTTGTCAGGGACATTTACTTTCCAAGACCAGCAGCGTTCCCTGAAGGCACAAAACCAGCACGTCAATCTTGGTAATTTTGTTATGATGTAGCTGAACTTCCAAGGAAAAACAATAAAATTCAAGTTCCATTACCTAAACTTGATAAAGATATGAACACAAATAGAAAGTGTCTCTCCTGAACTACTGAGAAGTGAAAAAAGAGAAGACAGAGGCCAGAAACTGCAGACTTTTGTAACAGAAGAGACTCCAAGTGTGGGTCCCAGAGAACTCCTGATGTCTAATCCCAGAAGGGGAAAACAAGTGAAAGCAAGGATGTCAGTCTGCAGATAACTCAGAGTTACCAGTGTCTGCTAAGAGTTTAATCACAAAGCCAGGCTTTGGTTAATGAAGTCAGGACTTAGCAAAACAAAGTTTCTGGGAGATGAAACAGAAATAAAAATTTCAATTACACAGTGAAAATGAATCCCAAGTATTCCTACAGAAAAATGGGCTATACTGTGAGTTTGAATCTGCAAATATCCACTAAAATATCTGCTGAAAGTGGAAATGCTGTTAGAAGTTTATAAGAAGGAAACAGAAATGTAGAAACATCAGAAGAGACTTAAGACTCTGGATGAGACCACTCTGTACTCAGTTTTGATACTCTGTAAGTCAAATATACAAAAGAAAAAAGACAATTATGTACTGAAAATAGTTCCAAGGACTTCCTGCAAAGAAGTCCTCTCCCCAGAATGTAGGATATCTAAGTATCTACTTTCAGAAAATAACAGTTAAACAGTATGAAGAGCCTCTCTTTGCACAATACCAAGACAATCATATCTATTGTGCAAACACAATCTCCATATTAGTGCCTACCATTTCCCTACTGTCCAAAAAATATTACATGCCCAACAGTCCAGCTGTTACAATTTAGCAAACCAGGCAACAGCCCCAGCAGATCCAGAAGTGCAGAAAGAATCAGCAGTAAAACCAAAGAAGTAAGGCAGGCACATAAATGAATGGTTCTGTTAAAGACAGTTCTCATGTCTCTGTTGGGTGAAATCCACACCATTTTAGCTTATTCACTAAGAACATGAAGCACAGGCTGCACACTACACCCCAGTCCCAACAGCAGAACATTTACTTACTCCTGGTTCTACTTGAGTTCTATCTGCAATGTCAATATGGACAACCTCAACACTCTTCCATGTGTTTGGATCTAAATTGTGAACCTGCAAAAAAAAGAAGGAGGAATTATTCCCATGCTTGGAATCACACAGTGATGCTCCTTGTGCAGTACACGTGTGTGCCAGGGAGTTTTTCAGGATGCTGTTGAAGGCAGCATTCTCCAAACCTACCCTTTCTTCCTCTGCCTTTCTCTAAGGGAATGATCTCCACAGTTACAGTTTAATTCACCCACTAATCAATTTTAAAGCAGCACAAAGCCTTCACTTCTTGTGCATTCAGGAAACCTAGATTTAAGATTAAGCTGTATTCATCTGTCACATTTGTTAGCACTAATGAAATCAAGCTCTAATTAGAACCATTACCCATTCCATAATCTGCATCAACTTTTTGATCCAGAAAGAAGGTGTAAAAATTCCAAGTGAAAATATGCAGATTTCAATAACCTAACTGATCTCACAGGTTCCCTGAATCACAGGACTGCCTTGAAGGTGGACCAGGTGTAGTCTGAGGGTGTGTAAAGGTGTGAGGATGGAATCAGCTCCACACCTGTGGTCTGTCCAGCACACCTAAACTCAGTTACAGGCAGTGCAGCTGTCCAAGAACAATCCCCCTTCTGTGTAGCACATCCAGAGTTACAGCTCACCAAGCACTGGAAACAGACTGACAACTACTCCTCTCTGGATGGTTTACAAATGTTTGCCACTAGAGATCAAAATTTTCCTGAAGTGACACATGAACCAAATTGACTGTCTGGGGAGAAAAACAAGAATATCATCAGCTGGGACAATTTACAGAGGCAGCTTCAATATTTAACTACAGAGTGTTCACAGATCAACCACAGTGGTCTTGTGAAACCTGTTTTCAAATAAACTTGTCAGCCTAACTCTCAGTAGCATGTCTATGGTAAAAGAACATGAAATAAAATAAAAAAAAGGACTTGCTGGAAAGCTGTTTAAGTATTTGCATGAGAATCAATGACCTCTAAACATAAAAACCAAGCCCCTTCTCCTGTCCTTGGATCTCCTTAGATGAGACAGCTTGACCACCTTGCAAGGACCTGAAAAAATGCTTTTCATTCTTTACTCACTGGTCAGGCATTGACTTTATGCAGTAATCATCCACCATCACCAGGTATAAAATACTTGATCTGTACTAACTGTACAAGTGCACTAAGGCTTGGTATCCAAACTCCAACTCACATTCTCTGTTGTTCCCAAATCTGGTTTATGCCAGGTCTCAATTTTTATGAAGAAGTCATCTTTCATGTATTCATTCTGTAAGAATTAAAAGCAAAAAAGCACAAGTCTGATTACACCTCTCTGCTCTAAGTTTAGATAAATGCTATCTACATATAAGACACTACTGATTCCTGACTAGCAACACAATCTATTGAAATTATCAGAGAAAGAGCCCCTTACCTACACACAGAAATAGCTACATGATAATCTTAAACTAGAGCATTGAGTACTAAATTAAAATGTCATGTTTAAGAAATCCAGCTCTACCTGTGCACACCAATAGAAATAACCCTGCCATTTGCTGTCCTGCTTCCTCAACCCTGAAGTTCTTTACCTCAATATTCAAGTAATTTTCAAATTATTAATCCTGCAGTTAGGTGTTACTGTACAGCACAATTACAATCATAAAGCTGGATCATAATGGTCCAGCTGCCACCAAATTGTACATCTAAAGACAATGACAGAGCCCTGCTGATTCCAGAAGTCAGAGGGCACACACCTGTGTGCACAGGTATCACCATGAGTCAAGCTCAACAGTTCAAACTCACTTGTGTCACATCCACATGGTAACAATCTAAACCATGTTTGCAAGTGAGAAGATAAAGCAGTTTAACATTTAAGCAATTTAACCTGTTTAAGTTTTCATTAAACAGGTCAGCAAAACATGTAAAACTGCATTAAAATCTTAATGATGTGCCCTCCATGCATCTTAAAAAAACAAACCCAAATCCTGAACTGTGCTGATCCATTTAGATTCCCAGTCACCCCATTTCAACTAAGGCAGGAATTCATTTTACAGCAATGGCATTTCAGACAGGCAGGGACTGATTCCATTTCACTGCTCTTCCTGCATTCAGGAGTGCAGAAGCCTCTGATATGTCACTTTTCCCCTCCCACTTTTTTTAGCATTATGTCTTACCAGGACAGACATTATGCATCTATAATGGTAATTAAAGGCATAAAAGAAGATGTAGAAAATGAAATAATTTCTTTGACAAATTACAGTTCTAATTATAGCCACATGCAGACAAATAAAGTAACAGGGAGCTCTACACCAGGAGTCCTAGCAAGGCACATCTGACAGGCTGGAGCCAGACAACTCTAATGGTAGTAAGAGACAAAATATGCCTCAAAAAAACCCAATACATGACTGGTAGGATTTCAAATACTCACTGTCACAACTGGTGTCGTTGGAAAACACGTGCAATGAAAAGAAAAAGAAAACACAGAGCATTATTAGATACCATTGCTTCATAAAAGGTCCCACATATAAAAACACAACAGAAGAACACCCATGGGGGAGACTCACTTGTTCTACAGTAGGGATATGCATTCCAGGCCTTCTCGTGGAACACCAGGGAGCCTTCTGGAGCAATCATCCTTACAAAGCCAGGGACTTTACTGGGAAAACAAACATGGACAATGTGGTTAAAATCCTGCCAGCTGAAATTCCTCATTGGTTCCTTCCACTCCAGTAAGAAAGGCACATTCTAGCCAAGCATTTGAGGGGTTATGATGCACGTTGTCACCTACAGTGAAATACACAGGAACTTCAAAAACCTTCCTGATCACGACATGATTAAGAAAAAAATGGGAAAGGTGATAATAAGGTAACTGAGAGTGAGCTGTGTGGTCACGAGGAAAGCTGTGCTACCCTTCCTCTTGCAGAGCAGCAAAGACACCTGCTGAGGAAGAGCACTGCACAGAGCCCTCACCTCCAGCTCCCTGACAAGCAGCTCCTGACCTGCAGCAGGAACTTCATGTCCCACTCATCTCTGACTCCTGTCTAGAGCAAGCAAACACAATTCCTTCAGCTGTCCCAGACAAGTATCCCACATATTTAAAATCCACAGTATTTCACATTTCCTCACTCACCAGAGCACTCATGCACAATTCAGCAAATTACAAAGTGGCAGGAAAACACACACAAGTGTCCCAGAATAGCAAACAATGGCAGGCTACCCTCACCTTTAAACATTTCTTGCTCAATACCAAGGGACTACAACGTGCATCAAGGCTTTTCTCACCTCTTTAAGTGATAGATTTTGTGAGTATATTGTCCCTTCTCGCCATCCTGTTCATAAGGCTCGTTTTTTAAGACCTGAATTCCTTCCCCACCTCCTGTTTCGTTTTTGCTAGCTTCTGCCACAGAATAAAGTTGCCCAACTTGATACTGAAAAGGGAAAAGTCAAACATTAGCACCAAAAACAATTAGCTTTCCTCTGACAATTCAGTAGTACAAAAAAGATTATCAGCAGAGTAAAATACACCATGTAAAAGATATTTAGTGAACTCTGACAACCTTTTGGCAACACGTATCTGCAGCTCACAAACACCAGGTGTACACCCAGGCTGTTCCACAGCAACCCAACACTTTGGTGCACACCACAGCTTCATTTTTCCTATCCCAAGAGCTAAGTGTATTTGTCTTTCTTCGCTGCACCAAGAAATATTGATTTTGAGTTTACAGATTTTGGAGTCACCGATTTCCAGCTCTGAGCCTTCCCAAGTCACACTTTCAACCAACTAAATGCTGCCCTTACAGAACCCAGGAAACCCACACTACAGAACAAGTGTAATGTTTCCCTCAGAAGCACGTTCAACACGCTGCCATGACAGACATCCTATCATGACTCTCATTTAAATGTACTTCAGTGCCATTTGCATTGTTGGCTTCTGATCTGGGAAGACAATTCCTACACCTCTGGCCTCAGAAAAAGGCCTGGAGTCCCTCAGTGCTGGATCAGCAGCAAAGTGCTGCCACAGGGCACAACTGTACTGGTGGCAGTGGAAGGCTCAGAACACCTCAAGGCTCTGTGCTGCATTTGCTTCCTTGGAAATTCCTTGATCAGAACAGGGCTCACACCTGTGTCACTCATCTCTGTCACAGTAGCCACAGCACAGGGAATGTTTGGACTCAGGCTGGTCACATTTCTGACACAAAATCCCCTCCTACCCCTCAGTGTAAATAAAGCAGGGAGGATCAGGACATACCTCTTGCACTGAGCAAGGTAAAACCACTCGGCTGAAAGAGGAAAAGAGAAAATTCAGTAAAATGAATCATTAGACTTGACCTGCAGGTAACAGATATAACACAGATGTTCAATAAAGAAGCGTCAAAAGGAGTCAATTCAAGTTTTCTCTTCAGAAATCTGTGACAGGGAGGCTTTGGATATAACGCAACAAACCCAAGTAAAGTTCAAAGCCAGAGACATTACAAAAGGAAAAACAAGGGATGGAACATGGTAGAAGCCACACAAAAGAGCCAAGAAATTTGGGATCTACTTCCAGCTCTGTCATAATAACTTTGTGTTATGCTAAATTTGTTTATGAACTTTTGAACCTACACATTACCCTTACTACCACTGAGGTGCAGTCACTGGACTCTGGAGTAACCAGCAGCCAAAAGATGAGACACAGAAACAAACCCGGCTGAGGTTTGCTGGCAGGAGCCCCCACGGGAAAGATCTGCCCAGTGCCGTGGAGCTCCCGGCGTCACCGCAACAGGGAGCCGGCAGCAGGGAAGGGCTGTGGCCCCTCCGGGGCTGTCGCCACTGCCATCCGAGCTGCTTTCTAAGGCAAACGGGGAGCGATGCCCCGCGGCCCCGCCGCCTCCCCAGACACGACCCGCGGGACGGAGCTCGCGGAGCTGCCGGTGCGGGGCCGCGGCTCTCGCTGCAGGCAGGGACCGCCCGGCACCGCTCGGCCCGCGTCCCCGCCGTGCCGAACGGCCCTTCCCGTGACGGCGGCACCGCCGCACGGAGGAGCGGAG
>VZSE01014217.1:3362336-3444624 GCA_013398275.1 Promerops cafer | reverse complement strand
TGACGTCATCGTCGGGCGCCCGTGCAGGGCGTGAGGGACCCCGCCCGGCGGGGAGCGGGGCCGGGGCTGGGGACCGGGCGGGGAGCGGGGCCGATCTGTGGCGCGGTGCTGGCGGTTCCGGGTACCGAGCGCGGCCCTGCACGGCAGCGGGACGGACCCTCCGCACTGCCTGGCGGGGGGGGGGGGGGGGGGGCCGGCCGCCCCCCNGGACACCCCGGGTTGCCTGCTCCGCGGTGTGGGGCCCTCACGGACCATCAGTGTTGATGAATTTCGGGCAGCCCGGTTCCGCTGTCGCCCACGGCCCGTCCCCGCTGTCACACCGAGCACCGTGTGCGGCTCCGCTGGCCTTGGCACTGTCGCTGCCCTGGCGAAGCCGCTCTTGGCGCTCTGCCGCTGCCGCCCCCCCCATGCCCCTGTCACACGGGGGAAGCTCAAATTCCCGTTTACAATCTGTTGCAAGCAAAATCCTTTACCCGCGGATCCCAAGTTAACTCTGGGCTGCCCCGGTATTGCCACGCAAATGAAACCACACCAAACCCGCAGCAGACTCGGTTTCCGCGGCCAATGCCGCCCTCTTGTGAGACCATTTCTTTCAGCCTCCATCGCAGTCACAGGAAGGACGACAGGGATTAATAACGACCTGACACCCTAACAAGGTTCAGCCAGGCTGGGGCTTCGACCTTCAGCTGGCATTAAAAAATACAAGATGAAAGGAGTCTGCAGGTCTAAAAGCTCAGAAACATTGAAGGAAGGCTGAAATCAGCCCCAAGTGGAGCCCTTCCAGGCTGTGAGGAACCTGGAACACTGCTCCTGGAGGAGAGGAATTCCAGTGGTACCTCAGGGGTGCTGGGGCAGTGATACCGGCCAGTGCAGGACAGTGTGACAGGGACAAGTTCTACCGAGGCTCCTGGCTGGGCGGCAGAGGGATGGGACCACCCAAGGCACGTTCTTTGTGTTGAATTTGGCTTTATCCTGGTGTACATAATGATGGAGGTTATCCTGTGGCAAAATGGTTATCCTGTGCAAAAGAACAAAGCAGCCAGGAAACATACTTCCACTTTGAGGTTCTCAAAAATGAAATTCAGGGAAAACGACAGGATTTACTTAAAATAACGTATTCTAAATATATTGATTTGTTTTCTAGTTCCTGACCATTAGCTTTCATTTTTATCCCCAGATGTTTTCCACGGCCATGCAAACTTTTGCTTTCCCTCTGTTTGAAATACACACACAAACGTTAAACCAAGTAAACTGTAAAGAAAAAAAACCCCACAAGCTCCACACTTGTGTTCCAATGGTGCATCGTTTTTCCCCAAAGTGACCCATGACCCTCTCTGCAGCCCCCCTGGTTCCCCTTTCCCTGGGAAAAGGGAAACATTTCCCACATTTCCTCTGCCAGGAGCCAGAACCAATGAGGCATTTACACAAAGAACAGAAATCCAGATAAAATTGGGTGTTGCCAAACACTCCTCCCCCACATAAATGGCTGTAAGGAAAACCCTCGGCAGGCTCTTCCTGTGGATGTGTATTTCCATGGAAGTCCTTGCATGGTGACTCAGGCCTGCACTGCTCTGGCCATGAGGCACAGCAGTGATCAGGGCTGTGCCGGGGCACAGCTGGAGGGGGTTGTAAATCTCTGTTTCCCCAGGCATTCAGGATTTTCCTTTATTTGGTTTTTCAGAACGCTGGCAGCGTGCAGTCCCCGCTGCCGCTCCTTCCCCATATGGACAACACTTGTCTGGTGTTTGCTCAGTCCCCAAACCCTCTGTTTACAGCTGCATCGTGCCACACACGACAGTGCCACAAGTAGCCACATCCCGCTGACCCCAGACCTGGCACAGACAAACCATTTGAGCCCAGCTCCAGCACAGCCCCACTGGAGGAGGGAACGCTGCCCCAGGAGCTGCTCCTCATGGCAGAACCAGCACTGCCAGTGGCCCCTGGCTGCTCTCGGGCCGAGTGTGCGGTCCTGTGGCCCCAGTACAGCTTTGTGTGTTTAGTTTCCTGTGTCTGCAGCACTTCCCCGGAGCACAAGGGCACCTTTCATACGGGGGCAGAAGGAAGATTTAACTCATCAAGTTCCAGCTGGCATCAGTATGGGGAGACTCTCTCACCCCTTTAGCATTGGGTTCTCTCACGACCCTCAGCGCTCCTCCCGCCCTGCGAGTCCTTTTGCTGCTGACCACAGGAGATACGAGCAAATACCGGCGCTCCCAGCGCCTGTCGGGAGAAGGAAAAGCAGTTTCCAATGAGCACTGGTAACAGGAACACTGCACTGCACAAAAAGGGGAGGAAAGTTCCAGAGGGAGCTGAGGAGAGCTGCCGTGAGTTACAGTCACACTCTGCCACAGGATGCAGTCAGGCAGGGGAGCTGGGTGTGGGCAGAGAGCGGCGAGCCAACTACCACCCTTCCCCAGCATCCTTCCAGATCAAGAGACTGAGGCACTGAGAGAACTCATGCTTTAATAGACACTGAAATCACAAAGAAGAAAAGGCCAAATGCCTTAGCAATTTCAATAAAAATATGAAAATCTTTTTACATGGTAAATTTCATAATATAAAAAGTTTAATGCTGTCTGGAAACAGAGTTTTAATTTACAAAGAAAGTCCATAGAGGCCAAACATGGCTAACACTGCACATAGGGAGAGCGAGTGCTGAAGGGCTGCTGCTGGGAAGCCTCTGCTGACCATCCTCTCTGGGTCACTGTCTCCAGTGCTCTTCTGCAGCTGAGGGGACGAGTGTCCACACACACGTGCAGCCCTGCTGGGCAGCATGGCAATGCAATGAACCCGAAACTGCTCAAACCCATTATCACCATCCAGCTGAAACTACCAATGCTTCCTAACAGATTCACAGACACCTCTGTGCCCCTCGATCTGTTCTGCAACTTGGAAGAGATGTTCACAGAACGAGCTTGCCCTAATGAAAGAAAATATGGCCTAGAGTGATATGCATGGGTATAGCACCCCCTCAATGCTTTTTCCTTGTTTCAGTAAGGTATGATTAAACAGAAGGAAAACCAATATCAGGCCAGAGGTACAGGCTAACCAACAAAATCAAATTAAATTAGATTTTGATCACAGGGGTTGTTTACTGTTCCCATTTAGTTGGAGCTAAAGACGGTCAATAAAAAAATCTGAAATCTCACACAGTAAAACATACAGGGCAAAACCAAAACATTCAGTGGCCCTGGGGAATGGTTGCATGTGGCAGGTGTAATGTGAAAGTGGTTAATACCTAATTGTTATTGCTCACTGTATTACGCAGTGTTGTCACTTGTACCATGCACAAATACAACAACGACAAATGCATTAAACCCACAGAAGGAATTCTAATAGCAAATGGAGAACACGTGATTTTCATTTCCTGAATTTCTCCACGTATTGGGCAAACCTGATAAAACTCTTCCTCACAAAGGGGTTGTTTCTCATTCAGGAGGTGGAGGAGTGAGGGACAAGGTGTGCAGTGTCTCCCAGCCACGAGTAAGCATGCATTTCATGGCTCCCGGCAAGCCAATGGAAGTGACCTGTGCCAAGTCAACGGAGACCCATTTCCCAAAAGACTTGTTCTAGTGACACTCACCTTCCATATTTATACAACATCAAATTCCCCAAATACTGAACTTTCTCTACATTCGAACCCTTCCCTGCTTCTAATGCTCCCCCCTCCTTAAAAACAACAACAGAAGAACCACTCCCCCACCCCCCCCACCCCAATTTAGCTCTGTCTGAAAGCTTTAAGCCAGCATGAAACCTGCTGGAGCACAGAAATGGGTTGTAACAAAATGGCAGCATAGAATTTCTACAGGTTAAAAGATCCTTTAGTTACGGAAGTAAACTACAACAAAGAGGTTTATTTCTGGCATGTTATGCAGCACTACAGGGAGTATTTGCTGTTGCTATAGACAAAAAGCTGCCCACTTCCATCCTGGGTGTTCCTGGGATGTCGTTTCAAAAAGTTTATGCTGGTTAGAAACAGAGCAGGTCACATGAAGTCTCTCAGCAGTCCTGTGACCACAGCAAGTGGCACGATCAACAGCATCACTGTCTCCACAAGTGTGCTGACTCTTTTTGGCCCACTTCTAATTCTAATTTTTCCTGCCAAATGACACGAAGGTGATGTTTAGCACCAAACCATCACAGGAAGATGTCATGTACAGACAAATAACTTGCACCATAATGAGTTGAACAGACTGACTCAACTGTTCTGCTACATTGTGTACGAGTAGGTAACTCCTCCTTCTCTCTGCACCGAAAACTTTGGTGATCCTCCCTCCCTTGTTAGCTGGCTGTAACAACCCAGCCCAGTATCCTTTGCCTTTAGTGCTTGTGTTCATTTCTTGTGACAATAAAAAGGAAAACATTCTCCTGAAACCAGCAGACTCCAGAATATTCTCACAGCATGCATCTGATTATGCCTGTGAGTAAGCTGAGCCTAAGCATTCTCATGTTTCCATATCAGAATTGAATTCTCTGCCCTGCTATCATGCTTTTCCTCCAAGATCCCTAAGAAAATCACAAATCATCAGATCCACATTTACAACAAGAGCATCCAGCCATGCTAAGTATAATTCTCTGCATCAGCAACGTACCTCTGGTACGTCCACAGAGCTGCCTGCACTCTCCATTCAGCTGCAAGACTGGAAGTTGACTTAAGATCCAGCTAAAACTCAGGGCCTAATGCATTCAGCCTCACAACACCTCTGTGAGGTAGGTAGGTAAATATTACTATCCCCATTTAGATAGAAAGGGAAGACGAGGCACGGAGAGGTGAAGTGTTTAGCCTTCAGTCACTCAGCCAATTCTGGGAGTGCAGAATAGACACCAAAACCCTTGGTGATACAGTGCTCTGACTTGATAGCCTGTGAATACCTTGCGTGGATCTGAGCTCACGTGAGGGTCGATGCGGCCGCACGCCCACGGCTCCAGTGCATGTACACGATCACTGGGATCCTGATCACATCACTGCATTCCACAGCCACTCAGAAACCATCTCCAGCCTGCCCCTAACTCCTAAACCCCACCTAGCCTAGGGAAGCTGACTGTACATATCACCCCGGGGGTGCTCTTGGTCCCCCCTTTCCTCCTCATGTCAGAGGGCACTCAGGTTCTGCATCCAGCCCCTCCACTTGCTGCCTTGTGTTCTGGCTCCAGCTGCACCCACAGCTGCTCACACTGGCACACCTGCTCCAAATGAAACTTGTTTCCACACCTGCTCCAAAGGAAACCTGCCTCCACAGCAGGGAAAAGGTTCACAGACCTGCCCGCACTGAGCCCTGGCAATGACTGAGCAGGATCAAGGAGGGATTTTTTTATCAGGTGATGTCTCAATCACACACACAGATGTCACATTCTTGCCTGCTGTGGAACTGCAAAATAATGTTCTGAGCTGCAGCATCTGTTATCCTTTTCTGTGCCCACTGAGCAGACAGAGATGTAAATACTGCCCAAAACTTGCCAGGATAAAAAGTTCTCCTTCACAATGTGGTGTGCCAGAGAGACCAGAGCACTCAATAAAACCAGAACTTGTCTCTCTGACACACACTCACTACCACACACACAGGCTCACCTGGTTTGTTAGGCCCCAAACATTTCCTTTGAGCAGATCAACCAGCAAAGTCTCATCTGAGGGCTTTCCCTCCAAAAAAGTTACCTGAGATGCAGATTTTAGAATGGGGCACCTCTCTCCTCTTGTCTTTGTTTCACTGGTCTCTAAATGATGCAATAGAACTGCCAGATCCTGCTGCTATGGAGTTTTACTGACAGCAGTTTCTGGTTTGGCCAACCTGGCAGGAGTATCTAGAGGCATGTGGTCTTCTCCTCTGTCAGCCTTTGAAAGCAGTCGAGTAAATGGCCCATCTTTCTCCAGGCAGGGACTTGTACCTATGCTCTTTGTGGTACACAGGAATGTTCTGCCTCCTCTCCCTTTCCTCTCCAACCCCTGATATGTGTAATTTCTGTACAAAAAGCCAGCTGTAAAACTTCTGGTTAAGAAATACGAGGAGGTGGCTTAAAAGACAGTATTTAACAAAAAGACAACGAGATGCTTTGCACCTGCTGCTGCAAATACTGAATACTACAAAGAACCTGTTATCAGGTGAGTCTGGCCAAGGTCCTGATAAGGGAAACGAAAACCCATGTGTGTGAGGCCATGTGCCCCCACAGTGACAGCAGGCCAGCCTGTCCCATCCCTGGGCACTGCCAGCTGAGGGCATGACCACGGCTGCTTAGCTACTGGTTCTCTTCTGGTAAAGGCAGGTGGGCAGAAGCAAATACTTCAACAAGACTGTAAGTCATCAGCTGGTACTCGGGACATTTCAACATTTGGAGGAAGGGAAAAATCTTCCCGGTGACAAAAATTTATACCCGTTCCCAGCCGGCAGCCTCAGGGGACGCATGGCTCCCAGAGTGTTGCCAGGTGAGGAATGAGCTGATGTCATGGCATTTGTGGTTTCAGGGTGTCTATGTCCATTTGGAGGGATCTTCTGTGGTGAAGCAGCAAGGTGTTGCCCAATAGACAGGTCCTTCAATTCCAGCTTCTCTGCACTTTCGTCTTTGCTGTGCCGTGGTGATAAATTGAGCAAGCTGAGGACATCTTTCTTAGAAGTCATTGTTCCAGGAGCTCCTCGGAGAATCTTTATGGGGCCAGTGGAGTGGTGGGGAGTGCTTTGCCAGAACATCTTTAAGTTGTGAATTGCTTGCACTTTTTCATCGATGGCAGCCAATTTTAATTTATCTATGTCTGGGGCATCAGCTGGGCTTGAGCGAGCAGAACCAGCCGAGGAATAAGAAAGAGCTGGAGATGGAGTGCTGCCACCAGGAGACTGATGCCCTGAGCTCGGAGAGATATTTCTGGGTGATTTAGAAATGTGAGCACTATAAGGAGAGCTGGGATACTTGAGTTTAAAGGGAGGCTGCTCAGTTAGGGACCCATGCGAATCACAACCTGGAGATGGCTGCCCACTGTACTGGCCTGTGCCTTCTCTGTTTGACATCTCCGACGTCGTGGGGCTGTTATAGCCAGAGCTCACCTTCTGAAGGGATGAGCTCCTCGTTGGAGGCTTTGGTTTAATTGCAAGAGGTGAGGATTGGTTCCTCTGGCTGGAGCTGAGCGGGCGGCTGAAGGCGCTGGTCTCCGAGGAGCGGAACGCGGACACGCCGGCCGGGCTGGGGGCCCCGTCGTCCGAGCTGGTGCTCTTGCTGATCTGGCTGCTGCTTCTCTGAAGACGTTCAACAGCAATGAGGTGACTCTGAGTTTCCTCCAGAATTTTTTGGGCCAGCTCTTGCGGATCAAGCTTTGGGTTGCTGTCCTCCTGGGATTTGACGGTGCTGTCAGTCTCAGTGCTAGACTGGTCAGATTCCCCAGTATCAGAACTTGCAAGTTTCCCAACTTTTTGGAAAGGTGAATTTGGGCTCGGGATGAGAGTCATTTTAACAGGAGAATTTGGAGTACTTATGCTCCCTTTGGAGTTGATGGACACTTTAATGCCTCCGTTCTGACTAGTTTTGGGCTGTTTGTGATCAGGGGAAAATCTTGGTTTTATGTTTTCTTGGTAACTGGCCAGAGGCTCATTGCTGATTATAGAGAAGCCTTCATACTCTTCCTCATCTTTGCTGGCTGCAGTGGCTTGTGGTGACAGCTGGCTCTGAGCTGCAGACCTGTGTGGATAGATATTCTTGGGCCTCTCATAGTCCTGCCGTCCTCTGTGTCCTGCCCCATCCAGCATGTTCTCTGGCTTGGAAACAAAGCTCATGGAAGAAGCAATGGAGCTCAGGCTGTACACAGAAATGGCATCTGAGGCAATGCTGTCTGGACAGGTAGGAGAGAATGGAGGGTTTTGATACTGGGGTGCAGGGTTGGAAACAGACTGAGCAGAAGCCAGTGACTCCAGTGATGAGGAACTGTCCAGGCTAAGGCGCTTGGGCAGCTCTGTAGAATCTGAAAAAGAAGAGACAACAGTATGTACAAACATGCCCCTAGATACACCATAAAATCAAATAAAGCCAGATAACATTCTATCAGAATTAAGAGAAAATGCTACACAACATGCCCTCAGGCTGTATGCTACCTCAGAACAACCAACTACTACTCAGGTAAGGAAAAAGAAGTGCACAGCCCAGGCAAGAACCTCTGTCCAGGTATTCTGGGTGGAAGTTGTCAGTTCATTACCATTTTATATCTCAAAACAAAGAATGAGTTATATGCCCTCCAGTCGCTGGACACTATCTCCAGCTTCTGCTCAGACAAGTCTTTCCCAGACAAAAATAACATTTATTCCAGTCTCTGTATCACATTTGGTCTGTGTGACACATGTGTGACCTCTGCAAAGATATGAGTGTGAGACTTCAGCAGAAGCCATTCTGATCAAATCATCAGAAGACACAAGAGCAAAAACACAGAGCAGCTTTACCAAAAAGTGCCAGCAAGGATTGTAGAGCAAAGTGCATGGTCCTCCTGGTAGCTTGTTTCCCAGTTTTCAGAATGACCTCCTCTTGGCCAACTTCACAAAGGTCAAAACCTGTAACGAGACATGGAACAAAAAATTACAGCTCACAGAAAGACCCTCTGTCTCAAAGAAGAGTAATCTCATTTATAACACAGACAGAACAGAGAGGTATGACAGCCTGCAGCTCCCTCGGAAGGATGACTTCACCTCTCATGTGCAGTTTGTTGTCTGTTATTTATTACTGTTTAGCACACCTTCTCCAGGTGTTGGGAGCTTTGTGGCACTGGACTGGGAGCACACACACTCATTAACAAATCACTCCTGTCAACACTTCTGTAGTTGCAAATTACTTGAAATTGTCAGGAAATTATATACCAAACACACCTCAGGGGACAGTGTCCTACATGCCAAACCATTTACTATTCATTCCAGGTTTTCTCACAGAAATGGAGCTGAGGAGCACAGACCTTGGAATTTGGCAAATGCAGGCTGGGCTGCAGGAGGCAGACCAATGTGAAGCTGTGAGTCTTATCAGTGCTTCAAGCCCCCACATGAGACACCAGCAATGGGTTTAGAGAGACAACAGAAATAAGTGTTTCCCTACCTAGAGCTGCCAGAAACTCATGACAGCCAGGCAGCCTCCAGAGCTGGACACTGATGGAGACCTGGATTGGTGCAGAGGGGAAATCTTGCTCCTTCTCGCCTGCCTGAAGTTGAACCAGGACTTGATGCAGCTGCAGACAGCAATACAAACATTAGCCATTCCTTACAAGTCACATCACTGCTTCTCTTACAGCCACAGATAAAGCAATGCCCTTTCTCTGGACACCCTTTCCCTGGACACCCAGTTCAGCTGCTGCTCCTGAACAGAGCAGTGAGATGGGAAGGTCTGGGAAGAAGGACAGTTCAGGGACAGCAACATCAGACAGACTGGAACAGCAGCAAAGGCAGGGACAGACCAGGGGTGAGGGCTGGGGGGTGGCCAGTGGAAACTGAGCAAGAAGGAAGCACAGCAGGAACATCTGTGAAGGGAAAGAGAAGGCAAGAGGTACTCTGGGGCTGCTCACAGAAATATACTAAAGCCCATTCCATGACTGAGCCATACTCCTTATGCAAATCCTAAGAAACTCATTAACCGGGCAGAACAAGTCACATGAAACCATGTAAGATTTTCCTAATATCTCCATGGCCTCCAGGAAAGAAGTTTCTCAACTGTGCCCAAGGGACAGGAGTAGCAAGCTAGAGAGAAAATGTGTTTATGAAGATCTGACACAAATTAAGATGCCAGGATCCCGTGTAATTCACCAACACAGCCAGGGCAGCAAGGATGGAAAGCCATTAATCAGGGACCAGCTAACCTCAGGACCACCCATGTCTCACAACCCACAAAAGCTTACACAGGCCTTTTTCCACAGTAGCTCTGTGGAGCAAATCCCAGGCCTGAGAGCGGGTGCAGACAGGCTGCAGCACAGGGCACGGGTCTGCAGCGACCCCAGCACTTCACCCTGCACCGCAGTGTCATCCCCGTGCACATCATACTCACCATTCCCACCACATTTTTAACAGCCTTCGGGCAGCAGGTGACAAGAAAGGAAAAGAGGAGAAAAGAACATGGGTTACTCTGTGCTACAAAGTGCCTGTGCTGAGGAACCTTGCAGGGACACATCCATGTGCGAGCCAGCACCCTGACTGCAAGATGCTCTGTCCAGAGAAAGAAGGGAGCAATGGGAACGGCCTGAGCTGTGAATCCAACAGCATGGGAACAGGCAGCTGGAATCTGGGAGTGCCCAGCTCATGACAGCTCAGACACTTAGCAGGCAGACACTCAGGCCAACCCACACTCTGGCAGGAGGCTGAACACAAAACAGCCCTTCTCTTGTTTCCTCTGCGACACAGTACTGGCGCTCAATGCAGTCAGAAATCCCTAACTTTTCCTTGCACATACAGTAGTCTGAAGTTCTCTCTTTTGTGGCTCCTGCCTTCTCTTTTGCACTCAAAATAAGCATTTTCTATCCAGTGCAGCCCCTCAGGCTCCCACCTTGCTGCTTCACTGATGCCAAGAGCACCCGCTCCCCTGCGATGCCGGTCACCCACTCAGGAAAACCAACCAGCAGCACCCACTGGCTGAAATGTCTGACTCCTGCTTCTGTCTGGAACAAAGTCTGCTTTCCTCTGGGACAGGCAGAGCCCCAGCTGCTCACACCTTGAGCTGCCAAGAGGCAGGAGAGGAAAAAAGCAATAACCACAATGGAGGGCGGAGCTGTTGAAAACCAACATGTAACAGGATAGACTGGTGCAAAAGGGAATTCTGCCAGGGGTCTGGGCTATGGGAGAAAACTTGCAGTATCCCTGCCAGTATTTACTCTGTGGGGCAGCAAGGAAAGGGTGAGTGTGTCTTTTGTTACTTGTGCACAGCCAGCTGCATGTTTTTCCTTGGGTTATATAATTATCTGAGGCAGGGCAGCAATCATGAAGCCCCCTCATTAGCACTCTAAGGCATTTGAAGCCATGGGAATGCTGTCCTGTCCTCCTCACACCCCTCAGACCTGGCCTCCCTTGGGTGGCCATGAGGCACATAACCCTGAAGTTAACCACACACATCTCAGGCAGTGATGAGAGCCAAGGCAAGAGGCAAAACAGCACCAAGGACATTGGTAACCAAGGGCACTGGAAACATCTCAAACTCTGCTGCAGATCCTAACAGGAACCCCTTCCTTGGAGCAGACTCATCCCAGTGGGCTGCCAGAGCTGCTCAGCAGGTAACAGAGGGGCTGGGGCTCTACTCTGGCTTTTCTGCAGATTCCATGTGACTGAAGGAAGGGCAGCATGACCACACCGACCCAGTCCCTGCTCCCACCAAAGTATTGCCTGGAATGCTTCTGCACGGGGAAAAGGGAAAGACAGTGAGATATAGGCCCATTCCCTGTGTGTGTCCATGTACTAAAGCAGGCAAATGATGAAGAGAAACCTCATTACAGGAGCACTCAGGACAGTAAGAACCATGGAATGGAAAGCAGCCAGGCTGGTGGCGCAGAGAAAGGTCAGGTAGGCTAGGCATGCTCCAGAGACAGGAGAGGGAAGAGTGTGAAGGAGGCTGAGGGGGGCAGGGAGAAGTCCCATCACCACAGGTAGCACTGCCCTTCTCCTAAAGACCAGAAATCCCTTCCGTGGAGCTGTGAGCTCACACAGGAGCAGCACAGGCTCAGTGAGCTTTCTGACAGACCTTGCATTGTCCAAAGTCAACCATACCTTGGGACTTCAGTAAATACAGTGGGCAATGAGCAGCTGACATGGGCCTAGGCAGGATGGCCAAACAGCAGGCAGGGGTCTGTTACTCAGTTCCCCCACACTGCTGTAGGGATCATGCTTTCACTTGACACTGAACAGGGAGTCCCAGGGCCATGCAGCCCAGCAACCCACCTGCATCTTTTCCTTCTGGACACACACTTTCATTCACACAAGCAGGCAAGTTTAGAATATCAACCCTGAAGTCTCCTAGCAAGCTCTGGGTTGATAGAACAGGGCATCAACCATTCTGCATATTTCTGAATTTACTGACCTGGGAAGAGCCATTTGGAACCTGGTACTGGAGGAAAACCTCCCAACTCACCCTGTTGATAAGCTGCTCTCCTGTTTCTGAAGCTGTGATAAGTTTACAAAGTGCCTGAAGTGCAGGGTTAGGCAAACCTGAAAAACATCAGCAGAAACATCTGTATCTGTTTCTTGACTGCAAGAAATGCAACAAGCCTGAACAGAACACACACCCAGCTAATTGCTAAAACCTCTCCCCCACATCACTGGACAGCTCTGGAAGCAGCAGCAAAAGGAAGCAGAAAGCAAAAGGTCTTCCCACTTTGCATCTGATGACAGGTTTCCTGACTGAGAGCTGGGAGAGAGGAACAGTCACATCATGCTTACTTGACCCAGCAGCAAATGATTCTCATCTGTGACAAAATTTTCAGTTAACATTTACTTTTAGAACTTCCTCCCAGTCCAATACATTGATTTCACTGACGTAAAACATCCCTGTTCCACATGCTGACATCACAGAAAGGTGTGAAAGGCTGATGTCTGCCTGGTCAGGGCCCACAGCTGCCTCCTCTCACCTAGGAGGGACTGGATGGTGGTGCTGCACTGCTGCAGCCGGTCCCCAGGGTCTGAGGTTGGGAAGAACACTGCTGCTGGGAGGCCACTGGCTGGTGGGTCCAACCGAAATCCCACTGCTGTGAGGAGTGCCTGCCAGCCTGGAATGCCACCAACTTTATTCTCCACACTCTGCTGGGAGGTGTACATGGAGTTGTGCTGCCCGTTCTGGATTCGCTGCAAGGATTTCTCCACCTGTGGGGAAATGACACAGCTTATTGTACAAGATGCTGTTACTGACTGCCTCTTTTTACAGAGGAGACACTGGAACAGCAGGCTGGGAGACAGCAAATCCAAGATTGATCCTGGCCTGTCTCACACAAGAGGACATTAGTGCCTTGAAAAGAGAAGCTCCAGTAACTCAGCATTCACAGCTGTAACATCACAGTGGCAAGTATCAATATTCTCTGGGATGCTGGGAACAAAAATGCCACAGGAAACAAAGTAGCAGTTTGTTTGGGATAGTCTCCTGTAAGCCTGGCAGCTGCATTTCTCCCTAAAGATGACTCACCTTGGGGTTCCAGACTGCTTATTACCAGACAAAGAGCCTGCAGCCACACGGCAAACAGGAAAGAGAGTTGAGTGTCCACAAACCCCAGCAACTGGGAAGACCAGCAACATTCACAGGTTTCCATCATTCTATGGATAATTCACACTCCTGTGAGACCACAGATGATGCATTGGGGAGAAAAGTATTGGAAGTCATGAGTGATCACTCCAGCCACCTGGCAGTTGGCTCTAGTCCCGCTGCTCTCCAGGACAGACTGGTGGCACAGATGGGGACAGAAGGGCCTCTTATCTTCCAAATGTGCAGAGACAGCAGTGACTGTGCTCTGTGTTTCCATGACTGCCATGTTCGTAGCTATTTCCCTGTATAAACAATTAATCCCAATGCTTACCCCTTAAGCAGAAACCCAATTCAACAGCTAATTCAAACCAGATGGGTCTGGGGAGGATTCTGTCACAATACAATCTAAGATTTTGCTTACTTTGCCTCTTTTTGCACTGAACACTTCCTTAGGTGTCCAAGTCTTTCCACACTGACCCGGAGTTTTGCAAGAGGACACGTCATGGCAGGGGAGGGGGGATGAAGGTGTGTATATATATATTTTCAGGTGGGAGTGGCTACTGTTCCACTCATGGTTCCACTCATGCCCTCAGGCAAGGGTGTCTCAGGACTAGATGGGCTGTGGTGCCACTCGTGGTTGTGACAGTGCTTCCTTTCCCTTACCAGATGAAGGAGGACACGCAGAGCATCCCGGGCCCTTTCAGGGTGCTGCAGGATCTCAGTCAGGGCCTGTCCTACCAGTGAAGAAGGGCTGTTCAGCTTCATATCACTCCCAATAAGCATGAAGCCTGCAGGATTCAGAATGAGAGACAGTCAATCTCCTGTTGTTATGGAAAATGTTCAAACCAGGGCAGATGTCCTCTGCCCTCAGACCAGTGAACGATTGTTCACTGTACCCTGCACAGGGACATTCTTTTCCCAGAGCTGCTGCCCACTCCCTGCCCAGTCATGCAGACTGAACTTCCAGAAAGTTTCTAGATACTTCTTACTGTCCCCTGCTATTAAATCAATAGTGTCTTCCTGTTCAAGCAAGCAGAAAACCACTGGATTGCAGCTAAACTTGTCCAGGCGTGCTCCAGGTGTCCTCTACAGTCACGGAAATCAACAAAGCCAACAGTGGTTGTAGAGCAGAACTGTGAACATGAAAAGTTTTCGCTGTCCTGATCAGAAACCTGTCCTGGCTCATGCACCATTCAATGCCAGACTCCCCAGATGTCAGCACAAAGAGCTCTGCGTTTCCCTTCTCATTCATGCAGTGAGGACGCAGCTGCTCCTGGCTCTGGTGCTCTGTCCAAGACTCAGTGCCAAGGGTCAGTGGTGGAAGTCAGGGACTCTGTGTGATGAACCTGCACAGTGCCATGGAAGGGGCAGTGCTCAGACAGCCTGAGCAGCTGAAAGCCTCTGCTTGCTGGCAATGCCCAGCCCCGTGTCCACACACGTTCTTTTCTGCCTGGGAAGTGGTCACTTCTGGGGCTTTTTTTGTGCTATTTTCTTTTGAGATAGAAAAATCTTGGAAGGAAAATAAAATCTCAGCTGAACTGTGGACTGTAACCTGAACTCAGCTCACAGCTGGTACTACCTGAACCACATCCTAATGCGGGACTCAACATGCCTGAAATCACTGTCAGCCTGACTCATTTTAACAAATTCCTGCTCCTCCAGCCATGTGCAGCTCACACCAGAGCCATATTCACCACAGTTTCCTGAGCTAAATAATATGCTTCTGCTGCCTGTGCAAAAATCAATTTGGGGAATGCCTGCAGCTTTCAAAAGCCAGGCCTCGTGCCAGGAAGAAAAATTAGGTTATCTGCACATATTCCTGTCACAGCACTGCTGAACTCCAAGACTTTGTCATTCCAAATCTCAATGTACAGATTTAATTGAAAGGGAGCGAGCACCAGCACTGCACAAGGAGCTGCCACTGCTGAGACATTCCCAATGGAAGCAGGGGAAACCTTTCTCCTAAAAGGACCAAAGGAATAAGCCCTACAAGGTTGATGTCACAGAAATCACAGCTACTTGCTGCTGCTGCTTCTAGCAGCACT
Organism: Promerops cafer; assembly: GCA_013398275.1. Classification (NCBI taxonomy): domain Eukaryota; kingdom Metazoa; phylum Chordata; class Aves; order Passeriformes; family Nectariniidae; genus Promerops; species Promerops cafer. Next base: position 3,429,421 of record VZSE01014217.1, on the reverse strand, counting down.
TCTCCTGCCTCTTGTTGAAGTGTCACTAAATTTTCCATTAAGAAATCTGTATGTGTGCTCCAGCTGACTCCATCCCACAGACACAGGAAGCGTGAGCCTGGAGATTTCAAACAGTACTGCACTTTATTTCTTTCAGTCATGAAACACACTTCACCTCACAACTGCTTCTAATTATACCCAGTCCATACCCACCTACTGTGCCCAGTGAAATGCTGATGAGTCCTGTGACACTGACATTCAGCCACACTCAGCTGAATCAGGGTCTGAGACACAGGGGCTGAATTCCGGGAAAGCACAGGGCACAGGCTGCTCCCAATTACCTGCCAGCACTGCTGCTTGCTTAGCTTGTACAGTTTGGCAGAAACCTCATCTGATTTGTCCAGAAGAAGACTCTTCCTACCTGCCCAGTTGGCCGGATGGGAGAACTGCTTGCTGCTCTGCACAGTTTTCATTGCTTCTCCAAGGGCTGCGCTGGCTTTCATCCCGTTTAAGAGAGAGGAATAGAAGGCGTGCACAAACATTTTGGAAGCAGCCACAGGAATGGGCCAGAGTGACACAAGGACACACTGAGCCCCAGCAGCCAGGAATGCTCTTGTCAAGCCAATGACTCCATCAGAAGTGACTTTGCTGTTGGACTCCTGGTAAGAGCCAAGAACCACTAGCTTGACAGGAAGGCGCAGATCCAGCACATCAGCTGCTGTAAGCAGGAACTCCTGGAGAGGAGGGCAGTCCGAGATGCTCTCCACATCACTGGCATCATCCTGCATCCTAAGAGATTCTGGGATTGTGTAGGGGTTCCCAAAGGAACTCTTGCTGCTGGCTGGGTTGCTGTCAGTGTTGGGTGTCAGGACCAAAGCAGCCAGTTTCCAGGAGACATGGGTTGCAAAATGGACACATTCTGCCTGAGTGAGGGCACTCATGACTCTCTCCTTTGTTGATGAGCTGCCGACTAAGGGCTGGCAGCCAAGTAACTCAGACACCATATATGCTTCCTCTTCTGCAGAGGGCATAGGTCCCCACAGCCACCTGTCCATAACTGCTGAAGGGAGCTTGGGATTTCCTATCACAGCTGCCATTGAGGTAGAACTGGAGTAAGCAGGAGTATTCTTCCTCACATGGGACTACACAGAGAAAGAAAAAGAGAAAATGGGGTTCAAAGATCTGGTTTTTATGGTGCTGGTAATAAAATATCCTGTCCCTTTGGCTCTAAACATAAGTCTGGTTGTCATAATTACAGGAAGACTGCATTTCTTTAGTTTCTTCTATGTTTCCAAGGAATACCTCTGTTTGAGTCTGGTCAAGACTTCTATCCCCAGATCTTGGGTGAACAAAAAGGTAAGAACGGAAAGCAACAGATAGAGCCCAGGTCCCTTTGAGGGCTGCAGCAGAGCTAAAAACATAAAGAAGATTCCAGGTTCTCACATTACTGGACCACTACCTGCAATCACTCACTAAGTGATTCCTCACACCTGTATTTCCAAGATCAGTGTCAGCACTGCCAGCAGCAGGTGCTGCATGCAGCTGATACTGAATGGAACAGCAGTAATGCTGACAAGATTCAGACCCTTCTGCTGTTCCACTAACTGTGCTTAACCCAGGGCAAACCAAGATGCGCCACAAAACACTGCAGCAAGAGCAAATGTGACTTGGTGCATTCTCCCAGAGACCTGGGCATTAGAAATGCTGCTGCCAAACCTCAGCAAGAAGATACTTCTGCAGGATTCACTGTGGGATTTGCTTTCCCTCATGGCTTTGGTGTCCTGAGACATTAGTGGCCTTCCCCACTCAGAATGCTAAAATGGAGGTGAACATACCAGCAATGTGACAGGACAGTCAGTTTGGCAAAGAAGCTCAGCACAGATCACAGACACCTACATGTCTGTAGTCTGCCATGTAGCTCCACACCCAGCACATGCAATCCTTCAGAGGAGGCTATCCAAATGATCCACTTGTCCTTCCTGGCATGCCTGGGGCTGTGATTTTGTGCTGCAGGAACTACATCAGAACCTACTACAGAGCTGTGGTGCTCAGCGTGCTCCTCAGACCCAGGGGGGCCTGTTTGTGCTTTCTGTTCTTGTGTCTGGCACAGCAGGACAGAGCTGCTGCTTTCTGAGCATGTACCAGGACCTGCACCCACAGGAGAGGTTCTGTGAGAGAGGTTTCATAAGCAGTGTCAGACCTTGGAGCTGGGATTCAGTGACTGGATGGACGGCACTGCAATGAGGCTGAAGCGCTCGTAGAGGTACTCGTTGGAGGAACTGCCCTTCAGGAGAGCAAAGGGAATGAGGTACAGTTCTCCCTCCAGCACCAGGATCAGCTGGCGGTGGCGGCCAACAGGCCCACTGGAATGCATCAAACCCTGAAAAGAAAGGAGAGAGAAGTAGTTCGGCCCTTTCACTCCACCCGTGTCCCCGCCTGCACTTCTGAAGCATCAGGCTCTAGTCTGACCCCGTGCTGGGTTTGGAAACACCCACAGCAGAACCACGCTCTGTGTGACAGATGAGCACATGTCCTGTGCAGCTGGACTGCTGCCCACCTGTGCCCAGCCAGTTCCACTGGGACAACAGAGTGCTGAGGGCACTGACCCGTGTGCTCTGGGTCATCATCCTGGCCTCAGCCCACGTGGGGCCCAGCTTTACCCTGGTACTGCAGCTCCTTCTGCTCCAGCCTGAAACCTTGGCTAACCCCAACCACCTATGCCTTGTCAGTATTGTCATCACCTTATCCTTTGTCAGAGAATATTCCTTCTGAGATTGTTCACTCTTCAGAGGAAATGGCTTTTTAGAAATTCAATCTACACACAGATTGTGTCCATGGCCTGCACTTCCAGACACTTGACATCATCATCAACCCAGAGTCACCAAAAGATCTAACCACAAAGCATCTTATGGATGGAGAAGTGAAGCAGAGAGATTAGTTAATAGGGAACCTGCAGCTGGGCAGAAAATGTGGCAACTGCTCCTGGTCCCATGTAACTGGAAATTTATTAATCAAGTGTATCATAGAAAGTTAGTTTTCACTCCAGGAAAGAGTAACTTCAAAGCACTGAAATTTGCTCCCGCTTAAACACTGGCAGCCCACAAAAGACAGAAGTATGCAGGACTATATCCTTGTCTCTAGATTCTCAACTCTAGATGGTTGCTAAGACCCCCTCCACCCCAGACTGTTCTGTGAAAATACCACCCTTCAGAAACCAGCCCCAAGCTGTCTGTTCTTGCTTTCCCACACTGAGGGGCTTTTGGTGTCTGTGCCAAAGGCTTACTCCTTCCATGGGTCCTATCAGTAAGTCGTAGAGAGCACGGAGTGGGGGTTTGGTGAAAGAAGTCTGCCTCCTTGGAAGTGATGATGTTCCATCCTTAACAGGAGACACGGTACTGCTGAACAGGCTGGTCATGCTCTGACAGCTCCTGTGGGCAAAAGCCAAGGGAGAGGTTAGCTGCAGGAATCTGAGCTGCCCTGTGGCTGCCCCGACTTCCGACAGTGGCATCAGCCGGATCAGTCATCCAGGGGACTCTGCTCTGGAAGATGCTTCATGGGAGGACTTCAGGGTCCCATTCAGCGTCACACCTCAGTGAACAGTGACATTAATGGCAGGATGAATCAGCTGCAGACAGCACAGGGCATGGCTATGGAGTTTCTCTACACACTCCAGTGCCTGAAGCGCTGTTCCCAGTTGCTCCTTCACACCTATGGTAGCAGCTGTGTGCAGGCAGGCATGAGACCCACTGACAACTGACCACAGCCACAGGAGGATTTGCACTTGGGTTGTGCACCAACTGACCTAGTATGGTACCAGAGGAAATGTGACAACAGGCAAACCACAAGACATCAAGATTCTGCACTTCTGCCACCGCTGGGCAATGCCTGGTGCCCATTTCTGATTTTCCCACAGAGCTCTGCACGTGATCTCCTGGCATCAGCAGCCACAAGTGTTTGCCCTGCTGAGGAAATGAAGTTGCCCCATTCTGGGCTCACTAGTCCAGCAGCTGTGCTCCCCAGAAATGTTATCCTAGGCTTGGATATGAACAACCGTTTTACGTGGAACAGGTAATTTTCCAAAGCATTTTTTAGCAGGTGGAAAGGTAGGGAGGAAAGGAAAGGTAGGGAGGCCTGGGACATACCCCAACCATTTCTGATACATACCAACACACAGACCCAGAAATTGCATTTTTCCCTCTCTTTCTCTCCTCAGCTGCTGCAACCAGCCTCCTGACCCAGCTCACATCATGCCTAAAACCTATAGTTCTCTGAACAAAAAAATGCTCTTATCACCCACAAGGAATTTCCATCTTATGGGGACATAGGAATAACCTCAGAATGTCAACAGAAGCCTGGTGTCTGACTGCCCATGCTCTCCAACCCAGAGATTCCAGTGACAGTATGAGTATGCTGCTCCTGCTGCTGCTTAGAGCTGCTGGAAACTCGTCTGGGGGATCTGTGCAACGGGGATCAGCACAGGCTTGGCACTGTGTGCTCCCCTCACACCCATCTGTCACTGCAGCACCTGACTGCAGGGTTCAGCTTTATGAAGCACAGATTTTAAAATCAGATCAGGAAAGAAAATCTGTGCAGGGATATCCCAGTGGTCCCCCAGGATGCTGTGCCCTGATCCTTCCTGCTGCTTGCTGCCAGCAGGCAGCACTTGCCAGCCCCACAGCCCATGTTCAGTGATTGTTAACACACTCATTTACTGCAGGGAATAGGGGCTTGATTACTTCAATCAGCAAAGCCCTCCTGCATCTTGGGTTTCCCAGCCAAGCAGCTCTAGATTTATTTCTTCACCACTCAGATTGCTTTTTATGAGAATAAAACGAAGGAAGCAACATAAATCTCTCACATCTCCTGCCTCTGTGTGTGTGTGTGGGTGTGCACACAAAGAGTGAGCAAATCCACAGGGGAGGATGGATAGATCTCTTGTGGCAAGTGGAGCTGACCAGGAGCCCTGGCCATCCCACCCTTTCCTCTCAAAGAAGCCAACAAAAGGCTCCAGGTGCACTGATGATTTCTACCTTGCTCTTGCAATGCAGAGGATCCCTGATGGCTGAACAGTGAAATCTCTCATTTGGAAGCCTTTGCTCAGACTCTGCAGCACTGCTGATTTATAACCCTTTGTACAGGCAGCCTGGCCTGCAGCAAGCAGAGGAACAGCACAAACAGCCGGGGCTCAGCTCCACTTCCTCCCTTTGTCTTAGAGATGCAGGAACAAAGCAAAGCCTCAGAGAACAGGGTCAGACTGACCTGGCTGACCACCAGCCTCACAGGTGCTGGCTCTGCCTGCTCAGGATGAGTGGCTGGGCCTGGGCAGGAAGGAGGGGTTCACACCAGAACCAGCACAGAGCTGCTCCTGCCTTAGCACTGATTAGGATTTTGGACAAGTCAAATTCTCCCCGTGGCCAAGCACAGCCATTGGGAGGGCTGGAAGTCAGGCTGGTGCTGCAGGGGTCTGACAGCCTCGGGAAGCTGGATACCCATCAAGCCTTCCTCAAAAAGACTCTTCCTAAAGATACAGCCCCAAATCCACATTCAGGGCCTTGACACACACACCGTACAAAGCTGCAGGAAGCTCCAGAAAACAGCCAGATCTGAGCTCCCTGTGGATCCTTTCAAGGATCCACAAGTATCTCCAGAACCCACTAGTGGTTGCAAAAAACCCACAGCCCACCCAGCACTCTCTGCCAGGGTGGTCTGCAAGTCAGCAGCTGCAGCACTGCATCCTGGATGGCAGAGAACCACCACAGAAAGGACTCCCCAGCCACTGCTGTCCCATCTGCCTGGCCTGGCCAGCCCCCCAGGGCTGCCCCCATCCCTCTGCCCTGGAGAGGGTCAGCTGTATGGCTCTCTAGGGCAAGTTGTCAGGCCCTGAGGGCAGTAATAGGCTCCAATGATCCTGATCAGCTTGCCCTACCTAAGGAGCAGAGAAAATAGAAGCTGCAAGAACACATGAGCCACTGTGGCTATCTTGATGGCTGTACCAAGTGGCATCCTCAGCTGAGACAGCCATTGCCCGGTCCTGAGACCACCACAGTGTACCTTCAGTGCTTCCTTCTCCTCCAAAGTCCATTTCCTCTCAGAAGTTCCCTAAGTGAACTGCCAACCCTCCAAGTTTGCTTTTCTAAGCAGAACTGACAAAAAATCCTACTATTCTCTGCTTAAAAGCACCTACCCTGAATTCAGGGCTCAGCAAGCCAGCTGCAAACAGATGTGGCAGTGTTAGCTCCATCCCCAGGTCCCCCTCCACATGCAAAAGGAGAGGGGCAGGCAGGGAGGCCATCCAGCAGTGTCCTCTTATTTTTTCACCTCAGTGCTCATTGCAAGAACATCACAGACACAGCTGCTTCTAATGCTTCCCCTGCTTCTCTTCTGAGGGTGCTTTAATTAAATGCCCAAGATTCCCCATCCCTGGGCTGCTCCTAAGGGCTGCAAACCACTTACTTGACAAGACACCTGAGCTAAGATCCTAGGTCTGGATTCAAAGTAATCTATGTGGCTCCTGTGGAGCAGAAAGACAGATGTGGCATGGCTGGCCACTGCACTGTTCCTGAAGATTAGCATTCTCTGGAACAGAATCACATCCTACTTCCCCCTGTAATCAGAGGGACAATCTCCTCTCTTTCTAAGCCTGATAAACTAGCAAAACATCTCAGTAATTCTGGGGATCTGCCTGTGTGATCCAAAACTAGCAAGTACTCATAGTCCTTCATCAGTGCAGCAGCTTGAACAGATATGCTTGTGGATTCTGAGAAGAAAACCAGGCCAGTTGCTGGTGCCAGCAGGCAGCTCCCATTTCTGTGGGGATGCTGTAACAGTTCACAAGCTCCAATGGTGGCTCACAACACTTCAGGCTGATCACATTTTCTTTTCCAGCTGAGAAAAGCCTAAGGTATCCTGTGCTCATAAACCACAATTGAGCACAGATCCAGTCAGAAACCCTGGGTTGCATCACGCAGCCACTCTGGAAAAATTCTGTCCTCAATTTTCTTTCCAAATGGTTGCCCTAAGCCCTAATCAGTACAGTCATGTGAAAGGCTGAGAACAAGTTGTGAGAGGCAGAAAATGAGTGCAGACTTGCAGCTAGTACAGTCCTGTAACTCTGGAAATGCAGCATATTCCCACCTAATTGGTACAACACTTGAGATCAACAGAAACATGTATTTCCCTAACAAGTGTGCAGGAGGGAGCTCCAAGTTCCACATCTCACACACAGCAGGGACAAAACAGCGCTCCCCTGCAACTGCTGGGAGTCTCAAAATCAGCACTTGGCCAGGAGAAGAGCAAATCCAGACCTCTGGACAGTCATCAGCTACAACTGGGACCAGTCCTTGCTGGCTCTCCCCTTGAGCACTGGCTGCACCTAAACTTGCAATTTAGAGAGAAGCCCACCACCAGGACATCTCCTGCTTGCTGACCCCTGCAGCAGTGCTGCATTCTCACCTGTTCAATAGGTTGTTCCTGCTGACCATCCTCAGGAAGCCAGTTGGATCGGTCATTGAGTTCAGCTTGTTATTCATCTCCTCAAACTGCTGGTCCATGATATCCCCAGCCTCACTCTCTGTCTCACTGCTGGCACAGGCTCTGGGGGGGAATCAGTGAGATGAAGGGGTCATTGATGCGAGAAGGAGCAACAGCTTGGTGACAAACGCTCGGCCAGTCTGAGCGAAAATGTTTTCCAAACAGAAGCTCAGCCAAATGCTAATGTCAAATCTTCCCTGGCTTGCCTTTTGTCAGGCGTATAAAACAGTACCAGCCCCACTTCCTCCTCTTCTGGGATTCCTCAAGGTTTAGTAAGTGGCACACACAGGTGGGAGTGCAGGACCCTTTCTGTGCACTGCAGGCAGGGACTTCTAAAGCTGCAGCACAACACTGAAAAGCTGAGTCTGCAGGAAACACCAACTCAACCTTTATCTGCCTAAGAACACATGTGAGCACATCCTTTTCAAATCTCCACAGTTGACTTCAAGCTCCACTTACTTCCTTCACTGACAAAGAGTGACAGCAGAGGAAGCTGTGCTGCCACTCCTGTTATACAAAGAGGGAAAGCACAGAACAATTTACTCTCTCAATGCCCCAAGTGCAGCAGCAACACAGAGAAACAGCCCAACAATTCTAAATTCCCGGTCTCCTGACATTAATATCTAAATTTTCTCCATGCAGTTGGGGTGCTCATGGTGGGCTGGGTTGGGCTCAGTGAGCATTTTACATGTGAATCATTCTATTTTGTTCACTTTTTTTTTGTTAATGTTGTTGCTGTTACTGTTTGTTTCTTTGTCTCATTGCTATTTCCAGTTAATTGTTTTTATCTCAACCCATGATCTTCACCTTTTGTGCCTCCAAATCTCTTCTCCAGCCACCAGAAGAAGGGAGAGAGGGGGACAGAGCAAGCAAGTGGTATTGGGGCTTGGAGAGTCTCAGTGGGAGAACTAAACTGGAGAGTACCACTCCTAAACCACAACAATGGCACATCACAAACCTTGGAATTTGTACATTTAAGATAAACCTATGATGCTACCTGATGAAGCCTCCTTGCATCTAATTTCTGCTTCTTTTTGGGTTCCTGACAGCTTGAAGCCTCTCCTCAAGGGCATGTTTCCCAGTTAGGAGCACAGGAATTAAATGAACACACAACCCATACTTGTGCAGGCAACCAGAGCTGTACCTCTGTTGCTGTATCGATCATGGATCTCTTGTGAGTGAATTTCCTGGTCAATATGATTTATAACCTGGTAAGTCCTGATAAAAGCAATCAATTCATGAACATTGAAATGAGGACAGCTGAACCACAGACAAGGGATTAAAAAAAAACCAACGTAAGGGAAAAAAGGGAGAAGAAAAGGTTGTCAACAGCTTCTCCCTGCACATTTTTCCTCCAACTGAGGCATGCTCAGCTCTGAGTCCTGGCACAGTTTGGAGTAACACTCACAGCTCCTTAAAGAGGCAAAAATCTTGAGTTCATGAACCCAAGAGAACAGGTCACATGCTCTCCCTAAAGAGAGCGGAGTCTGTTCTGACACAAGTTCAAGCAGACTTTAAAATCCCTTACACTTCTTTTTTTTATGCAAGAATGCGTTACTTTGAGGATTAATTAAACCAGCTGAAAAGAACCCTTTCTAGCAGAACCTGAAGGCTGCAGTGTGGAGCTGAACATCCTGTGCATCCCTTCCCCTCCAGAAAGTGAGGACACGCTCTGGAGACTCAGCAGTACCTCTGACCCTGCTCGCAGCAGCGTGGACACGTCAAGCCAGGGACTAGGCAGTCAAGTTCCTTCACGTGCATATTCACACCCTGCTGCTCTCCAGTGCTGGGCAGAGCACTGGGGCTGGGACTGAGGCTGGCAGCTCCTGCTGGGGCCCTGGGGGGCTGGAGAGCAGTGGAATCAGCAGGGCTGAGGGGAAGCACTAGAACCACATGGGGAAGAAGTTTCAAAGTAGAAAGTGATGTTCACCCACATGGAATAGCCAAGATTTGTTTGCTTGATTCCCTGCACGTGATTTTGACATGGGGAAAGAATGTCTGCCTATGACTGTAACACACTGGTCCAAGGATCTTGGAAACAAGCATTAAACCCAGAATCCTCAACCAAAAACATACCCCCACCATTACCATAAAGTGAGGAAGGAGCTGACATCCCAGCAAATTAAAAACTCATCCCAGAGCCTGAAGACTGAAGGACTGCCTTTGCCAGGAGGAGAATCTGTGGTGACAAACAGTTAATGAGACTAAAAACTGTATCTGCAAAACTGCTGCATGAGGTCCAACTGCAGATTTCAGTTATGGATCTTGTGTGTCTGCATGTCTGCAGGGTAAGACTCAACAATCAACATGTGGGTTCTAAATTATTTACTCAGCTATAGCCACAAGCCACATTGGGGGGGTGGTTAGAATTCCTATGGTATTTGCAGTTTTTCAAAGCAAACCATTGAAAGAGAATTAATTACACTGTAAGTAATTAAACTGTAAGCAGGATGAAATCTGTCCATATGCAGTCAGACATGGCACCTGCCTCCTCATCCAATCTACAGATTCACCACACAGCCTCTGGTTTGGAACTTACTTGCATGTGCATAGAGCTGTTTGGCAGGAAAATAATCATGGTTACAAAAACAAAGCCATTGTTTTGTTGCTGCACTGAAAATTTGCCCCTTCTCCGACTCTCAGTTCTCAGACTTCTCAGCCAATTAGCTAATCCCAAAATGTTGTAAATTCAGGTGGGAGAGCAGAGACCAGGATGTTAGACCCCCTGATCCCAACTCACCTCGTGTAGTAGGAATCCACTCCCAGGGCCTCCCGCACGCTGGAGATGTGCTGCTCCAGTGCTGAGTTTGTCAGGGTCTGCAGGGCCACACTGTTGGCTTCATGGAAGTCCCCAGCATTTTCTGTCAGGCTGTCACCCAGATAATACTCATGGAATTTCAGAATTCCTGCAAGGCACCAGAATCAGGAGGTTATTGCTGCAGGGCTAGAACAGTGCTGCCAGCAGCTGTCTAAGAAGATGGCACAGCCCCAAGCATTTGGCATTTCCAGCATAACTGGGGCAAAGTGTTCTGTGCCAGGTCTCCACTGAACTTCTCCAGCATTTCCAGCCTTGTTTTTAAAATCTGGGTTTGTACTTTGCAGATAATGGCTCAAAGGCACAAAGGCAGAGGAGAGCTTTTACGAGATGCTCAGAATGCCTTTGCTATTGCAGCACTCATATAAATTATAAAGCAGATCTTCCATACAAGCCCCTACCAGAGTAATTCACATTCCAATTGATGCACATGAAAAATACCTATTAATAGCCTCTGAGCAAATTAACTGAACACACAAGGCTGAACAAGAGTGTTGTTACTACAGCAGAACCACCTCACATCACACACAGTGATTTCACTCTATAAAAGGAAAGAAGATGGATTAAAGCACAGTGAATTATTAAAAGATAGCATTTCACAATGGCTAAACCAGATAAAGGCCACTTCCTGTTTTGCTGAGAATTCCACTGCTACTGCAGATAAAACCTTCCTGCTTTCAGACTGTTCTATTCTTCCTGATATAATTAATTCTGCAGCCTGTGATCAACAGTAAAAGGCTGCTCTGGAGGTCTTAGCAGCATCAATTATTACACACACTTAGAGAAGAGCGGAGGAACAAAGAATAAAGCAACTCCTCCTGCAGCAACAGCAGCAAACACAGCAACAGCCAAGAGGTTCTGAGGGTTCCATGTCAGTGGGGCAATGAGGACCCTGGGCTGCCACTGAAGCTGATCCCTCTGTCAGTGAACAAGAACAAGTCACCATGGCTGGACCAGAGTCACTACTGAAGGGCTCCCAGCAAAGGTTCTTGAGCAAAACACCACAGTCTGTACCCTTCCCATCACCTGACAGAACCTTCAAAGAGGCAGCCACAAACCGTGGACACAAACACAGCAACTGCTTTTCCCCAGGACTCACTTTGGGCAAGGAGGAGATTGATCATGAAGCCCAGTGGCAAATCCTACACTTGATCCATATAATTTTAATAAGCTCAGCCTGATAGTGATACTGTGGAATTATTGGCATTCTATTGTGCAAACTACAGGCCTGAAAAGCCAATTAGTGACTGGATGCACAGCAGGACAATCCCATCTTACACTCAGACATGCAACACTGCAAAACGCTCCCAAACAGCGTCTCTTCCAACCACTGTCATCCCATCTAAGTCAGGCATGTGTGAGTGCTTCCTTCCCTTTCTGAAGCATTTTCCGTGCCATCTAAATAGTGCTTTTTATCTCCTTAGCTTTGTCATGATGAAGGGCTGCAATTATTAAATTATATCCAGAAAGAACTTGTTAAAATTTACAGTCATCACTTTATTAGATAATGAATAACAGCTGTCTGCAAAAAGCAATCCTCTTCAAATTAATCCTCCTTGCTCCTCTGTGATAAGTGTTTCCACATTCATGTGAGGATCAGGCAGTTCAATGGCATATCAGGAAGTGGGGATGCCCTTCTGTTTTCTGCAATCTGCTTCAGTGAATAAACGTCAAAAGCTTTTGGAAGAATAAAGCATAGAACTATAATTAAAGTAGGGATTCTTATGTATAGAAGATTCTCATAGAGCCAACATACTTGGAATTTCATTACTCTTCTGTACTGCCCTGTGGGAAATATATACAGACTGGAGGTTGAAAAATGAAAATATTAAACACGTGAAACATTTCCATCTCCAGGTGAGCATCACAGTCCTGAATAAGCACTTCTGAGTCATTGCTGCTGTGGCTATGCTGCAGCTTTTAGTCTATTCAGCTTTAAGGTACTAGATGGAAATGATTCCCTCCTACATTCACTCTGGTCCCAAATTCATTCCTATTCTCCCTTTATAAAGCCTGTTCCCAGGCTCTTGTGTCCAAAAAGGAGCTCACCTGCTCCAGGAGCCAGCAGCCAGCTGTACAGATAGCCTGCAGCCAGTGAGTAGTAGAGAACAAGTCCCCTCTGGCCATTCACAGTCTCCAAGACCTGGTCAAGGGTCACAGGAGAATAGGGATCCGAGTCCTGCTGCCCAGTCTGACGTTCCACGAGCAGGTCAGCAAAAGCTCTCGTTCGTCCTCTCTCTGCTACTGCCAGTGCCTCATCATGGTGACCTAAAAAGACAAAGCCATCTCTCAGCCCTGACACAAGTGTGGTCTGCAGTGCCATGTTCATGGAATAGGGACAGTTGCTATCCCAATCCCAACAGAAACCTGGGGAAGCAGTGTCAGCTATTGCCCAAAAGAGCAGTCTCTGACTGGAACACAGTCTCACAGAATATATTTGCTGCAGGCAATAACACAACGAGCCACAGAAAGGCAAATCAATGGAGGAAGCAAGGAAGAAGAACGAAAGGCGCCCCAAACCCAAAGACAGACACCCATATTGCTGTCCTGGAACAGAAATGCTGCGCTGTGCTGGACAGCTGTGGAGCAAAGGGCATATCAGGAACTGCCACCCCACAAGTCCAGCTGAACTCCTGGCATGAGCCTGGAGTTCAGCCTCAGCATCTGAAGGCATCTCTTACCCAGACTGACAAGAACTCTCTGCAGGGCCTGATAGGAGGATGTCTGCAGGTCGAAGAGTGACAGCTTGTAATCCGTGCTCAGCTGCACCTCGTGGCGGATGGTTTCAAACAGCGCGGAGGCGCGGTACAGCTGGGAGGGAAAACAGCCACAGTGATTTCTTATGGACACTGTACAGAGCACTGCCTGGGAAAGCAGGATGATCAGGGCCAGCGTCCCCTCAGGCTGGGGAGCTGTGGCTCACACCCTCCCTGGGACACACCAGACCTTTTCTTCCCTGAGAACAGGAATCACCCAGAGGGCTTGGAGGACACAAGCCCCCCAGCACGGGGCAGACCATGGTATACCTGGTGCTGGGACTCCTCCAGGTTCCCACTCGCCCAGAGGGAGAGGCCGAGGCCATGGCGGATTTTTGCTTCATCTTCTCTGCGTCCCAGCTGCTCTGCCAGCCTCAGTCCTGAAAAGAAGTCAGAGTGAGAGAGTGCCAGAGGGGAGAAGGGGCTGCGGCCTCAGTCCCGTGGGGCTCCTGTGCAGCAGACAGCTGAGGAGCTGCTGGCACTGGGACAGAAAGCGGGGCAGCACCAGTGGTGTTGGTGAGCAGGGCAGGGACAGCACCAGGACAACCAGTGGAGCAGCACCAGTGCTGGGCAGCTGCTGCCAGCCCTCACATCAGCACCAGCATGAGAGGTGACAGACACTTCCATGGACTGAGCCCTCCCTAAGTGAGGTTAAGGCACCATCCCCTGACACACACTCAGTAAGCCCCTATCAGAAAGTTCAACTTTTAAACCCTAAAAGCACACAGACAAACAAAATCACACTGAGCTGTCAAACACTGCCAGAAAAGACACCTCTTACCACATTCCTGGCTTGTTTCCCATCAGCTCTCCCTGGCCCTCTGGCAGGCTCTGCATGGTTTATGTGCTGAGCCAGGGCAGAGGGCAGGGGCCTGGCCTGAACGACCTGGAGCTCATTTCACTTCCAGCAGCACATTCTGTGCTGTCCTCGCTTCCACACACTCCAAAACTCTTGCCTTGGTGGCCCCTGCTGACAACAGGGACACCTCCTCTGAGGCACCTCAGGTTTCCCCCAGCCTGGGGAGCAGGGCCCTGGCTGTCACCACGCAGCTCAGCAGCAGCTAGCATTCCCAGGCTATGCAGGAGTTCTGCAGCACACCAGGAGAAGGAGCTGTGTTTCATTTCTCCCCTTCCAACAGCGTACTGGAATCCTGCCAAGGTCAGTTTCATGAAAACCAAACTAACTGATGTAATACATCCTTCGGCCTCCAGCTTCATACACTCCAGCTACATTGCTCATCTGCTGCATCAGAGCCCACAGTTTGATCAGCTGCTGCCTGCATGCTGCACCCCCTCGCAGCAGCACAGCTCCCAGGCCAGTGCTGACCCAGCACTCAGCAGTGGCAGACGGCTCCTGGACACCTCAGGCTGAATTTCCCTTGCCTCTCTATCAAACAGCACTTGTATTCACTCAGACTTTAGAGAAACTCACCCACTGTCTCACTCCTAGGTGAACACAAAAGAGCCAAGTGGCTACCAGCAAGGCATAAATCTCTCCTAACAGACCTCTCAGGATCAGAGAGATTCATCATAATCCTCAGTGGTTTTCCCAGAGCCAGATCCTGGTATGCAATGCCATTTATAGAGAAGGTTTACACCTTCAGACACAAATGAGCCTTACAAAGAGACTCTGCTAGGTACAGTCTAGATTCATGCTCTGAGGCACCTAAGATGCCCTGAGGAAGGCACAGATCGTGCTTTGTCTAGAGGACACCAAGAAGGCTCCAACTGAGAAGGCACGCTGGCTGTAACAGCTCCACAGACAGCTACTCACACAGATGTTCAGCAGTAGCTGTGGATGTCTGCAAGAGCTTCTGCATCAAAGGCACTGTCAAACACATCCTGTTCAAGCCATGTTTACAGTTCCTCACCTCTCCACGCCTTCAGGTCTCCCTTCCACCCTTCTGAGCCTACCACTGCACGCTCTGTTGTGTAACTCAGCCTCTTACCTTCCTGCAGGTACATCACAGCCTGAGAGTAGTTCTGTAAAGCATGATGAGTCCTCCCCAAGCTGCTGTAAGACACAGTTTTGGCTACAAGGTCGTTCATTTGCGCTGCAATGCTGAGGTGCTGCTCTTGATAAACCACGGCCCTCTCGTAGGTGCCCAGGGACTCGTAGGTAAGGCCCAGGTTGCCGTAGGCCCGGCCCTGGCCGGCGGGGTTGTTGGTCTCCTCGGCGATCTGCAGGTCCAGCTGGTGGTACTGCAGGGCGGTCTCGTACTCGCCCATCTGCTGGTAGACCCCGCCCAGGCCACAGGCAGCATCGCTCTCCAGGGCTCGGTCCTTCATCTCCCGGGCGATGTTCAGCTGCCGCTCCAGGCACGAGATGGCTTGCTCGTAGTTGCCCAGCTGGCTGTGCAGGCTTCCCAGCTCCCCGTAAGCCTGGGCTTTGTTAAATGCCTCCCCCAGCTCATGTGCCACTACAAGCCTCTTCTCAAAGCACACCAGAGCCTGCTGTAAACTTCCCATAGCCCTACAAGGGAAGAAAACAGCAGTGTTTATTTTGCCGGTATTTCCTTGAAAGAAGGTGTTTTTGCCATTTCCCCTGGAGGCCAGCTCAAACCTTCCAGTCAGAGGCTTTCCCCCAGGAGACATCCCCAGCACTTTTGAATCAACCTCCTCCTCTCTGGGCAGTGACATCAGCTTCGTAATTGGAGCTGTCAGCAGTCCTCAGCATCCACAGGACTCTAACTCACTCCCGTGTCACACCACTGTGTGTGTGTGCCAAGGCCCTCAAACACACCCCGTCAGCACCACACTGCATCGACTGTACTTGAACTTCACTGACATGAGAACACACGTGCAGCTCCTTACCTGTGCCCACTGCCCAAGCCTCGGTAGGCCTTTGCCTGATCTTGCATACGGTTCAAGCTTTGAGCCACAGACAGGTACTGTTCATAATACTTTATAGCTTCCTCAAAATCTCCCAGAGCCTCATAACAATCTCCCAGGTTCCCATATGCTCGGCCCCGATCTAATACGGATTCATTCCCACTGAGCTGCTGCAGCATGGCCAGCTGCTGCTCAAAGTAGCCAATCGCTTCCTCCATGACATTCATGTTCATCTTGGTAATGCCCATGTTACCGTAGACCTGGGCTTCGATGCTGGGGTCCTTCAACTTCTGCCCCAGCTCCAGCTGTTCTTCGTAGCACTTGAAGGCCATGGTGTACTTCCCAAGTGACATATACACTGCAGCAAGGTGACCATGTGCTCTGCATTCACCCGACATATCCCCCAGCTCCTGGTACACCTCCAGCTCCTGCGTGTGGTAACCTAAAGCCTTGTCACACTTCTGTACCATCCTGTATGCAGAGCCCAGGGCTGCATAGGCATTGGCTTCCAGTCTCCTGTCTTTAACATGATGGGCTAAGCTCAACTGCTGCTCATAAAATTTTATTGCACCATGTACATCTTTTTTACAGACAAAAATATCCCCCAAGTTCCCCAGAGCTCGGAATTTGGCCTGGGAATTGTTCAGAGACTGTGCCAGGGACAACAGGTACTTTTGACACTCCTCTGCTTTGCTGAAGTCCATCAAGGCTTTGAAGGCCAGGCCCAGGTTGCAATAGGCTTTGGCTTGGCTCAGCTTGTCATGAAGATCCTTTGCTAAGGCAAGATCCTGCTCGTAGTACTTAACAGCTTCCTCATAGTTCCCGAGGCAATAATGGGCATAGCCAAGGTTGTGGCAAACTTTCCCCTCGCCTTCCATGTCCTGCAGCTCTGGGGACAAGCGCAGGTACTGCTCGTAGTACGGGGCCGCCTGCACGAACTCTCCTCGTGTGCAGTGGAAGTTGCCCAAATTGCTGAGGGCTCGCGCTTCACTCTGGATGTCCCGCAGCTCCCGGGCAATGTTGAGATGATTTTGGTAGTGCTGCAGAGCGCGGTCATGGGCACCCAGCGCCTGATAAGCAACTGCTAAGTTCCCGTGTGTGGACGCCTGAGAAGCACGGTCGTTGACTTCCATGGAGATCTGCAGCTCCTGCCGATGGTACTTGACAGCCTGGTCATACATGCCCAGGGCATTGTAAGCGTTGCCCATGTTGCCGTAGGCCCGGCCTTGGGCCGCGTAGTCGCTCAGCTCCTGCGCTATGGACAGGTGTGTCTTGTGCAGCCGCAGCGCGGTGTCGTAGTCACCTTTCATCTGGTGGATGATTCCTGAAAAACAACAGAAACGAGCTCAACAAACACAGTGCCTGTACCAAGCCTCTGCAGCACCCTGCACGCCAGGACTGCCTGCAGCCCGGCCCTTCCCTGGCTCTTCACACTTGGCAGGGCACAGCCCTTCTGAACAAACTGCCTCCTTGCTTCTACCAGGGAAAGCCCAGGGAACGTTTAGGTTTTATGTTACACAAAAGCACCCATTCACTACAGCAAACGGACACAGTCTGGCCTTATAAAATTGCTGTTTATTTCCAGAAGTGATACCTGGTAGCTCCAGAGCTCAGACTCAACACACTGAGTGAGCCAGCACTTAAGATGCTTTTCAATTTCAGTCAAATCATCTTGCATTTGTTATGAGACATGGGAACAGGAGCTCTGATTCTGCTGATGATACCACCTACACTTCAATTAAACTGTGCTAATAATGCCCGTGGCTACTTTGCAAACAGCTGTGAACAAGCCCAGAGGTTTGGGAGCCACTGAAGGAGGCCCTGCAAATGTTCTCTGACACTAATTGCAAAAGCTTCAAGAGAAAGTATCTGGCATCTTTGGGCAACATGATGAGCACATGAAAAGAGGTACAGAAGTTCTCTCGGAGCTGCAAAGAGGCAGCACCAAGAGACTTTATATTGTGTTCTATTAATAATGTGAAGTGTCTTCTCTCCATCGTAGCAGGAACCCTTAAAAACTGCAGAGGCTGGAAAGTCTGGTCTCCACATGGAGCCTGATTATTTAGAAATACCAGATGCTTTGCAAAGGTTGAGAACCCGAGACTTCTGGTTAAGCTCCATGTCTTGTGAAAGGCTGATAGCTTGTGCTTCACCCTCAGTCCATCACCTCCTGCTCACCTCCTCCCAGAGTGCAGAGCATCTCCCTGCAGAACTGCAGCAGCTGGGCTCTGTCACAGTCCATGTCTGCCCTGCTTAACACTGGATCACACACTTAAGGGTGCTTTCCATCTGCATCAGGGAAATGCAACAGAAAATGTCTGTTGCTTCAGCAGAGAGGCCAACTCTAACATTCCGGCCTGGAAATACACATTTAGATACATTTTTTTGCCTGTCAGCATGGTTATTTTGATGAGGTTTTGTTTTGCATGTGGATTAGATGAAAGAGACAATTAAAACTTGACTTTTTGATTGGTACTGGATGCATTTTAAACAACAGTAATAGATTGTCTCAACAAGAACTGCGTGTTCCCTTACTCCAGTATAACTTAACTCTGACAGAGAAGACAAAAAATACAGCCAAATAACAGCTGAAACGTGAGACCCCGCGCTCAGACGCTAGGAGAACTATTCTAACACGAGGTGTGGAGTGGCTGAGTCAGCATACCAACTGAAAGTTATATTTAGGCTATAATCCAACACTGAAAAACATTCTCTGCTGCACCAGTCCATCTCTCACATCTCTGAGTCTCCCCAAGACTGGAGCCACAGACTCCCCAAGACAAGGTCCCACACTGGAGAAGAGATGGGGAATGTAGTTTGTGCTTTGCTGTTCATGCAAGGCCTCCTCTCCCAGCCCTCCTGCCTGCTGGGTGCTGTCACATTAACAGAAACCTTTTTCATGCTCACTGCTCTCTCATGCTAAGCTGCTCACAAGCATTTTTGCATCACAAACCTATTCTGCCCCACGGATCTGCCTCAATTTGTGTAAAGAAGGAGATTTGCAACACTAATTAAAAAGCTGTGACTGTTTTGTTTTCTGCAGTTCCCCTTATCTTCTTCATTCAGCTCCTGAAGACTCAGCTACTAAGAGAAATTAAGTAATTCATCAAGCTCTTTTCAATTACCTGCTGTTGATAACATCAGAGTACAATTAGCATCTACAAATGAACCAAGTGCCAACTGCCAAGCAGAAACAGGAGCTGATTTACAGCGTGGGGCAGCCTGCAAGGGCTGGGATTCAGGGGCTGCCAACAAACACTTATTTTGATATCCCAGCACCAGACCTGCTTTGCTGTTCCCAGCCAACTGAGAACACATCCCGAACGACAGCTGGAACACTGGCAGCACAACTGCCACAGCCATGGCAGAGATGGAAATGCATCCTTGGTCGCTCCCACATCTGCTGCTGTGAGGCAGCAGGAGAAATAGGCTTCACTTGAATGGAACTCAGTCTCTCCCAGCCTGCCAGCAGCATGCCAGTGCTGCTCCTTGGCAGAATGCAAGACTCCTACACCCTGGTATTTCATTGAGTATATCTGGAAAACAAACTTAGTTAGGAATTGACCCACGTGTCTCTCAACTTGTAAGGCAGCAATATATCAACATATCCTGCTGACAAGCTCCCAAAGAAATGGCCAGGTAACAAACCACATCACTTCTTGCATTAGTGCAAGAATTACATTTATTCCTAACTCCTGAAGTGCTCCTCAAATGTATTTTATTTTTTCATCTCCCTTTTGCTGTGAGTTTGTGCTTTCTAGTGTTTTTCTAAGGAATTTAATAATTGAACATGGAATACAGTACAGCAGCACACAATCTGCCAAGGGCCTGTTTAATTTATTAAGGCAGCCTGGTGAAACTGGGGTGACTAAGAAGACAGCACACAGCAGATCTTGGGCATCCTGGCAGCAGCTCTGATAGTCTCGGCATTCTGTGACAAATTCTGCTCCAGGGCCTTACCTAGATTGGAGGAGGCTCTGCCTTCAGCAGCTCGGTCCTGCAGGCTCTCAGCAATGTGCAACTGTTCCTCATGGTACTGCTTAGCCCTCTCCAGGTCTTGCATACACCGAGCTGCATGGCCCAGGCCAGCGTAAGCTCGCATCTCAATGGCCTTCTCAGCCAGCTCCTGGGCCAACTCCAGCACATAGTTGTGGTAGGACATGGCTTTGTCGAAGTTCCTGCGGTAGTGGTAAGCACTGCCCAGGTTGCTGTAGGCTCGAGCTTCCTCCCGCTTGTTCCCCAGCTCCTTGGCGATCTTCAGGTGTTGCTCGTGGCACTGCACTGCATTTTCAAAATCCCCCATTGCAATGTACACCGCCCCCATGTTGCCCAGCTCCCGCGCCTCGGAGAGCTCATCTTTGGACTGCTTGGCGAGGAGGACGCACTGCTTGTGGCTAGCCAGTGCATTTGGGTAGTCCCCGATGGCTGTGTACACGTGGCCCAGACTGCTCAGTGCCGAGGATGCTGCCTGCAGGGGTAAGAGAGACAATATAAGTACAAGCATTCATGGCAACAAGTCAGATGGCCCCAGTCCTAGAAATCAAATCCACGTGCGGCCGTCCTGGTGACAGAATGTGACTACCAATGAGAAAACCTGCTCTCTGCAGTTCTAAACCGCTCAGGGCAGCTCCTGTGCAGGCAGCAGGAATGCATGGGGTTGACTCAGGAGGACATGGGTTGGATTGCCTCTTTCTTTGGCATGAGCAGTGTGTGTTTGCACCTGGCAG
Source organism: Promerops cafer (assembly GCA_013398275.1). Lineage (NCBI taxonomy): Eukaryota > Metazoa > Chordata > Aves > Passeriformes > Nectariniidae > Promerops > Promerops cafer. The sequence continues at coordinate 3,408,782 of VZSE01014217.1, read as the reverse complement.
AGGGGAAGGACAGCACTGCAAAGATGCACTACTAAGAGACTATTAAGGAGACACAGAGTGATTGCTGCAGTTACCAACATCCTTCCACCATACCTCTGCTTCACCAAGCACACCACGCTCCAAAGAGCACAGCCCTCATTGCGCAGCATCAGGGTCTTGAGCCCCACACAACCTTGGGAATGCATCAAAGACAACAGCATTTCAGTAGCTGGAGCCTCTGTCCCTTAGGCACATCTTACCTAAATATAGCTCTGTGAAAACCCAAGTTCCTACCACCAAGAAACAGCTGTATTTAATAAGAGAAATTATCTGAGAATCAGATTCTTCTGCCCCCTGCATCTCCCAGGATGCAGACCTGCCTTCCACCTGGCAGAACCAGAGCTCCCAACCAGTCAGCAGGGCAAGGAGCCAAGGGCAGGGATGCTGCCTGCTGCCTCAGCAAGGCTGTTCACTCCAGCGTGCTGACCCCGACTCCAGTTCCTACATGTGCATTTCCTTTGCTACCCAGCTGCTGCTGTGACCCAGTTCCAAACCTCCCAAAAGGAGCTGTCAGGGTGAGGGCAGCAGCTGGCCAAGGGCTGCTGCTCATGGCTCCTGGGCAGTCCTGGCGGTGGCCCCAGCCCCTCCTCAGTGCAGGCCAGACCAGCTGCTACTGGTGTGGCCACAGGCAGAGCTGGGACTGGGTCCTGCTCCATGCTGGTCAGACTGGCCGCAGAATTGGGGTGGTCTGGCCCTGGACAGGCTCTTCAGCAGCACAGTGACATAAATTCTTGGCTGACACCGTGAGGGAGAGCTCTTAGAGGGTTTGAGGGGGCCTGTTTGGAGGCTGCTACAAAACCAACACAAAAATTGTTGCTCTGAATTTGACTCCATTTTTACACAAATCTTCATGAAGCTTAATATATACAGAGTATTGAGTCATTTGCAATCTAAGTAGGGAAGAAAAGCGGAAAAAAACCAGATATATGGAGCCATCTTCCACAAGCCCAGATCAAAGTATTGAGTGGGGCCCATTACAGGCCTCAAGATCCATCAGAGCTCCCTTCATCCTGATAGGAAGCAAGGTGCCCACTGCTGTGGAACAAGGCAGCAGCACCCCCTGGGCCAGGCCAAGCCCAGTACAGTGCTATGAGAACTGATCCAGCCTGGAAGTTCAGAAATTCTGGAAGAACGGCCACCACCAGCAACAGAACTTCTCCTATTGCTGGGAAGAGACTAGAAACATCTTTCTGGAAAACAAGGAGTCAGTGAAATCTGGTGTCTCCTGGGGCTGCTAAAATAAAAAAAAGTGGACATCCATGCGTGCAGATTGCTGAGGAGATGAGTTCTGGCCAAGAGCCATCAGGCAGAGACTCAGATGATGTTAATGGGCTATGGCTGGGGAAAAGAGGCATAAATGGAAAGCAGCAGATCTCAGATTGTGTGCACAAGAAAAACTTGACAGAAGCAGGGACTGTGTATCCCGCACATGGGAAGAAATCTTTAGGATGTCTCCTAGAATGGGAAGCAGATGATAGGAATTGAAATTTGTGAGGCTGGAAATGTTTATTCTTAGGGCTCTTAATCCCTTTGCCCACGAGCATGCCCAGGCTCACATTAAAGACCTAGAATGAAGGGTACAAGCTTGGAAACCATTCTCAGAGCATGCAAAAACACTTGGCTGACATGCCTGAGTGCCCAGGGCTGGATTATCTAAACCAGGATGCGGCAGGAGGACTAGTGAAGCAGAAAAGAAAAATAAGTTGAAGGAGACAAAAAGAGAAATAGAAAACAAAGGGTGAAGAACTGAGGAGAAATAGCACGACTTGACTAGAAAGCTGGGGCTGTTTTTAGAGGCCAGGCTGTGGCTCACCCAGACAGACAAGGCAGGAAGGCCACCTCTACCCTCTTAAGTGTCCTTCATTCCAATGGTCTTCACATTTTATTCTGCAGCAGCTTCCACTGTGACCTGATCTGAGAACAGCACTTCTCAATCCTCTGGGAGTCTGCATGAGGGCAGCCTGTGGCACTTCTGGCTTCCCCAGGCTGGGGCTGATTGTGCAGCAGCAATCCTCCAGCAAGATAACCATCAGTGCTCTATTTGCTCTGGGGGCAGTAAGGGGAGCTTGCCCTTACAGCAGTGCTTAGGAACAATTTGGTGATAACATCTGCTGGGTTACTCCAGCGACTCACTTCAGGGGATTAGGAATAGGATTCCAGAAGATAAATTCCTGACTACGTATTTAATAAAATCCTCCACATTACAGGATCCACGGGGAACCCCAAGTGGATCACACACTGGGCCAAGAGGGACGGGGTGTTCCCTCCTCACTGGCAGAAGAGCCCTGTTGTGGCAGGGAGAGCACACGGCTGACACATGGCAAACAGACTCCATCTCTGCTAGCACACACCTCTGCTTGGTAGCAGGGTGATGTGAGACTACAGCTTCAGACCACAGGGGGTTTGCAACAGCAAACAAAGAAAATCAATGTTTTACGTATTTGACAAAGACAAATTTTACAGTGGGAGTTGCTTACACCTCCAATTAAGCAATTTATCACTTTAATAGAAAGCAGATTCTTCTGCCATTGAGCTGAGGCACAGAAGGGAGTTCTGAAAAAGGTTCCTAAGTGCTCTCTTTCTCTCAGAAGCGCCAGCCAGCTCAGGTTTTTCAGCTGAGTAAGGTAGAGTCTGATGTTAAGCAGACGTGCATCACAGAGTGGCACCTGGCAATTTGGAGATTCTGGCAGATTTAGCATTCTTTAGGTATTTCACCCTTGCCGGAGAATGGTCATTTCCCAATCATGTTACATTTAAACAAGTCTTCACCTGACTGCACAGCCTGCTTAAATAAGAACACTCTATAATCATCCTAAAATGGGCGAGGTAATGGAAAATGCTCTGCCTGGTATCTCACTGTAAGGTACCCTTAATCCCTGAACACAGACACTAATTAAGACTGATCAGAGATGGAGCATGCCACGCTGCATGCTGCTTCTTTCAACTTCTCTTCTCCCTCTGGGCACAGAGTAACAGCAGCTTGATCCTACAGATGTAGTGGAACTGTATCCAGCAGATTACCCTGCATATTCATCACAGCCGTACTGGGGGCAGGCAGCAGCACCTCTGAAAGCCAGTGTACCTCCTCATCCGCACCCCATCACCCCTCACCTGCCTGCCCTTGCTCTTGAATGCAAGCAAAGGTGTGCTGGTTCATTGACAGTGCTCTGAGGGTACCGAGGGGAGCAGATTCTGCCAGAACAGACACACCCTAAGAGCTCTGAGAGCACAGCCTCGGTGCTGGGGGTGTCACCACACACAGTAAAATCTCATTGTCCCCTATGCTGCTGTAACTGTTCCAGGTAGGAAGGGCACAGGTTAACTGACACCAGGGACACATCCCAGCTCTTTCTCTACAGGAGCTGTTTGTTTTACAGGAAGGACCAAGTAACTGCTGTGCACGAAAATAGGACGGCACTGTGATGGGGGTAGTTCCAGGACCTGCTAAAATGACCATTTGCTGTAAATTGCACTTTATCTTCACTTCTATTAAGCCCCTTCATCATTTCCTCAGAATCCACAGGTATGCCTCACCTGGCCTGGACAACACCTGATTTAAGACAGGGCTCTAAGGGCACTAAGACAGGGCTCACATCCAAACACAGTAGGTGCCCCATCTAAATTAAAACTTGTCCTTCTCTCCTCCCTTAAAGGTGAGGCTGATGTGCCAGTGCCACATCTAGCTTCTTACTCTGTGTGCTGTGCTTTTGAAAATCAGAAAGGAAGCAGCAGGCAATATCCTCCCCTCTTGTACACCATCAGTACACAGAAAGAAGGAATGGATTTGCTTTCAGGCAATTACTTCCTGGGGAAAAAAATACACAGAAATCAATATCCCTGCCAATCAATATCCTAATTTATTTGTAGAAGGTCTCAGTCTTTTAACAAAAAAGCTACCAAAGAGCAAACCCCAAAAAAGCCAAAGAAGAAGCTAGAAGCACTAGTATCTGAAAGCCTGAAAGGAGCTTTGTAGCTACTAACTGAAAGAGAACAACCAGGAATTAATGACACAATAGAAAGACTCAAAATACACAGCATAAAGAGATGGTCCCGGCCTCCACTTGATTAATGGGTAAAATCCACAGCTCTGCAAGCATCACAGAGCTGCTGCTCACAACAGAGCCTGCCACAGACTGTGCTGACAATCTGCCCCCAGCCCTCTCCGTTCTTACTTGCTCAGGGAATTGTTAATGTTTTGGAGGACTTCTCATTCTCCCTGTTCCATGGCAAAAGTATCACACGAAGTACATGGATCCAGGTAAACCTGAGCAGCGCTGGGGGTTTGACTGCCAGACCATTCACAGTCACCCCTCTTCAAGGGGAACACTGACTTTCAGCTGCTCATTTGGAGATCAAAATAATGCTGCTCCATTCCAGTGGGAAATCCACTGACTCCATCTCCTCCATTATTATTTAGGAGCAAGGTGTCTAGTTCTGCCTAGAACACCTGTAAAAGTAAACCTGAGCTACACCCTTAACAGAATAGTTTTGCAAATAGTTTTGACCAAGTTAGCAGGGTTTTGATGCAAAACTGAAGCAACAACTATTCCACTCAATTTTTTAGGAGTAAATCTGCCTGTCACTCATACTGACCAGGCTGTTCATGTTCTCTGTGGGAACTGGTGCAACACCACAACCATGCGGTGCTGGGGACCTGGGGGAGTGGGCTGCCTTTCTGGGTGGGCTCTGCAAAGCTCCACTCATTTCACAAAGAAATCACACAAAAAACACCAGCCCAAGAACACTACAAATGAGATCTCATCATTGAGCCTACACATCACCTAGGGTTGATAAATCTTTACCCCAAGTAGCCCAAATTTGGTCGCTTTCTGGACATTATCTGAAAGGCTCCTGTGTGCAATCACTTTAGGGAGGATGGCTGACTTGACATTTTTAGTGGTGATGTAAGTATTCCTCATTTAAAACCACAAGCTTCTCCATGGTGGTGACCCTGAGGAGTGACTCATACCCTGGTCAAAGTCAGTCAGGAAGAATAAGCCAGCAAGTCACAAATTTGGATCTAACAAGTTCAGAGCAGGCAAAGAAAACATCAACTCCTACAGCAGTGTGCTGGCCTGTGCCAACCCTTGCTACTCTTGTTCATAAGCTGGACATGCCCTCCCTGCAAACTCCATACAGAGGAGAAAAGCCCTGGCTGAGGTGGGCCTCCAGAAAACCCAGAGAGTGCTGCAGCTGCAGCTCTTGCATGAGTTTTCTGCTTCATTTCCTTTACTGCAGCCAGGTCCAGGCCTCAGCAGCATGCTGAGCTTTGCAGACAGGGTGAAAGTAAAACCAGAAGACTGCATTTCTTTCAGCTAAAATCCATGTGCTGTGGAGGTCAAATGGGGACATTTAAAGGAGATCCTCAGGAAGTATTACATTTCCCTCTCGAGTCGCAAGTCCAAACAAAACAAAGCATATGGCCTTTTAGTGCATTCCCAAATTTCCTGCACCAGTCAGATTTCTCTTCATTCTGCTTAATCCTATCACTTTTGAACCAGACAAACCTGTATGAATCCTGTCAAGCTGACTCTAAAAAAACCTGCTAAAGACAGAAAGAGAAAGGCAAATAATTTCTACTCTCGGATACAAATCCAAATGCTGAAGGTCAGGCACTAAGGCTGATTCACATCACTGAACTCATCCTTTGAGCCATGCAGGTGATTCAGTCCGGGCTGTAATGCAGCACTAGTGGACCCACAATTACAAGTAAACTCCAATGGTAAGTGTTCTCCCAGCAGCTGGCACTCAGCCTTCCTCCAGGGTACAAGGCAGTCTGCCCTGGATCCCTAATAAAGCAAGACTGCTGTCTGCACTGAGAGGCTGGAATAATTTCCTCATCACAGCCTGTCTCTGACATCTTAGTCTGTGTTTCCAGGCATGACAAACTGCTTTAGCCTGAAGAGTCTTTCCAGCTCTCATTTGTAAGGTATTTATATCCTGTCCTCATTTTCCAGATTGTTTGCAAACATAACAAAACAACTGTGGTCATAAGATTTTCAGATTTTTCCTTTCTGCAAAATGTGGCAGCCCCAGGGCCAGACCACCTCTTCGTATGGCTGAGTGCCACACACATCCCACAGGCAGGGACACTGCCATGGGCTCCCTCGTGCTGCAGCTCATGAATGGATGGGATTCCCCACACTCCATCCAAGACTGCTGAGAAGGAGCACATCCTCTATGGGATCTAACTCAGAAGAACAGAGAAAACCCCCATTCTGCTGCCCCAAACCAGAATTCATACAGGTTCAGGGAAAAGGCTGAATCCACACAGCCCTGCTATTGACTGAAGATGTGGCTTTACAGACAAAGGGCTGGAGGGACACCTGGAAAGCATTTCCCCTTCCCCTCAGGAAAGGGCAGAAAACCTTGGCTTTAGAGATTTCATTAGAAAGGAATGATCTATCTTTCCTTCTGCATCTCCTTCTGGAAACGAGAAGGTGAAATTTGATCTTTGATTTGCACAGCCTGAAGCGAGGACCTACAGTTTACCAAATGTAGGAGCTTTATACTGAGTTTCATTGCTTTGAAGGGAACTAGGAAAAAACTACCAAAACTGCAACCCTAAATAACTACCCGTGGCTGAGCTGCTCACAAAGTATGTTCAGACAGTTGCAGAATTTTCAAACTCCCAACAGAATCCAACCAAGGATTATGTCTGTCCCAGTAACCATACTCCCTAATGCTCCTCCTCCAGGGATGCAGAGTGGTTGGTGACCCCTCCCAGCCATGGCTCCAGGTGCAGCCAGCTCCATGGCAATGCCCTCTGTAGCAGGAAGCAGAGCACCCAGCTGGATTCTGGAGTCTCCTGGGCTGCAAGCCCAGGGTTTCTCCTTCCAGTGGGAATTTCTGCATTCTGGTATTTCCCCTGCCACACAAGAACCCTCATAGATATGCCAGAGAAAGGTGACACAGAAAACCCACCAAAGCCTGCTTAATAAACATCTTTCTTTTGTGCTACTTAACTACCCAGTTCTAATTATCATCTTCATCATCCCCATTTCCTGCAAATAGTCAGCCTTTCTGAACAAAATCTGCTGAAGCTGCAAACATGAACTCTGCCTTACATTTGCAATCGTTTTAAAAAAGCATCTTGAGACAGCAAAACCTGGCTCATCAGTTACTGAGCACACCCACCTGCTGCAGAGAACTCCCAGAGCCACAGATGCTCATGGAGATGTCCAGAGCAGCAGCCAGAGGCTGATACAAAGGGTCAGTAATAAGCAGGCACTGAGCCCCAGCAGTTCTGCACCTTTTCCTTCCACAAATAGCTGCTTCCAGAGGGGGGTGGGGAGAAATCCCTTCAAAACCAGGCCAGAAATGATTACTGCAAGCTGTTGGTCATCATGAGTCAGCCTAGGGGCAAGACAGTACTGACACAGTCTATCAGTCTGTCCTCGGCTCTTTGCCCTTCCCTCGGCCACACTCCTGAGAAAAGGGGCACCAGAAAGTGCTCGGCTGCACCTTCACCCCAGCCCTAGGGAGAATTCAGGGGTGCAGACAATCCTCGTTCTCACCCAACACCTTCTGTTCCCTCCTGCATGGTGAAGAGAGATGCTGCATCCTAGGGGAAGGCTCAGTTCAGCCCAAAGCGTGCCTGCCAGCCAGCATGGAGGGGCTGCCAGCACCCAGTGGCTTTCTGGCAGCAGCAATCCTTCCCAAGAGCTCCATGCTGGCAGCACAAGCATTCATTTGATGATGGTTAGTTTATGATCTTGCCATACTGGCCTGCTATTTCTGAACAGTGGGGCTGTAATCGAAGGCGTCTGAGGGCCCAGGAGAGAAGGGAGCTATTCCACTGCAGAGTTCCTGTGGTGTCCACGGCCTCTGCATGGCAGGATTCAAGCACAGCCTTTGTGAGGGTTTGGACACTGGACCCAAGAAGAGGCTCCACAGCTTTCCCTTTCCTGTCTATTTCTGCTTGTCAGCCACTCACAGCTCCAAAATTCAAGTATTACTTCTCTAAATGAAATGCTCTGGTAGGAACACAGGGCCTTCAAAATGGTCATCAAAAAGGGCCACCCCAACCTGTCCCAAGAAATTACACATCACTGGCTCTACATGGGCACTCTGGCCTTACAGAATTCCTAACACAAGACAGTTCTGGACACCTGAGGAGCAGCTAGCAATGAAAAGGGACACAGGGGTCTAGTGTTACAGGCATCGAAAGCTTTCACATTTACATTATGATTCCATTCTTTCCTCTGTTCCTGGCATATCTCGTCAGCTGCATAACCCTTGTCTAAATCACAGCCTGTGATGTGGCATCAACACACCCTACCTACATGAGTTACCTGATGGTTTCCAGAAGATTAGGTTACCTGGTATTAAAACCAAAGCAATTAATTCAGAAATAGAGTATAGACATAACATTCAGCACCTGCATCATGGGCTGGTGTAACTGCAGCCCTTAGACCACTCTGAAGAGAAACAGGCTGCAAGCTTCTGCTGCTCATCAGAGCCAGCTTCTGTGACAAGAAAAAGACAACAAGCTAAAATAATGTGATGCAGTCTTCCCTGCTAACATCATCTGCCACTCCTCCTCTGGCACATTCCAGCACCTTGGCTGCTGCTTTAGGGAACCTCTCTTTGTACAACTCCCAGCACTTTCATGAGCACTAAGCAGAGACTGGAAAAAAGAGCAGCAGCCCGAGCTACCAGAATGGGATTTCCTCGGCCTGTGAACTGCTGGACAGTATGTGCTGACATTTCAGTCACAGAGAGCACAGAACACGTCACAAGAACATGAGGCTGCTGCTGCTCTGGGACAGGGCTGTGACTCGTTATCCATCTTAATCAATCAGCAAGGAAGTAAAAACTACATTTCACTCCACTGCAGCCAGGTCTGCTCAGAGTGGACTCTCTCATTCCTGTCCAGTGGCAATTACCCCTGCACAGGCAGCAGTTCCTTCCTGCAGGACAGCAGAGGGTGAACTCCAACAGCCTGCAGTCGGCTCTGAATGAGGGAGGAAAAGACAAGCCTCTAGCTAGGGATCCCACCAGCCCAGGAAAGTTTTATTTTCCACTTCTGCACAAATTGCTTGGGACTTAGTTGGAGCTAGTGCCAAGAGAGATGCCCAAAGATCAGCTCCTGAGGTGCACACGTGCTGAGCCAGCGTCCTGCAGCCCCCTGCCCATGTGCTCCCTCTGAGTTCAGATGGGCTGTGCAGCACCCTCCTCACTTGGGATGGGATGGTTACACTTTGTACTGCTGCCACGGGGCTACACGAGGAGTGATGCCCACCTTGCCACCAGTGACGTGGCTGAAGCAGGGACAGGTACAGCCACAGAACCAGCTCATTTGAATTTCCTGACCAGCCACTGGAGCTGGTCAAAAAATCCAACCCATTCCATACCTGAGATGGCTGTTTCATGGTGCCCTTCACAGCATCTCACTAAGAACCAGTGTTCTCCCTCACCTGCACAGACCAAACCCACATGTGTGTTCGACCCCCCAAATTCCCTCTTTGAGATACTACAGGTATGCCAAATCCCAGCAACACCTGCCTCATGCTCTCTCTGGCCACAAGTACAACAAAACAGCTCAAACTTCTTCCCATACTGACTGAAAGAGTAAATGGCCTGTGTGGACACATAGTCTGTGTTTGTAACAGGAGCTGCACAGACTCCCTGTGCCAAGGAAGGAAAACATGTAAAATCTTGAGTCCCTGTGAGCAGCAGAGATGCTTCCCTGCTCAACTGACAGCTGCCCTTCTCCAGGCCTGCATGGGGAAGGACAGATCTGAATGCTCCAGACAGACCCTCTGCAACCTCCTCCTCCATTTATGGGTGGCACTACCCAGCAAACATCTGCTCCAGCAGCCTCAGAACCCAACAGCCCCTCCAAAGACAGCAGTATCCCATACAAAGGAGCACTTTTTACCTTTTCTGCCAATTCTCTGTACAGTCAGGGGTAAAACAATTACCTCATTACAGTCACACACCAAATTCCCTTCTGCTGGAATTCACATCAGCCCTACTGCAACTTTATAACATTTGCATTATAAAAATGTCTGCAAAGGAGGCCAAGAAAAACAGCTTTTTGTTCAGAGGAAGCTCTGTGGTCAAGATGATGTCATCAGAAAGCGCCAAATTAATTTCCTGTGGTTACATCCTACAGGAAATCCAAGAAGCTCAGCTTTCTTGCTAAACCAAGTAGTCATTTGTTGTCAATAACTGTTAATTATGTGCCCAGATGTGTCATGAACTAAGGACTATTACAATTAGCCCTCATTCCCTGGACTCCCCCCAGTGAGATCTGTTTAAATCAGTGGGCTGAAGACCAGGCAAAATCCTCCAGCCCCACATCCCAGACCAGCCTGGGGTTCTGGGGCTGCTGTGCTCATGCCAGCACATCAACTCCCCTGCTGCTGCCCCCAGACCCCACAATGGGGGATGTGCTGGGCAAGAAACCCCACGTTAGAGCAGCAGCCACACAGGTTACCCTGTTAGCAGCAACAGGGACCCTGATCAAGAAAACTACAAACAGTGACAAGTAACAGCTTTTCTGCTCTTCATGAACAGAAACAAGGAAATCAGGAGTGATTCAGGAGGTTTTCCAGCTGGTAAAATAATCAAGAAAATGTCTAGGAAGTCTTTCCCCCAGCCACAGTCCTTCCACAACCTACTGAAAGATGCATTTTTCCAAGGCTTACTTGATATTTAACTTACTAAGTAAGCTAGTAAAGCAGTAAAGCATTCAGCAAATTCTAGCAGATCTTTTCCACATCTTACCAGTGGGAAACTGATCTTCCTCAGTTTTTAGATCTCCCCCAAAACTACTTGTGCTTACATGAATTCTCACCTTGCCCTGCTGCCTCTAACTCTTCCCTGTACCTGCCATGCAACCACCAGTCTCCATTTTCCCACTCACAGTAGAGGGGAATCCCTGGAGCAGGGGATAGGTTTTGTATCTGTACACTAAAATATGATTCTGTCCTTACAGTGAACTTTCAGTAGAAATCCCTTGGGATGGCCTCCTCAGTCCATGCAGCCCACTTCCCTGCACTGGCAGGGAGCCCAGCATAATTGAATGGTCAAGGCAAAGCAGATCCTGCACAATTTGTTTTCAGGTTTGCACGGGTTCTTTTTGTTTTCACTGGTGTTTAGACTAAGCGTATTTTATGCAAACACTGGGGACAGGGATCTTGCCCATTTCTTGTCTGGAAAAGGCACAACTTAGGATGCAGCTTAGCAGAGTCCAGGTCAGCAGCACCTGTAACACTGGGAAACGTGCTGAGGACAGCGAGGGCTCAGCTGCAGCAACCCAGCAGCAGCTCCTACCCCTGGAGCCCAGAGCTTCTGTGCTGTAGGAACACAGATGGTAAGGGAGAGGGAGGCAAAAGGACCTGCTCAGAGCCCAGAGACTAGAGATGGGGAAGGCAAATGGACAACCCAAGCATCCTGCCCCTTGCACTCACATATTGTATCTACTGGTACCAAGACTTTCCTTAACAAAACGCAAGTGGACACCCAGGAGGGGAAGTCACAGCTTCCAAATTCTTGGGGTAAAACAAGGCAGACAGACAAAGCTTTTTTATATGTTCAGATCTGTCTGGAACCATGCAGTGCAGACTACAAGGTTTGACTGTTTAAAAAGCTTCCTACCTCTCTGTCCTTGAGCTTCATGGCAAGCACCAGCTGATGTCTGTGGTTAGTAAGGGCTTCCCGGTAATTTCCTTTGGAGAAGAATGCAGAGCCCAGATTTCCATGAGCTCGGCATTCTCCTGTCTGGTCACCTGTGTCACATGCAAACAAAACAAAGATTAGCTAATACAGGCACTGCTGGAAGCATCCAGTGGAAAGATTGAAACATGGGGTACAAGTGGTGCTCTGGTGTGAGAACCAGCATCAGAACAAACTCATCTTTATGTTTAATACACAGCCAAACTTCCCTCTTTGCTGGCCTTCAGAAACTTCTACAGTAGCCATCAATCTTATTTTTAGAATTGTTTTACTTTCTTCTGTGGCCTAACACTTGGCAATTTTCCATTCCTCCCTGTTTATTCCTTGCTTGACATTGTGAAGGTCAGTCGATGGCCAAGGCCTAGAACAAGCACAAAGCATGCCAGCTTTCTCCAGAAAGCAATTCTGCAGCACAGGTCAGCCCAGATGCACAAAGTACACCTACAGCCATCTTCAAGAGTGCAGTCCCTATGCTCTCAGTGAATGGTCCTGGCTCAAGCCTTTGGGCATTGTCTCTCCAGCTCTGCACAGTCAGGGCTTTGTCTCACACCTGTCTGCTCTCCTACAGCACCGCATGAAGCCGAATGCTCTCACTGTTGTGCAGAATATACTGTACTCAAGAGGGATTTTTTGCATTTGTTTATTTTTAAACACTCTTTGTTCATCATTGTGTCACTCCTGATTTGTTTCTTCCCTGGCTACTGCCCCAGAATCTCAGAGTGAGTACTTTTGTCCATCAAATACTTGGAAAAGCAGATGGCTTCATTTAAGACTCATGTAAGGTTTTGAGCCCAAGTCTACACAGGGAATAAGAGCAATTCTCACATAAATGACATCAGGTAATTACAAGACCCTGTAAAACCTTAGCACATCCATTGATCATCTGCCCCTTCATACACGCAGACAAACAGGGATGTGCAGTGTGCACATTTCAGAAGCTTCAGATTGGATTGAGCAGCTTGTGGAAATCCACAGAAACCTGAGCATTCGAGAGAGATGCTGATCATGAACCTAGCTCTTGATTTGTTTCACCAGTCCCAACCCAGCACTCCAGGAGTGAAAGGAGGATTCTTACCTAAACTCTTGGCTACGTCCAAGTCCTGCTGCATGTATCCAGTGCTTTTCTCCGTGTTCCCGAGGGACCAGTACGCACTGCTCAGTGCGGAGAACACCGATCCCCGCAGCTTCAGGCTGCAAGTGCCAATCTTCAGGGCAGCCTCTAACACCACCACAGAGGCCCCGTGGTGGCCTGCAGTCAGGAGCTCCTGGCCAATCACAGACACCACAACAAAGGGGCTCTTGTCCAGCTTCATCTTCTGCAGTTGTTGGTAGGTGGGCTCCAGGGACTCTGAAGCGCAAAACCGAAGACAGAGGTACTCAGCAAACCAAGTTATTTGCATAAGGAATCACCTTCATGACTCATCTTGATTTTCTCATAAACAAATGACACGTGACTTAAGGGCCAGACAGCCCAAATCCAACGAAGCTTTATTAAGGGAGCTTGGGACTCACAGGTACCATCTAAGATCTGGCATATCAAGGCAGATCACCTGGCAAGCTGCTGTTTGCCTTGCAGAAAGCACTGCAGGAAGGCAGCATAGGAATAGAGCTTAGAGCAGTCTCAACACAGAGCAGTCTCATACTGAGCTCTGAAGTCAGGACTAATGGCAGAAGGAATACAGAAGATATCTGTGGAATTTTGTAGGAAACTGGAAATGGGCCATCTGCAGTGTCTGACAGCACTGCAGTTTTTGCTCTTTCAGCACAAACCTTCAGATGAACATCTGCAAAGTCTGTGCCTGTCCAGATACCCAAGCACATGATGTCTGCTAAGAGAGGTGATCAAAACTGCAGAAAGAAGCTGCTCCTTCTGCAGGAGACAGTGCTCCTGTGGCATGATAGCACTGGACCTGCCCAGCTGCTTCAATTTGTCTAACTGCAGCAGGGGGCACAGTTGATACACAGCTGCAGGGCAGTCAGCCAGAGATCATCCTGCCAAATTTGGGGATGCTCCCACAGAATACCATATAACCTGCATTCTAAGCAGCAGCCTTAGTACCTTTGGATAGCAAATCAAATTGCATTCACCAAGTAACTGCTGTATAGGACAGAAACTTCCAGATGAATTCATTTTGGAGGATGGAGAAAAACACTGTAAAAAAGGAAACACCAACAAGGCTATTTTTTCATTTCAGCGCTCCTTGGCTCCTAAGCCCTGTGGCCCCCAGCACCATCTGCTGAGGAGGACAATTGCCATGTTCCCTCCTGACTAACAGCATTAGGGCATTGCAGCACAAAGCCTGCAAGAGAAACAGAGCTAGGAGGAGACAACCCCCTTCCTCTAGAGAAAAAAAAAATCTTGGAAACGGGGACACGATGAAAGAGAGGCAAAACACTGCACAGCTCATATGGCTTCAAGGTCTCTGTGATTTCAAACACTGCTTGAACAGAAGCAAATTAGAAGAGCAGCCTTTTTGCCTTCTGGAATGCTGTGTTTTGAGAAACAGTAGTACCACAGAAAAGCTGCTGATGTGCTCTTCTGGGCAAACACTGGCCTGGGGCATTTCAGATGTGCTGCTCCCATCCAAAACACTGTGGGAAGTTGTTCCATCAACAACACAGCCAGGGCCACAGCAGCACACACCTCTGTCTGCACTGACACCGGAGAAAGGAAAAATGAACAAGGACTCCATGGGAACTGTTGTACAAACCCAGTCTGATTCCTCTCTAGTGCCCCTCAAGCTGGCTATCACCATCTTACTGTCCCACTCAACCAAAAGGATAGTTTTTGTTCCTCCTGTAACTTCAGCCTCCATTCTTGGCATCCTTCTGACTCAGCAGAGAAACCAAATATTGAAACCTTTCCTTTCAGGCCTCCAGGTTCTCCTGTCCTCAGATGCTGGGACTGAAGGTCCCACCTCTGGCTACCTCAGCAGCAGGTCAGACCCCTGAGAACCCCCGTGTGCTTACCTCGCATGGGAGACTTCATGGCGGCCTCGACCATGCCGACCAGAAGCTGAAGGCTCTTGGGATCCTGCGCCAGCCCCGACGCAAACGCGGCCAGCGCATCCGCATGGCGTCCCAGGTACTGCAGGGCCACGCCCTGACGGAAGTATGCCTGCAGGAACAGAGGCAACAGCAATGCCCATCACTGAGCCACCACAAACAGGCACAAATACCACAGCTGCCCCGACCTCATGCTGGTGGACAACAGGCCACACCATCACACTCCGGCTTCTCTGGTCACGCCGGCTACGGTCAATGCCACCCAACACTGCAGTCTGGTCTGTGAACCCCACCAGTGTGTACTCCCTCATTGTGATCACCTTTTGAGCTTTAGCAAGGCCTCTGAACTGTTTTGCAGACCAGGGTTGGTCACTACTAGTAAGGCAAAGCCTTCCCCTTGGACTTGGCCAAATACTGCTTCTTAACTACTTATAACCAGATGCTTTTTCTCTAGACTCTCCTTTCCAGTCTCGGCTCACCAAGCACAGAAGCAACCCACTTCCTCTCTCATCAGCTCTTGCCAACCAGTCCAATATCAACATCCAGCACCAGCAGGGCCCAAAATGTATTGAAAGCTCAAGTGCAATGAAACACAACACAAAGATGCAGCCAGGAGCTGAGCCTTCTTTCTCCACTCACATCCACTGAGGCACACTGTCCAGCACTGCCCCACTTGCCAAGTGCACTATATATACAACACACGCACACACACACACACACACACACACGTACACATTGATCTATACAAGCTTCTTAGACTAAAGCAAGACACTCATAATTCTGAAGCTGTTTACAAGACCGTTTTTCTTCATTTCTTTATTTTCCAGAAAACTATTTATGGGAACCTGCAATACCTTCAAAGTAACTTGCATCTCCTGTCACCATGTATCTCCATTTCTACATCAGCAACACCAACATGCAGCTGCAAAGCATTCCCAAACACAGCTCCCACATCACACACTGGCATACCAGGAACCTACACACAGAGCAGGAACTTCAGACACACGATCCACTCACACAACAAGCACAGGCAAAGCCTTGGCCCAAAGGGTATCCAGAGCTGTCTGGGAGATACTGGGGAAAAAGACCACAGAAAACACAATCCAGCATTTACAAAGTACTCAGGTCTTTGTAGCACACACATCTGGACACTGTGTTATAAAAAGGTCTGGAATCTTTAAGCACCTTTGACGCCTGTTACTCAGGTTTTATCTTCATGCCCAACTAATACCTTTCTAATGCAAATTTTGCTGCACTTTGAGTTCATTCAAACCTATTTCAATAGCACAAATAAAGAGGATAAATCATTATTTGTATTCTTTAAAAGTGCTCTAAGAACCAATACTGCTCCTTGAGATTGGCTCTCTTGGCTAGGATCTCATCACTCTCTCTTCATCCATAATAGCACAGAGACCTGCACTCAAGATACATTAGTTACACATCTGGGAGATCTTTTTACTTAAACGGGAGAAATCTTTAATTAATTTTTGAACTCGTTAGAGCATTCAGGCACTTTTGGACTCCAATCCAGGAAGGCAGAGATTAAGAAAAATCAGAAATGATGTGAGAAATTTAGAGACATGAATATTTAATCTCTTTTCCATTAGTAAGTCTTGATTGTAGAACCTCTTTTAATGAATTCAACGAAAGCAAAATGCTTTTCATTAACCTTTAGTATAAATGTGTTCTTATTGAACCAAACAAGCCACTGTACTGGAAACCCAATTCAGTGTTAACTAGATTACAAGCATGAAGCTTTAAATCAAAGAAAATACAAGGAACTAACAACATGCAGCAGCCACAAAGCACAAGCCCTCCCAGCAGACTGTGAACTGTCACCTAAATCATGCTGTACACTATTAAGTCTTGTTTTTGCAGAATTACCACCTAATTGCTTTCTTTACTGCCTGATGACAGAGGGAATTGGACACAGCACCACTCTGACTGGGACCCTTCCAGCCCACAAGGCTGCTTGGTCCAGGACAGCCGTGCCTGCCTGATCCAGCTCTCCAGAAGGTGGGCACGGACACGCAGCCGCCAGCACCGAGCTCCATGTGGTGTGGGGGCATCTTCAGCACCTTGTGCTTCACTGGCACATCCTGAATGCTGAGAAATAAGAATCCCCATGCTCTGAACCAGCACATGGGGGAGACACACAGGCTCCAGGTGACAGGAGGAGACAAGATGGAGCAAGACCCACGAACATCCAGTTCAGTTCCGCACATTCTGAACATCCTTTATGGAAAGGGCTTTTATCCGCTCCCCACATCTATTCCTGGAAGTGCCCCTGGAAACTGCTTAATTTGAATACAAACACAACATTCAAAGCCCAAAAGAGAACCCTATTAATCATAGCAGAAAGTACAATTTTGGCCTATTTTTCTCCTGCAAAAAACCCTTCCTTCCTTCCTCTTCCAGTTTCCAGCATACACAAGAACGCTCTCTGCACATTGTGTTCCCCACGGACCTTTAACTAAATAAATAAAAAGCATTCACATCACCTATTTCCTCCCCAAGAGGCACTCACAAGTTAGTTTAGCATTGGAATGAAGACACTGTATCAAGGGGAAAAGTCTGCAAAGAGGAAATGGTGAGAATCACCCCTTGGAAGGGGAGAGGAAAAGGGAAGGCAGGGAGCCAGCAGCTGCAGCTGAAGGAATGAGCCAAGGAGCAGCTCCTGGTCCCGACACAGACAGAGCCTTCCCCTGCTGAGCAAGCTTTACATTTTAAATCACATTATGTGAAGATACTACAGTGCTCACTCTACAGTAACAGTTACATTAATTTTCCAGTGATCCCAAATAAGAAAAAACTATCAATTCCTTTTAGGAAGATTAAAGCAAGGAGAGAGACAATGTTTCACAAAAGACAAGACAGAAACAGCAGGTGTTTCCTAACCTGGCTCTTTGCATTCTCAGTGTAATACAGATAGCTGGAGCCATCTCTTTCATTTTTGCAGTCTCTGTGCCACACTTTCCAGGAACAAAGCACTGTGCAAGAAGAAAGCCTCACTCTCAGCTGGAATTTGGCACTAGATGCACCTCCCTCAATGGGAATTATTTTCTCCTGTCCTTGTGTTAGCAGGATGGACACAGCTGTGCTGTTCTCACCTCCAGAGTCCCAGCATGTCAGGGGTTTCCAGCACCTGCACCCACCCCTCCAGCCTGAGCTCTGCCCAGCACACCCGCTGCCTGCAGGGAGAGCAGGGATGCAGCTCTTGCCAGGAGCCCTTCGGGAAGGGAAGAGGATTAAAGAGTCCAAAGCAGCTCTACAAAGCAGCCAATCTCATCAAGTCCACGATACTATGTTGGAGAGGCTGTTAAGTGAGCATTCCCACACATCTCTGAGAATCAGACACCAGTGAGGGCTCACAGAGCCAGGTGGGCTCAGCCTTCTGCACAACAGGCTGTGCTTCTGCTCAGTTACCCAATTTCATGCAGCCAAGGGAAGGAGGGAGGACAAGGAATAGACAGCACTTTTTATCCATAATACCTTTGCTGTTCTGTGTATCCATATATACTGTGGATATTCTGGAAGCAAAAATAAGTTACTTTAATTAATTAACTGGCAAAATATATTTGGCACTTGAGACTTCCGAGCCATGCAAAACACTGTGACAGTGTTGCTGTGACAGAGGCTGCTCACACTGCTGGCCTCAGGACAGAACCCAGCCAGGTGAAGTGGCATCACTCCCAGCACAGGACCCAAAGGGGAATAAGCCTTCCCCCCTCATTCAGGTTTTGCCACCCATTTTTGCAGACTTGCCTCTTTGCCCCATGCTTTTCAGAACATTCCATGTTTTCACAGCTGGAATAAAGTTTTTAGTGCTTTTCCCTACCCTCAACTTAATTTTACAAAACTTGTATGAGCACGAGAGAGCACAGAGATGCCCCTGCCCTCGGCCAGGGCAGTTCTGTGGGGCCAGCTGGTGGCCAGGCCCCAGCACAGTCAGCATCTGCCTAGGCAGGCACAGCCACTCTCTGCAATTCTAAGCACAAGTCCTATGTTTTCTGCTCCATTTACTGACCCATGTAGTTTTTGTACACACCAGTATTTTCCACCTGTGTTTATTATAGCTCATTTAATGGAAAAAGAGAATTTCTGTCTGTTCTACTAGGAGCTGCTACTGGACTGACAGCTGCAGTGTCCAGGCAACACAAATACACATGTTTATTAGCTCTTTTGATCCTCATCATTTGAGATCCCATCTAGGTAACTGTTTAGACCCTGAATACTAGATTTCCCTGTGCAAACTGAAACAGGATTAGAATGCAAATGTCATAACTGAATGGCCAATATCAAGAGGGGAGCTGAAATTTTTATTAAATCTTCTGATATTAATACGTGAGAACTGTTTTAGGCAACGGTAATTGGTTTATAATTAATATGCACTGAAGATAAAAATACAGTACAAAGACACAGCATATAAATAATGAATGGGATCTTTAAGTTCCCCAAGATTTTGCCAAATAAAACCAAGTCAAGGTCCTGCCCACAAGGAATGCAGCAACAAATTCTACATTTGGGATCTCCCCTCCCTGCTCAGGAGCTCCTGTGCCTCCCTCTGCATCACCCCTTTCTGCAAGGATCCCACTGCCATCACAGGCCACAGCTGCACTGCCTCCTGCCACACTGCCCTGCCAGGGCTCACCTGGTCCCTCTGCCACCAAACCTCACCCCAGAGGCTCACGGACATGGCACAGTGCTGGCCAACATTAACTGGATAACAAAGACAGAGAAACAAAACTGGAACAGCATCAGAAGAACTTGAAGCAGAAAATTCCTGTCAAACAAACATGGAAAACTTGGAAAAAAGCACCTTGGTCTTAGACAAAGGCTGCCATTGTACACAGGGAAGGAAACTCAAACCACCTTCGTGCTGCTGTCAGCTCTGGACCCTGGACAGCCGGCCATCGGGGCAGGAGAGGCAAACACACAGAAAACACAGCTTCCTCCATAGTGCTCCCTTGCTTTGCCAGATCAGGAGACATGCCAAAAATAGCAGGAATAATCTCTGATGCATTTAATGCCTGTTCTCAGTCCGCAGAACACCCCTGGAGCAGTCAGACCCGCTGCCCCTCAGGGCTGCCCCCGCCAGCTGCGCCCACGGCTGACCAGCGCTATGCAAGGGACCAGGAGAGGGGAGGGAACAGCTGCCACAGCCTCTCAGGGCCAAGCACCAGGCTGAATCCATCCTCTCCCCTTGTAACTGTTTTACAGCCAAATTTTAGAGAAAAATACGGACAAATCTCTGCTGAGGGATTTCAGGAATGTGAGGAGAGGGAAGACTGCACTTTAATTCAGAACACATGTAGCACATGCATAAATACTGCTGCTGACCACACGAGCTGAATTCCTACTTTCTCAAAATTAAGGCTGTACCCCAGGTAACACTTTTCCTTCACAGTCATACATCTGGCTGACACCTGAACCACAGCTGTCAGCCTGCCCTGGAGAATCAGCACAACAGATTTGTTGTCTCTGCAGCTTTGTTTCTTTATCTGCTGCCTGTTTACAAGATGCCTCTTACAGAACAACACTATTTAGAAATGGGAATTTCCTCAAAGCCCCATTGAGCCTATAGGGCAAAACAAGATTGGGGGGGNAGGGGGGGGGGGGGGGGGTGTAAAATATCTGGCCTGGTTTTATCCAAAGAGCATTTAATCATTCTTATTAATTGTGCTTCCACTACCTGCTAATGGGATTCTGTGCACAGCTCACTTGCCCACCTGAAATAAATCGAATGTAATCAGTAAATAGTCAAACCTTTGTTCACTTAGTTGAAGTAAACAGCCCAGCTTTTCACAGAGCTTATCCTTGTTGCTCCTTTCTCACATGCTTCAGGCTTACTCTAGGAACAGCATCCTGGAACCCCTCTTCAGAGGATATCCCTCTCCTTCCCTAACAGCAGGTGCCAGCAGACAATCTTCCTGTCTTTATCAGCTACAACTCTTAACCATCATTTAACAGCAAGAACCAGCTATAAGTGGAGGGAGGAAAGTGCTCTGGAGGAGTAACAACCAACCTGTCAGTGCCCAAGTACAGCACAAGGAAAACAGAACCAGCCTCTTCTGCCTGAGGCCAACAGCAGAGCAGCATCTGCTACAGTTCCTCCACAAGGAGGACAGGGACAGTTTGGCACAATTTTTGGCCAAACTTCTTTCAGAAATGGCAGAAGAAAAGACAGGCCATCTTTCATCCTGCTCAGAAGTAACACCAGTCTTTGTAAGATATTATTAGATATTTAACAGATACAGAATTATACACAACTTAAACTAAATGGATTAGCTGACACCTGTAGGTGGCTTCTCAGGGAAGCTTGGGGCAAAGGTAGGGCTGGTTTGAACACCATTATTAGCTGGTGCTTAAAAATATTTACCTATTTACCAGGTAATAATTACCTGGTGCTTAAAGTAAATAGCACTGTACCATGACTTCAATTGTAAATTTAGTTCTTTTCCTCAGTCCAGGTACTCTTCCTCTAGACCCCAATACTGAGCCCTCTCTCTTGGCTTCATCCTCCATCTGTAAAATTCCTGTGTCTTGCACTTCCCAATTATCCTGCCTCCTCCTGGTTTTAGCTGCTGTTTGATTGCTGTGACTCTGAAAAGCATTTAGGGTTGTTTTGGAAATGCTCTTGTGTGCACTGAGACACTGAGATACAGCAGAGGTCATTTAACAACTTTTAACAACTCTGGCTTACCATGACAAGGTACTTCACCCAAATGACTCAAAACCTCTGTAATTGCTGAAAGTCAGATAAACTTTGATCAACAAATGGTGATTTGTGTGTCACAAGAATAAGTGAAGTGCAATATTTAAAACCAGTATTTCAGGATTTTAACAGCAGACAGACTCCACAAGAGCAACAGCTCTGCATGCAACCAAACATTCAAAGAGAAGTGAAATGCACCCTGAGAGCCACCAGAATTATGCTGGACTTTGTGTAAAACAAGCCCCAAAGCCACTTCCTTACCACACATCTCCATGGGTCCATTCTCAAGACTGCCCTGATCTTAAGCTACATCCTTTCTTACAAGGGAAGTAGAAAAAAGTCTAAGCAGTACAATCCCCAGGAGAGCAGAGCAGAAGACGAAAGTAAGATAAAATACACAGCAGTTAGAGCACAGGATTACAGTGATGCCACGTGCTCACAGGTGGGGGGCTGCAGTGTACCTGCAGTGGGGAGTTGTTCCATATTCCCTGGGGGAGCACCTGATGCTCAGCAGGAACTGTGACAGAGAAGCCCAGCACACACCTACTGCACACACGGGCTCCTGCCTCTTGGCTCACCGTCTCCCTGCCAGCGCCCAGCCAGCACCGCCTGCCAAGGACAAAGCTGATGACAGGGGAGAGGGGAAAAATCAAATTTGCAAAAGTACTAAACATATAAATCTCTTTGGCCCAAGTGAACGTGGGAAAAATTCTTCAGCAGGGGCGTCCCACTTAGCAAGTTCTGCCAGATCATTACTCTTGTAATGCAAAGGGGAAAAACATCAACACCGTGTTTCCCTACAATGATTCGCCTCCTTTATCACAGATCTCTGAAGCACCAAGTAATTTAGTAGTTGCTATGGAAACTGCTAGTTTTATTGAACAGGCCTGAAAGGGTCAAGAGGTACCATCAAACTGGCCAATTGTAAATTATTTCCCTGCTAAACATCTGCTTTATTTTAGTTGCCCTACCACTTCTCTGTTTTGCTGTTAGAACAGTATCTGGATGGACTCCAGAATAGGTGTCATTCTTCAGTGGGGTTGCAACAGCCAAGTCCAAAAATAGCAATTTTCATTTTCTAATACACTGTAAAATCCTTCAAACAACAGAGCCCTACTGAGGGCAGAATAGCGAAGGACTGGGGACTCTTCCTTCTCGCACACATCAGCACCAACTTGAGGCAGTGGTAACCAACACAAAGAGCTGGTTTTCACCACATCCCTGGGGTTTTCACAGCTGCTTGTACCAGCCATGAGATGAACAACCCATCAGACTGACCCACTTGTGCCTTCAGAAAAGGGACAAAACAGGAGTTTTGAAGAGCACCCTGCCCTTCTCAGCAAGCACCCAGCTCTTCTGAGCTTTGCAAGTCCAAGAAAGGACAGTCTCCCTTGCCAGCAAAGGTCTGTGCTCTAGGAACACAAAACATTGCACTGCCTGTACTGGACTACCAGAAGACAATGTAATCTACCTTCCTTTATTCATCATACAGAAAATGGCACCAGATATTCCAAATGCTAGTTAGCAGCTTCCATTCCTATAGGCCAGGAGAACAGCAGGAGTACTGGCTGCATTTCCAGCTTTGCTATTGAACTCACTGGATTTGTGTCAGTTCCATAAAAGTGCCAAATTTCTTATTATTCCCATTTACTGAATGTGTGTCTGTGGAGCAAGGCTTCCTCTGTGGAGGACATGAGCAGCTCCCCTGTGCAGAGGCACTCTCTGTGTCTCTTCCACAGACAGAAAGCTGCCCTAGGCAACTGGAAATCCTTATTCCAACATCTTTAAGTTACCTTTAGTGTTATCTTTTAAGTAACCTTTAAGTTACAACTGTACTTAATTCAAATAACTGGAGTGGGCAAGAGAGAGCATTTTATTACAGAACATACCTGAATTTAAGAGGCTGCATACTTTTTAATGACATCCATGCCTAAGTTCTGTGCCCAGGTCAAGCCAGTAAAGGGCAGGCTCTGTTCCCTCCTCATACATTCTCTCCGTTCTTCATCTGGCTGAAATTATTCAAGTGATGACAAAGAAAGCAAAAGCTGTGTCTACATAGACAAGTTCTGGTCTTTCTCACATATCCTGTGAACTCCATTACTTGTGTAAGGTCTTGGCTTGGAAGAAAATATTCTAAGTTCTGAGGTATTTGGCATGCCTTGGTATGGTGACTCCAGCCTTGATTCAGACTTTCCATCCCCAGGAATCTCAGGAGAAATGAAGACATTTTTCTGAACATCCACAGGAAAATTTCTCCTTCGTCAGGCGATGAGTTCATAGTATTAATTTCAGCTCTCTTCTAAAATTATCCACCACAGACTAAAACTTCCACACGCTGGAACACAGCAGATACCAGAGCAGGGCTCTGTTAGGATACACTCAGCAGAAGGGCTTCTCACAAGGACAGGGCTTGCCTGCCTGCAGAGCTCAAGCCTGGACTCCTGAGAAAGTTATCAGGGCTGTACAGAAACTGCACATCATGCAGACATAGCTACAGAGAGAGCAAAACCAAAGAGAAATGTTTGATGTGTCTCAGTTCCTTCCAGCTAACGGGAACTCATTATACCTGGACTCTGATGCAGGCAGGTGCCAGGTGGTAGAAGAGCTTTCCTACGTTCAAATATGAGGGGACGTGCTAAGCCAAGGGAGATCCTGCACTTCCAGAGGCATGGTTCAGGAATGCTGGAGGAGAAAACCAAGCAGTGCCCTGCTCTGGGACCACGGCCTGGCCAGAGAACAAGGGAGTCCCAGTTCACTGGAGCTGCTCAGCAACAGAAACTGGTGTGTAAATTCTCTCCTGACTAACAGACACGGCAACTGCCCCTACAAAATCAACAGCTTGAGGCTTACGGCACTGAGGATCTGTACAGCATTTTACAACACAACACCCACGGTAACAGCCCCTCTCCAGCCAGGAGCCCCTGGGTACAGGCAGAACCTCGAGCACCAGGCGGGCACCACTGGCACAGACCTCCTCAGCTGTGCCCCCAAGGACAAACCCTTCCTTAAGCATTTCCTGCAACTTCCTCTTCCACTGGCCTCTCTTGGCATTTCCAAGAGGATGTTCTGACAGCCAGGCCACTGCTGTTCAGCTGCAGCATTCGTGCAGGGTAAATGCAGCCACAGTGAAAACTGTGTCTCTAGGGAAGGAGAAAGCTCACAGTAATTACAGCGTGCTGAGAAACCTCCAGCAATAGGGATGGCTGTAGACTCTTCCCTGTCTGTGAATTGTACAAATTTGAACTTTGGGTGAGAGGTTTAATACACCAGGCGAGTCTCCCCCACAAGGTACCAAGAGCAAGCAGGAGAACAAAGAGAAGAAAGCACTGCCTGCTGCTTGCCACCGGCCCGCAGCCCTGTCAGAGCGCCGGGAGCAGAACAAGCAGGCTTAGTGAATAATTGAAGATACCGTGATGAAATCTCAGAATGTCAGAGGCATAATACAGTTTTGTAGGTTTCATCATGAAGCCTTGAATTCCCAAATAAGACACACTGAATAATTTATCTCTGTGTCAGTACTGGGTCATCAGCTGTTCACTCACAGCACGCTTCAAGACACTTGAATGGGTCTGAGCAGACTAAAGAACAGGGTCCAGAGGGAAGAGGTGATGAAAACTCAGCCCATTCACCCTTCCAAACACTAAGCTCAGATAAAAATGTGTAGAGCCCTCAGTCGTGCCCTGTGCATGAAGTCCCACAAGTTCTGCACCTGCTTTAGTGCTGCCCAGCACCACCTTGCCCCAGAGCTGCTCCTCAGCACAAGAGACCCGGGAGCCCTCCTGTGCTGGCTTCAGGCTGGCACCTGCCACCTGCCACCCACACTCAGGCTCATCCAGCTCGGATCCAGAGGCTCACCTGTCTTAGTATCTCAAAGCCTCCAGCCACAGCTCTGTGCCACTAAATACCACCTGCTCACCAGAGCAGGTGAAAAACACTACACAGCTTTTGCCCAGACATCATTTGGAGCTTGCCAGGTAGCTATGTGCACTCAGATTTTATTGGTTTAGTGTTACCTTTTTCACATTTTTAACATTCACTGCTGGGCAGATACCTGTGCAGCAATCCATACCCAGCCTGTTTAATCAATAACTGTATGGCAGCAAGTAAAAATCCCTGCATTTCCAAGCGGAATTCCACAATTGCCACACCCAACCACCCATGATGGGATCAGAGAGCACAGCTCAATCTGTCTGGGCAATCTGCTTTCCTAGAAATCTGCTTTAGATAATATGAGCACACAGGCAGGTCACATACAACAAAGCTTGTAAGATTTAAATCAATTCTTAACCATCAAAGACTTTCCCACAGACTAATATCCTGAAACAGCCCCCATCAATACTGACTGACCTGGCAGCATGAGTAATTACCTCCTAGTTCATCCTTTAAATGACAGAGGAATCCTTCCCAGCTGAGCTATTCCCCTGAGCATCTCCCTAGGAAGAAGCAGCAGTATTCAGAAGCAGAGCTGCATGCCTGTAGCTTTCCCTGTGGAAAAGGCAAGCAGTCACCAAGGAATTCCCCTTTCCACCTGTACTGATAGGAATTTTGTAATGTATCAGATTATTTGAGGGGAAAAACTTAAATGCAATACAACTACACTTGCACATATTCTTTTGGCTTTCACAATAACAATTTTTTTCTATATTTCTCTTTAAAAAATCATTTAAATGAAAGAGTCTAGATTAAATTGCAGTATGTTTCCTGAGGCATTAATTACGTCCATTCATTATTTGTAAGAAACAACAAACTTTTCAAAGGCTCTTGATGTCATCACTTACACAGTGGGATTTGTGCACTGGTGATTGTCGTTAACTGGATACAGAGTCAGAACACACCTGGGTGCTAAAAAGGCAGGGGAAATGTTTCAAAAAGAAATGGAAAGTGACATTTAAGAGTCTGGAAAGAACTGGTCATTTAAATGACAACGTGCCAGACAAAGGCAAAAGACAAGGAATGAAGAAATCAAATTCACTTAAGTGAGCACGTGTGTGCACTCATGCATATGCAACAGAAAAAAGACAGCCAGCCACAGATCAATCATGCTAACAGACCATATGAAAATCAGAAAATGCAGGTCTGAGATAGTGTGTATCCAGTGGGACAGAAACAGAGACATAAGCAAAGGTAAACTGCCACAACTGCACCAGTGTCACTATGTCCCTGCACTGTCCTGCAGCAAATTTTTCTGCAGATCAGTTAAGCAGTCTTTCATTTAATTATTGCCTAATTAAGTGAAAAACAAGAACATCATCCTTTAGGTCTTTGTTAACACTTCAGTAAATAATTCCAAGCTTTTCTCTCATTATATGACAATCTTTCAAGGCATCTGTTCTTTCTCATCACACATCTCCAAATATACTTCCAATCAGGGTGCCACAGCTCAAGAAGGACATCACTGTGCAAGATGACAACCACCACACTGGGTCTAACAAAAGCTCCTGCAGTCACCTATTTGTGACTCAGTACAACCTGGAAATGGCAAGACACAGGAGCTTCATCACAGCCCACGGCTTTGAGTGGGAAAGTCTTGCAAAAGCCCTTCACTTAATCAGACAAGGAATAGGTGAAAGTTAAAAACTTCTCCTGAAAAATGAAACAATTAGGAAGTGCCTTTTTCTGGGAACATGCTGCTTTCACGGCAGCATGACAGAGGTTATTTTGAACTTATTACTTCCACTGGATTCAGCTGTAAGTAATTAAATTTAGTCATAGAAGTCTGATCTATAAATGGAACCTACAGAAGCAATTACCAGAGCTTCCACTGGATCAGGAAGCAATGGCCTATTCTGTTTGATGTAAACTGAAAAGAACATTATTTATACTGCATGAGAAGTCACAGCAACATGGTCCCCTTGCAGAGATTTGCTTTGAAAATTACAGTTTTCAGTGAAGAGAGTCACAGGTTATAAATTCCAGGCATGCTCTGCTCCTTCCACTTGAACAGTCTCATGGGCAAAAAAGACAATCGTATGACACAATTTAAAAGGACTGTTTTGACTCCTGTTCTGCACTCAGAAACCACATGAAGGAGGAGTTAATTAAATATGCAAGAGATGGGGTGACTAAGCATCAAGATTTTTAAAGTACTATATTTTGATACCTCATTTTGGTCTGTTTGGAATCTCGACTATGTAGAATCTGAGGGATCTGTGAACCCAGAGGGTCTCCCTCAGCCCAGCCCCTGAGCATGCACTTTTTCACTCCTCAAACCACCACTGCACAACTGGACTTAATCAGGAAAAGCTTGCAGAATTGTGTATTCCTGAACACAGTGGTGGAGAGGTGCAGCCTGACAACGTTTGCTGAGGACACCAACCTGAGTGGGGAAGTGGACACTTGGGAATGGAGAGCCAGCCTGCAGGAAGACCAGGATAGGCTGGAAGAGTGTGCAAACAATTTTCTAACTTTCTGCACAGGCAAAACCACTGAAGTGCAGCACCAACGTGAGCAGGAGAAACAGCTGAATCCTGCTCTCTCTTGTCCAGAAGATGAAGAGCTTGCGTGCTGCTAGAAGTGAGATGTGCCACATGCTCATCGAATTTGAATTCCCACCTGGAGTTGCAGCCCAGGTAGCAGAAGGTCACCACAGTAAACTCCTCTGTGCTCAGACATCAGCATTGCCATCAATATTTCAACACTCCCCTTCATGGTACAGGCAAGGATAACAACCTACTCTTCGTCACAATTTCTTTTATTTCACAGAGGAAAGCAGAAACAATACTTTGTTAGCAACTGCAACATAATTAACAGAGTAATAAGGATCAAAACTACTGCACCTTGTAAAATCTTTGCTTGGTTATAAAGAGTTCTTTGACTACTAATGGCATTGTGCAATGAGGTCTGCAGCAGCTTGGCAGCCATTAGCAATGATTCACTGCCACAAGGCACTTTTCAACCAACATATTCAGGAATCACAATTCTGAAAGCTTTTCCTGGTCAATCTCTGGGCATAAAAATATGAGAAAAACAGAGGATCTGTGAGGAATGAACACAGATCCCCACACACTGAATGTAATATAGAGAATTGTTATAAATATGTTGTAGGGCATTCACTATCAGATGTTCTAATTTTTTCTATAACACAAAAAATTGATTATTTTGATATTTATCACTTGATAAAGAATGTGCTAGGGCCATCCCTTACTGGGACTGAACACACAGATTCTGCTCAAGTTTATGCTACTGTGGCAAAATTGCAAACACACAGCCAAGCTCTGAAAAATGGCCATGTGATAGTTCTTGCACAAGGCAGTCTACAGCCAGAAAATAAGTCAAACATACTTTAGCAGATCAAGAAATCCTCTAGCAGTCTCTTCAGGAAAACTACTTTGAGCCTGAAGCCTCTTAAGCCTGTCTATGACAAACCTTTTTGAGGACCATCGTAGTATTTGCATTCTGACATTGTGTTAGAAATCTCTCCACAATGAAAACCAAACCAAAAACTCACAAACAAAACCTTTTACCAGAAAACCTGAAAAAATTCCTGTCTGGGAAAACCTGCCCCCCATAAGATTGCCTGCTTGTCAGCCAACCACCAGCTGCTGTCCTACACTGACACTGGCAAATACCACCTCAGACACTGGGCACTGCTCACACCAGATCCTTTCTTTGAGGAAAGCAATTTATAAACAATGATGATGGCATGTAATTCTGTGACTATGCATTTCATATACAGCTGGGAGATTGGGTATAGCAATCCAGGGGAAAAGCAGCCAACAGCCACCATATTCCCAACCAGAACATCTGCTCCATACCCAGCAGACACAGCAGTTCCAGCCACGGGCAATTTTCATGCCACATACAGCACCTTACCCCCTGCCATGTCTCATTTCTCGCCTATCCTAGAGAGGGACGCAGCAGTTACAGACCTGGGTAGGAGTAAATGTTCCTTCAGTAATTCAGACCCATTTAAAAAAAATGAAAAAGTAATTCAGGAGGGTCTGAAGGTTTCAATTTCAATCATCTCCCCTTTGCCCTTTCACGTGACTGCTCCCAAAGGAAATCCTGCTTCGAGGCATCACTATTTCATGTACCTGAGTCAATAAGCCTCTGCTCTGAAATACACAATACCAAGAGAATACATTATCCCATTGCCTTTAAAGACACCTGTCCCTACCCTACACATACACACTGATCCTCTCTTTGGCACCCACAAGACTCAGTACATTGCCTGCCAAGCATCTCCTCACATCAGGTACACTCATGACCTGCCTCTTATCCCCCCCAGCTCCTCCTGGCTCGTGCCAGACCCCGCGTGGCTGAGCACAGCCTCCAAGAGCAGGGACAAAGCTGACCCACAAGCACAGGGCATTGCCTCAAACAGGTTATTTATTATTCCCAGCCACGCAGGAAAAAACAGAGTGCTGTGACAGTTTGTACTGGCAAAGATATGTTAGATCATGTAAAAGATTTGCTTTAAACTACCAACAAGGTAGAAAATGCAGTTAGCGATGACAACAACCCTCCTCCCAGGCTTTGGTATTATAAGCAGGTGGGAAAGAAAACTTTCAAGCCACCACTTCAGTTAAAACAGATCTTTAGCTTGAAGGCAAAGAAAGATTCAGCTGCAGCTGAAGTCCGGAATTTCCAAAACATGTTTTGCATTTATTAAAATATTATTAACATCAGTAGAGAAGATAACCAGTCAATTCATACAGCAGCCCAGACTCATTTAAAGGTCTTTAAAAATGCAATTCAGTGACAGAGGGAGGAATGTAGCTGCCATGAAATGCAGAGCACAGACACCTGGCAGAAGGCATGAAAGCAGCATCCTGGAAGTATCATCTAAAACAAGACTAATTTCTGCAATTGCTGGTTCTGGAAGTAAGGTCCCAGATCCCACTTTAAAGTCTAGGCAGTCCAAACTGCTGAACCAAAGCAACACAGCTACTGACTCTGTGAGTATTCATCTTCTGAAATCCCAAGTACCTGCAGCAGGACAGATGCCACAGAGAGGTGACCTCTTCTCAGCCTGATCAAATTAATCTGATGAACAAGCCAGGAAAGGCCTTTTTCTGATGATTCATTGCTCTCTGTTCAGCGAGTCCCACCCAAGCTGGATGGACCCTGCAGATGCAGCCACAGAGGCCAAAGGGACATAAAACCAGAGAGCCACTGCTGCACCAACCTTCGCTTTCCATTCCTACCTCTATTTGAAACATTTTATGTGCGTTCATCAGTAAATTAAAAAGCAATAGCTCAAGTCACTGGATTTACAGCTAGAGACAACTGAACACCCAAACTCATTGTTGGGAAATTTTCCTATTTAACAGCTGTTTGTCCCTTTCTACTGTAATTCCACTGCCCTCATCATCCCACATTGAATAATCTCTCCCTGACACATCCCTGTTTATACACATTCCATAATCACTGACTTTTATGTCCCACACTCAGTCAGTTATCCAAATGATACAAATTCAGCCCCTTTGATCTTTCCTCATGCATCAGTCCCTCCAGGCCCCTAATCACTTTTTTCACTCTTCTCTGAACTCCCTCCAGTAATGATGTGATTCTAATCCTCTGAAAGGAGAGGTTTTTGGCTCCAGTTCTTCCCACAGATGCGAGCAAACTAATTCAGAGAGACTCCACAAGCTCCGTGCGTAGCACTGTCACCAGCCACCACACATGAGACAGTGACACCGAAACAAAGATGGAATTGTATTCTGAATGTAGAGAGCCAGAAGCTGAAAGAAACCACAATGAAAATTAATACAATTAACTGATCGGTGCTTTAAACAGTCACCATGACTTTAGGGCAGTTTCCTGCCAGATGCTCTGAAGAAGCCAGGGTGACTGTCCCAGGGTTTCACAGAACTACAGCTCCTGTAGCAGCCTCATGGCAAATAAATATCCCAAGAAAATGGTGCACAGAGCAAGGCCCAGCGCCCTGCCCACAGCCTGAGAGCTGTTTCATAGTTACCACAGGACACCCTGCAGCAGCTGCAAGTGATATGAACCCTGCTTATACTGATCAAGTGCCTGGCATCCCACCAGAGGAGGAGACACTATTCACACCTCTACCAAAGGCCCTGGCCAGCGTGAGAGCCTCCAGAGGCTACACAAGACCTGTCTGCCATCATTCAGAACCAGTTTTGAACAATTTCCAAACTGAACTACAACAAATTGACTCCAATTTGACAGCCAGTAAGTAAATAATCTTTAAATTCTATCCACAGATGTGTTGCCTGATTAGTGTATTCTTTGCTACAGTTCTGGCAAAGGATGGTACATCAGAATCACACGACTTGCCTGTTGTAGAAAACTTCCCATTTTATGCACAGGGATTATACTGGGTCCCCAGTCATACTGGAATTACAGGTATCCCAAGCTGGGTCCCATGGGCAAGCCATCACCTCTCCTCTGGGGAAGATGCAGATCTCCTGACTTCTTACACATCATGTGAAAGCCAGAAGATGCCTTATGCAATAAACAGATGGCAGAAACAGCTCAAAATGCTGCATTTCAATGATTAAAAGGTATCAGGGTAAGAGAGAGACAGCCTGTTGGGCCACAAAGCATTACATCTGAGAATGTATGTCTGGAAGGGCATTGTGCCGTGAGCATGGAGAAGATGGAATTCATCAAAGCAGGATTCAAACCAGAAAAATGCTGATGGAAGCAGGATGATGGGAATTGCAGGCACAGCAGGAGCCGCCATCTCAGCACCACTGTAATGGCCACTGGTGATGCGTCTCCATGGCAGCGGGGGCTGCGGTGGATCTGCTGCAGGAGAGGGGACAGGCCCGATCCCGGGGGACAGGAGGCCAAGCAGGACACACTCCAGTAATGGCAGACAGGCTCTTTCCCTCATGTGTTCCTAAATGAGAGACTTGAGAGAAAGGGAAATGAAAACACTCCTGGAAGCGGGTCCATAACAAAGCCAGTTCCTGAGCACACTTTGCCCATCAGACAGAGGCACAGGGCTGCAGTGTAAAAACCCAGGATAAGAACCTCTGAAACAGGTCCAGGTGGTTAAGGGACAACTGATTTAAATGCAGCCTTAAGTGACCTTTAGCACAAGACAAAAGCATCAGTGCTGTCTGCATTCTAACTGCCTAATGAGACCAGGCTGAACACCTCAAGAGATTCAAGGCTGGTCAAGTGAGAGCCTGAGATTAGCTCAGCTGGTTAGAGCATGGTGCTAATAATGCCAGGGTCATGGGAAGCATCCCCATAAGGGCCACTCACTTCAGAGCTGGACTTGATGATCATTCTGGGTCCCTTCCAACTCAAGACTATTCTGTGATTCTGT
Source organism: Promerops cafer (assembly GCA_013398275.1). NCBI lineage: Eukaryota > Metazoa > Chordata > Aves > Passeriformes > Nectariniidae > Promerops > Promerops cafer. The sequence continues at coordinate 3,376,086 of VZSE01014217.1, read as the reverse complement.
GAAAGAGCGTTTTCCAATGAAAATAAATATCAGGCAAAGAAGTGCCTGTGTCCCACTGGAACCTGTACTGGTCAAATGGATTCAACTGGACATGGCAAATGAAACAGCAGCAAATACAAAGAGTGGGGACACCTCCTTGTAACACCTCCACTCATTGTCACAGCCCAGACAGACATGGGGTACAGCTTCACACGAAGATAGTGATCCTTTGGACACTTGGTACAAATGGCATGAGACACATTCTAGCTCCAAAGGGATGAACCAGTGCATCCGTGTACACGGCACCGTTACCTCGGGGTGGGGTCCAGGGTTTCTAGGATTTACTACAGAAGCCACAGACTTTTCATGGAAGTAGATAGTTCAACCATTATCAGGACCATAAGGACTCCAGCAGACTTGTTAATCATGTCTCTGGAAATGACTGCAAGATTTGAGGTCACTTTTGCTGCAATGCAACGCAAGTGAGTACAGGTTAACGTAGCTGACGCTTATAACGGGGTGAATCCTAGTTTCAGCTGCTTATTGGAACAAAAACATAAATCAGTCAATGCTGAGATGATTAACAAGATAAGATTAAGGTTAAAACTAGAAAATCTATTAACCTGTTTAAGAAGTAAATGTGGCACCTGGCAGCTCATCAGTCTTTTAAGCCTCTAGGGTGTAGATGCTCTAAGCCAACAGGAGACTGACTCGGGCAGCCAAAAGCTCTGTGTGAAGGCTAATGGATCTGTTACTGCCTTGGGACATCACTTCTCCCTAAACTCAGCAGTGAGCCACAGACCACCCCCTCAGCTTCCACTGCCACAGACTCAATGTACCACAACCCCTGGATGGGGTAGGATCTGGGAAGAAAGAGCTAGTAAGAGGTTCAACATAAAAAAGAAGCACAAAGAAAGAAATCAGCATCTAGAATGGTAGATTCAATTTCGTGTCTATATCCTAACAGCTGTGAATTCAGCTCAGAACAAAAATTTTAGTCAGAAAACCATATTCACCCATTCTGCTTGTCCTAGGCTGCCTATATGCTTGTCATTTAACTGTCACACTTATCCATTCCCTGTGTATTGTGAAAATAATTGTAAAGAATTTTAATTATGCCTCAGAAGACACATCATCTCCAGAAGAGAGAGACACATGGTCCACCTGCATCTTTGAGTCTAATTTCCCTTAGGAAAATTTTCCTCTAATGCATTATTTGACATCAGACAGCCTACTACAGAGAGCAACTCAACAGACTGCACTAATTGTTTACAGTTTGGGGTTTGTCACGTCCTGCTTTTTAAAGCCATGTACAGAGCCAGTAAGGATTATGAGAGCACAAAGACAACCTATTCAGAGGGATGCTGACCTACAGAACTGAGAAAACAAATGCTGAAGATAGAAAAATGAAGACAAAAAAGACAGTGATTCAACCTGTATCCCAGAGCCTCAATCTTAAGCATGACTGTAACTGGGCAGTTCCCATCTCAATGCCATCAAGTCCTTGCCTGAGATCAAACTGAACAGGGTATTTTTGCTGCTAAGACCTTCGTTCTGTAATAGTGAGAACCTAAATGCATTACTACTCTCCCAAGACTTCTTCTGGGCATTGAAGAAAACTAGGGAAAAGCTTAAATAATTGTGGCTTTGGGGAGCTTTCTATCTCCCTCACTGAGTGCCTGTGCAAAATATTAAATATTTCCCTACATTTCTTTACCCACCAAAACACAGACTTAGTCATTCTAATCACTGCATACATCGATATCCAAAACAAGAGACCTCTAGACTTGGAAGAGAGAGGATTTCATAGGCAAAAGGCTGCAAAGAACAGTACCCAGGCCACTGGAGCCCCTCCTTACTAATTATCCCAGAGTGTCCATTTGCTATGTAACCAAGGGAGAAGTGTGTCAGACTGTGGCAAAGCTGTCTTCAGCAGCTTATGGAATGTTTCTCCGAGCCCTGATGCAATTAACTGCCAGTAAAGTGCTGAGGCAGGCAGAATTAGGAAGCTATAACAAATCAAGTATATAATCCTACACCATTTACATTTAAAACAGCTGAATTGCTTTTAACTCACAGAGCTGTAGCATGTTTACAATTCCATTTCATCTGATCTAGATGTCCTATTCCCCAACCAGGACCAATAAAAAAATCCAGTTTCAAGGCCAAAATGGGGAAAGACTCAAAAACAAGGTAGAGCTCTCCAGAGCTCCCTGACCCAGGTGGCAAGAGTGGCCATCCTGAACCACCAGCACACCCTCAAAGCCACTGCAAACACTCAGAACCACTAAAAAAATCATGATTACCTTATCAAGAACTTATCAGAAGTTCTTGTTTAGCTCACAGGAAATTTGAGTAATGTACAATATGGAGATTGCTGGGTCCAGGAAACTCATAAAAACAAGGTTCTCATAAAAACAAGCGTGCACAAACTCCAGCATTCTTGCTGCAATATCCAGTTAGCTGCAGAGAGAGCAAAGCAACTGCTGCTGAAGTGTTATAAAGCTTTGTGGTGGGAGAGGGGGGAGATATGAGGGGAAATGGACATTTCCATAGACTCTGAAGACTTCTAAGGAGGTCTATTAAAAAACACCCAACAAACCACAAACACACACACACACAAACCTGCTTCTTAAAAGACAGTAAAAGCAAGGTTTCACAAGGTCTTAAGCTTAATCTACAGTGTCAGAAAAATAATATACACTACTCAACACTAATGTCTTCAGCAATCCTGGCATAAAATGGTCGGGCAGACCCAGATCCCACAGCTACTGAGGATGATGGGAATTTCTCTGCTAACTTAGCTGACTTTTAGCCTGGACTGTTGGATGGACTTTGCTGCTACTGCTCAGCAGATAATGCCAATTAGAAAGGAAAGCAGCGCAGAGAATCCACAGCGACACAAAGAACAGAATTAATGTCTAAGAAAAACATATAAAAGTGACACCTGTACTCAAACAACTCCTCACCATCCAACCAGCTGCATTACAACCGGGACACCCCGTGAGCAAGTGCTGGCAGATTTTGCTGATTCCCCCAGCTGGCCTTCCCACCCTTCCCCAGGACAAGAACACGCAGGAACCCAGGAGGGCTGGCCTGGCTGCCCAGCACTGCGCAGCCACTCTGCCCAGCACTGCTTTAACTGCGGGAACGCTGCGGATTTCAAAGGATCATGGACTTGTTTAGAGTCACCCGAGCTGGAGCACAGCTGGGGCTTATGCCCATATGGTAAATTTCTCTCTTTAATCTAACTTTGATAGGGAGATGTGTTAAATCTTTGATTTTATTGGCAGATACTGACCGTATTTGCCTAACCTCTGAAGCCTGATGATTGACAGTGTTAATGTACTTTTTAATAGATGAAAAGGGAAATGACAGCTTTTGGCTCACTTTCAAGCACATTTCTTCACTGCAAAATACTCTACAGCTCAACCTGCTTTTCATACAACCTAAGAAATCTATTCTTTATAGTGTTGCTAATAACTGGTGGCATGCTGAAGAAAACTGTAGCTCAATAGGAACACTTACTGTGGGAGCTACTTTACTTCATGAAAGGAAGATGTTTTCTTCCTTTCTTTAATCTCAGCTGCATTGATCTGATCTTAGAAAATCCCAGACAGAAGTTAAACATTACTTCAAAATGATTTCTCAGCTCTTTTCTTTGTAACCAAACAAAGCTTATCCCCAGACTTTTCAAGAGCAGCACTTGTAACAAGACACTGGTGGTTCCAGCATCAAAGGTGATCTGTATGGACAGCTGAGGCTGAGGGACTGCACTCTTCCCCGTGAAGGAAACCCTTCATGGAATCACTGGTTCTATGGTTTGGTCTGGAAGGGACATTAAAGCTCATCCACTTCTACCCCCTGCCATGGGCAGGGACACCTTCCACTATCCCAGGTTGCTCCAAACCCCATCCAGCCTGGCCCTGGGCACTTCCAGGGATGGGGCAGCCACAGCTTCTCTGGGCAACCTGTGCCAGGGCCTCCCCACCCTCACATTGAAGAATTTCTAGCAAGTCTGAGGGGGAGAAAGCTATGGTTTGCATTACATGTTGTGAGAGACTGGCAAAGGTGTTTCTCTGCCCAGATACCCTTGTCACCAGACTGCATCTGAGCAAGAGCTAATATTCAGAACCCAGAAATTCATGAAAGGGCTCTCCAACCATAACAGAGTAACATTTCTATGGAAAATGGGATGGCGCCAAGTCATAAGAGTCTCTGCAAAGGTCTAATTAACATGAATAACACAGCTGGATATTTTATATATCAGCTAAGTCCCTCCTTCCTGCCACTTAAAAATAAAAATAGTAGAATGTTTTATAGAGGTTAATTCATGCTTGCTTAGGTGTGATTCCACTTTAAGAGAGGGCAGAATAGACTCTTGCAGCCATCCATACAGGAGGCACATGGACAGCCTCTCTAAATGGTGTTTGCTGAAGGAAGTCACAACATAGCAGGTTTGTCAGAGAAATGTGAATAGTTGCCAGAGTATCAAAGGAATTGCCTTTTCTTCCACTCTGGACTTGGGTTTCAGGGTAGATGAGCTGATACCATCACCTGGCAGGTTACAAGATAATCAGAAAAGGAAAGAGTAATGGCAGAGTACAAAGAAATATACAAAGAAATATACAAAGAAAAACAGCATGGTTTACCAGGAGGTCAGACAGTTGGTTTTATCCCTCTGATGGCTGTTTAGTTCAGAATACATTTTGGCACGCTTCTTTACAAACACACATCATCTCAATTAATCTGAGGCGGTGGCAGCTCCCAGACCTGCACAATCCCTTTGGACCCTGCACCAGAGTGCTGGCCAAGAGAAGCATCTTGGCTACCAAGGCCTTTGCAGTGTATTACCCTGGGCTGCATGTCCACCACTGCACCACCGAGCCCAGGCTGCAGAACCTGCCTCCCTTGGGTACCACCCAGCCCAGCCTGCAGAACCTGCCTCCCCCAGACACCACCCAGCCCAGCCTGCAGAACCTGCCTCCCCCAGACACCACCCAGCCCAGGCTGCAGAACCTGCCTCCCCCAGGTACCACCCAGCCCAGGCTGCAGAACCTGCCTCCCCCAGGTACCACCCAGCCCAGCCTGCAGAACCTGCCTCCCCCAGACACCACCCAGCCCAGCCTGCAGAACCTGCCTCCCCCAGACACCACCCAGCCCAGGCTGCAGAACCTGCCTCCCCCAGACACCACCCAGCCCAGGCTGCAGAACCTGCCTCCCCCAGGTACCACCCAGCCCAGCCTGCAGAACCTGCCTCCCCCAGACACCACCCAGCCCAGCCTGCAGAACCTGCCTCCCCCAGACACCACCCAGCCCAGGCTGCAGAACCTGCCTCCCCCAGACACCACCCAGCCCAGGCTGCAGAACCTGCCTCCCCCAGGTACCACCCAGCCCAGCCTGCAGAACCTGCCTCCCCCAGACACCACCCAGCCCAGCCTGCAGAACCTGCCTCCCCCAGACACCACCCAGCCCAGGCTGCAGAACCTGCCTCCCCCAGACACCACCCAGCCCAGGCTGCAGAACCTGCCTCCCCCAGGTACCACCCAGCCCAGCCTGCAGAACCTGCCTCCCCCAGACACCACCCAGCCCAGCCTGCAGAACCTGCCTCCCCCAGACACCACCCAGCCCAGGCTGCAGAACCTGCCTCCCCCAGACACCACCCAGCCCAGGCTGCAGAACCTGCCTCCCCCAGGTACCACCCAGCCCAGGCTGCAGAACCTGCCCAGCTCGTGAGGTGTCAGCTCCAGCTCAGCTCAGCTCAACCCACCACTGTAATACCCAACTGCTCTGTAGCTCCATGGCAGGCCAAACAGCAGCTTGTGTCCAGGAAAAATTCAATCACTTGTACAGTAACCACAAAAAGTGCTTCTACAAACTGTTTTCTATTAAAAGGACAGAAATTACCTGCTACTGAAGCCACTACACTTAATTCTGATTCACAGTTTCAGACTAGCCTATCCCTTAACCATTCCCATCTCAGCTGTGCAATTTTGTTTCAATGTAGCATATATCAGGCAAGGAACTAAACAAGCCTAGATCTGGGTTATTCAAATAGCTGAAGGCACTGAATTGTTAGTGCTGCCCTGGAAAGCATATAACTATAGTTTGCAAAAAGTTGTCACACGTTCATCTCACAATCCTCATTTACTCCATTAAATGTAGTAAGCTACTAAATAATAAAAACAAGAATAAAAGGAACAATAAGTAACTCTGACAGGAAGAGCTGCATTTTCATATAATGGAAAAAACCCAGGGTTTTTTGAAAACATTATTTATTACTCTCTATCCAAAAAAAAGAGAAAAAAAAAAATTCACATCAGTAACAGCAGGGCTTGGAGTGCAGTGAGGTGCCGAGGACCAAGCCCCTGCAATCAAAAACTTTCTGAGGGTCACTCCCAAGCAGCACAGCCAGTGGATCCACACAGCATCAGTGCCTGCTCCAGGATGGGCAGGGCAGGAGCAGGGAGCAGCTCTGGCCAGGCAGCTGTGCTTTTGGGGAACAAACCCAAGCTATGCTGACAGCACAATCCATACAGCTTTAAAAAATATCCCAGTAGGAATGTTACTGACACTTTTAACTGTGGCTAACCAAAGCGTAATGGTCTCAGAGATTATTCCAATTAAACTGATGACACAAACAGGTATTTTATTATTTATAAAGCCCTGGTTTTTGCAGCATAGGAGAAAGCAATCTGAGAACATTTCCCTATTCATTACTCCAAACCTTTTCAAACCAGCATCTCTGCAAAAAATCCCTCTATGCTGGGCTTCTGCTGTTACCCCACATTAGACCCAGTTATGAGCCACTGTGTTTGCCTCACACAGCAAATCCTTTTCCATTCTCCAGAAGCAAGCTTTCCTTCCCAAACACTCTGTGGCTGAACCAGTCTACCCAACCTGTATCAAGGAATTCTACAATTTTATTTTGCCTGTGTTTTCTCAGATTTGTACGCTTAGCTGTTCCTGTAAAACTAATATTCCAAGTTCCAGTTAAATACACTTAGCAATATAAGCTGCTGCTTCTCTTCCAAATTGACCCAGGAATCCCTATCACAAGGGTTGACTTACCAGAGCAGGGTATTTCTGCTTAAATAAAGTAACACAGAGAAGAATGTTACAAATATGCTAAAAAGCACTAATGTCATTTGGCAGCTGAAGACTTCATTTTTTCCCCCAAACATTGCAAACTGACATTGATACTAATCAGAACGACCTCAAATCATGAAATTATTTTCCAGTGTTCAATTCAAATACAGAACTCTGACAAACATGTACAAATACAGCAAGATGATGAGCTGTGCAGAGCACTGCTTACAAATCCAACCTGACTCCAGGGTGCAATGCAGGTACAATGTACATATCATGCACCCTTGCTATAAGGCATAAGTTCTGACCTTAGCCAGCTATCACATCCTCTTCTTTCACCTTCACCTACATCTAACTTCATGCTCATTTTTAACCTCTTTTGTCAGCTCTTGAAGTAACAGACCCAGTTTAAGAGAAGCTTTGTGCATGTCACGGATTTTTCTTCTAAACCAAAGTAAGCTCTAGTAGAAATTCAAATAGATGAGCAGGACCGAAGGGATGATTTTAGGTATATCAGAAGGTTACAAGGCCCATACAGGGGAATTAAGGAAGATTGCATTAATCGTCTAAAAGGATTCAAATATTGCAAGTAGAGCAATTCCATTTCCTAACAGGAACAAATTCAAACAATTTCTCTTGCAGAAATTTCCGTAATTACACGTAATTATCTTCTACACTGAAATTCTGCAGTACAGCACTTACTGTAAAGGACATTCCCATCAAATGCTCTATTTTGGAAATAGAGGAGGAATATTTTTTTGGCAAATTGTATGTTGCCATCACATTGATTAACCCACGGTTCTGCTCTGCCAAAATATGCATCTATCTTTGATAACATTAACAAAAACCACCAAACCCTACTTAATGCCCCTATCGTTAGGTTTTTATAAAAGCCTAAAAGATACAGGTTTTTAGAAGTGGATGCAGAAGAGGAGGAATAGATCATATCCACAGATTACATCAAAGGAAAATCAGTTATAACACTGCATGTTGGACATACAGTTCTTTTCTGCTGAGTGAATCAAAGGCTCCAAAGACAGCATTTGGATATGCATTCCTTTTTGGGCAATAAGGACAAGTATGGCAACAGCTGCTCCAGTATTTGCAAAAACTGTATAAACGCAAACAAAATACCAGAGGTTACGAGAAACTAATATTTGCATTTGTTGCTTTTGTGCACAAGGAAAATGTCTGTCAGCTGTTCTCCCTGTGCATAAGGAAAATGTCTGTCAGGAACACGTAATGTCAGTTATTCACCATTTTTCATAAGCAAATATGTACAATCCCACATCTCTCATGACCAACTGTGGGAACAGAGTCCACTGGAATGCTGCTGCCCCTGTACATCTCTGTTACCATATAATATCCCAATTCAGCCTTCCAGCAGTACAGCAAAACAGATCCTGCTCCAAGCCTGTGCAAAGGGGAGCACAGTGCTCACTGACCTTCTGCAGCACCTCAGCCATCAGTGATGGGCTGATCTTGCTCATAGCACGGCATCTTCCAGGCATTGCAGAACAAGAGTTTTCAAAACAAGCTTATCAGAGCTCACGACTGGCCCAACAGTAAAACAGTATTATCAAAGAGTGTTTAGTGTGCTGAAAGACTAAATGGTCACAGACAGGTGGAAATCAATCATCCATATAGCAGGAGATCCTGAAGCACACGTACAAGAGATGACAAAGGCAACAGCAATTTGATAGCGAGGGACAAAATGATAATGTTTTGGGGGACTGTCCCCTCAAAAGTTGCTGGGTCTTTGCTGTACACAGTACAGAAAAAGAGCTTGCAACACCAAGCAGGTGTCACGTATCTTACTATGCCCATAAGACTGGAAGTGAAGATAGAGAAACTCTTATCAGATATAAAAAAAACTTAGATAATGCACTGTAGTTACAAAGTGCACATTTCATCACAGAAATCTGTGGGAAATGGGGTAAGACCTATCAGGATTTTGCAGACTTTTCTACTGGAAATATTCAAATCAGCCCTATCAGCCGTGTTCCCACCCAGTCAGCCTTTCCCTGCAGGAGGTGCCCTTATGCTCTCCCCTCTCTGAAAGAAGCTTTTTGATTTCAGTCATTGTTAAGAGGAAGGCAGGACAGTGGTCCATCACAGCAGAACAATGGATTACCAGCTCAGATCACTATGGATTCAGGCATAACATCATTCCAGAGCCAAGGACTGTATTGCCTTAAATGGAAAAGATCTGCAATATTTAACAGGTCAAGAATACTATCCATTTCTGTTTATTTAAGCATATAAGAGGGTAGATTTAGATTTTGGAAGTCTCTTAAGAAATATAAAATAGGAAAGTTCATGAATACTCCTCTGATAACTGCCAGTTATGAAAGTGGGGAAAGAAGCAAGGGTGAGAAAAGAAGGGAAGAAAAAACGGGAAAAATATTTTTAAAAAAAACCAATTTGCTTATTTTCACCTAGTATGAACAGTATTCTGGAAAATGAGTTCGATTTTCTAGCTTAGAAAAATCATGGCATTTGCCACATCAGTAAATCCTCATGCAACCAATCCCAGTGCTGCCCGTCACCTGCCAACCTGCCCAGAGAAGGACACCGAGGTCAGCTAAACTCATGCTCCTTTGCAGGAATTATCAGTCTTGCAAGCATTTCCCAGTCCTTTTCCACAGCATAACACATTTCACCCCAGAATACAGAGTGAAAAAGTGACTTTTACACCAATAGCCCACCCAGGAGCCAGCCCATTCCACTCCCTATGGAAAAGGACTCTACAGCCTGTGACATTTGAGCTGCAATACAATACAGATTGCAATCACTGTAGATTCCCCACAGTGCTTGCTTGTAAGAGTCACACAGACATCATTCCTGACAAGAACAAGGTCACAAAAACGTATTTCATTGTTTCTGGTGAATAACAGAGGTTGCCCCAGGAACCCAAACACTCCCATTCAACCCCACTTCAGCTCCAAATGGCACAGCAAGAAAACAGCTCCTCTCCCATGCAGAACATTATGTGTGTGCCCAGATTCAGCAGCAGCAGGGACAGATGGAGCCAGGAATGGTGGCACAAAGTTACAGATTACAAGGAAAAAAAAAAAAATCTGAGCTTTTGGATCCTACAGTTGCACAGTGACCAAGATGAAATGCACTATTCCAATCACAAGCACGTACTGAAAATCCAAACAGAGGACTTGGACATACCATAATATACAGATTCAGACTTCAGAAAACAAATACAGATCTCCAAGAGAGTAAGTTATGGCAGAGAGATAATGAGATTTGCATGAATTTACTAAGAGCATATTTTCTTCTGTACTCCAGGAAAACTGAAGAAGCTGTTTGTACACAGAGGCATTACACATGAATGAATCCTCTTACAGTAATGCTCTTGGTAAATCTGCCTAACTTGTGGCAGTCAGGAACAAAGGGCTATCTCAGCTCAGCACTGCGTTGCTATTGATGATTTACTGAATCCTTCATGACACCCACAGTCAGTTCAGGTTTCTTCCAGCAGTTAGTCACAGAATTGATTAGCTATTGACTCCTATATGCAATTTTGTTTACTATCTAAACCAGTTGCTGTTATCAGGCTCAAGCAGGCAGAATTTCCCACACTGCTCCTACATAAAAACAAGGTACATTTCATAAACATGAAGCACCACTTCATACAACTTGCTGGTTTCAACAGTTCGGAAAGGAGTGCTCTCACCTGAACACCAGTACCCCATTATGCACTCACAAGTATAATGACATTTTTTATTATTATCCATAAATGCACTATTCTGCATTAGCAAACACGACCACACCACCATCCATGCCATTCTTTTCTCCCCTTAGCCCAGAGGCTGCAGCAAATCCTAGCCAACAACAGGTCAGAGCAGCCCAAGGCAAGCCCAGGGCAATGGGATCCAGCAAAAATCATCATTTCACTGATGAGGGAGCTGCTTGAGCTGATATCCTGTGGGCAGCACACGTGGCTCTGCCAGCAAACTGTACCCTGGAGCCAAAGGAAGCCTCAAAAAGAGGTTCTGATAAAGGAAAGATTTAGTTCCAGAACTACAAGACTGTCAGCCTGCCCTCAGTGCCAGAGAAGATCATGGAAGAGGTCATCAGAGAAGGGACGAGAGCTGGGGAAGGGTCTGGAGCAAATCTGATGAGGAGCAGCTGCAGGAGCTGGGGAGAACAGGAGGCTGGGAGGGGATCTTCTCCCTCTCTGCAGGGAGAGGGCTTGTAGCCACCTGAGGGTTATTCACCTGAGTAACAAGAGGAAATGGCCTCAAGTTATACCAGGGAAGGTTCAGATTGGATATTATTGAAAATTTCTTCATGGAATGAGTTGTCCAGCCCTGGCACAGGCTGCCCAGGGTAGCAGTGAAGTCATCGTCCCTGGAAGTGCTCAAAAACGTGTGGATGTGGCACTTGGGTACATGCTTTAGTGGTGAACATGGTGATGCAGGGTTGACAGTTGGACTTGGTGATCTTGTCTAAACAGAACAATTCTATGATTCTATGCAATTCATAAAAACTGAGCCGCTGAACACACTGACATGACTGATTTTACGCTTTTCAAAGGATATGATCGATGTAACGCATCGGTCACGGCTGTAGCCAGATCCTGTATAATTACTGGCTCCTGAGAGGTTGTCAGTGCAGTTGTGCTCACCCAAAGGCAGGGGATGTCTCATGCTGGAATTCCAGCCTGACTTCCCAAGGCAACAGACTCACACTGCGCTGGCAGCCCCTGGCTCCTGGGCCCAGTGCCTGCGTCCCAGGGCACTCGGCCAGCATGGACCTTGCTCTGGACTAGAAGACAAGGATGCAGGGGGAACCTGGAAGGAAGTGGAGCCAGAGGTGAGTCACCAAAGTCCACAGGAAAAGAGTCTTTATGAGTTCTGATGCTTGTGGGAAAATATTAGTAAACAACGGTCACTTTCTAAACTTAAAAACACACACGGTTTACAACAGAACAAGAGTATTTCAGTCACAAGCAAATTCAGTTTTTCATTTGCTGAAGGCAAGAGAACCCGTTACACATTCCAGGCAATAGCTGTATCTGGGAATCACCAGACAAAGGAGCATACTCCAGGGTTACACACAGGACTAATAAACTGCATGAGATTCTATACAGCACTGTTTCACAGCTGTGAAAGCAAATATCTCTCAATGAGCAAAACACCTTAAACATTTAATAATAAAAACATGGGTCAAGCAAAAGAACACGAGTATAAATAAATAAATAAATAAAGGGAGACTCCCGATTCAGTGAAGCAGCACATGCATTCAGCTCTCTTATTTGGGTATTCTCATAGGGACAAGGCAGGCAAAAGACTTCTTGAGCAAAGGACCAGCAGTATCACGGGCTATGCTACCACTCAGTGCTGCACTGTCTCATTTTCTGTGCTACTCAGACCTGGGGCAGCAGAACCTCCTGCACGAGCCCCTTTCCTGAGGCGACTCTGTGCAGCACATGCAACGGCACCGGGCCAGCAGAAATCCCAGCCGCGCTCACGTGAGGCTGCTGGAGCACGGACTGAACAACCTCTGCTGAGATTCACCGGGACTACAGCTGAAAACACAGCCTACGCCAACATGGACACAGTCTGCATCACATCACATCAGGAACAGGAATTATTTTTTGCTCAGACAAGTAAGATGCCTGACAGTTCAGAGAAGTTCAGCTGTCTCGTGTACCCTCTACACAATCAAATTTGGTTGCCTAAAATCAACTCGATTTGGACACACGCAGTAATGCAGAGAAGAAAAAATCATCTGACATGGTGATTTAAGCATAAGTGGGTGAGCCAATACTGCAGAGTGAATCCTGACACTCTGAACAGAATCTTCCAGAGCCGAGGAGTCCAGCCAACAGCCAAGAATAATATTTCAGTGGTTCAGTCAATACAGCTGTAACCATGGCCTGGAGGGGTTTCCACAGCCGTAACCACAGGAGTGACTGCACATTCACTTGAAAATAGTAAAAACAGACATTTAAAAATCTACAGCTTGTAGACATCTTAAAACCAGTTTGAAAGGAGGCACAGAGGGGGCTGAAAAATGCACTGACACTCCCACCAAGCTTGACTGTCATCTGTTTATCCTTCTTACGAGACAATGACTTGAAATAAGAACTCCTCTCACTAGGTACAATCACTTCCTTTAAAAAAACCTGAAGGAACAGCTTCAGACTAGCTGAAAAGAGATGAGGTACCAGTGTACAAAGCCTGACTGACCACCCGGAGCTGCAGCGGCACAAGGCATGTTCCAACCAGGACAGTCTAACACCGTTTATTCGTGTCTCACACTCACAGCCAGAGACACTCTCATGCCTTTCACATATGATTTCTATTTCTTCCCTGATGTAAGACATAGTATCACACAACATGCTACAGAAGGAGCCCTGCTGGTTCAAGCAGGCTTTCCCAAACGAAAAAAAAAAAAAAAAAGAAAAAGGAAAAAAAAAATAAAACAAAATAAAAAGTTTAATAGTCCACAGCTGCCAGGAGCAAAGGGTCACTGCCGCAGAGGGGCGGCCCAGCACACTCGGTTTGCTGGGTTCTCCCTTCAAAGAACATCCATAAAATGCACTGCCAAGCGCCACGGAAAAGCGTCCTGCGCCGCGTCCAACGCTGCGGCCCCGCTCGGACACCGCGCACCGCCCGGCGCGGGGCCCCCCGCGGGCACCGGGACCCGCGGCCGTGTCGGG